>OX246747.1:3027136-3162136 GCA_945910005.1 Isoperla grammatica | reverse complement strand
GTCTTGTTCAAGTGTCTCACGTGGCTCACCTTCAGATCGTCCGACGTTGCCATTTCCTGCAAACAATGTCATAATCAACAGGTTGCATGTTGCAAGGTCCGACGTTGCCATTTCCTGCAAACAATGTCATAATCAACAGGTTGCATGTTGCAAGGTCCGACGTTGCCATTTCCTGCAAACAATGTCATAATCAACAGGTTGCATGTTGCAAGGTCCGACGTTGCCATTTCCTGCTAACAATGTCATAAGGTTCATAAAAAATGGCAAAAAAGTGACACGCAAACCTGCCCACAAGGACAGTAGACGTTTTTCAGACTTGATCTAGAACCCTTAAATAGAATTAATCACGGCACTCAAGATTTTCAATGACAACAATGCACAACAGAAAAAAAATGCGCCATGACATATAACATTTGAAAAACTAGTTGTTATTGTTGAGCATTGTTGTCATTGACCTATCAAGGACTCTTAGAAAAAAGTAATCAAGGCCCTCTAGATAAATTCTGAATATCGTCTCTTGGCTATTGACTGTATCCACAACTGTTCTGACCATGCAAGTATAATGACCCATGCACTCACCCCCTGGCTCCACCCGCTCACTGTGCAGTCTGTCTCCAAGGCCGCTGGGCTGTCCCTCACTGGGACAGGCAGGACAGCCGAGGACTCGACGAACGCCGGGCTCACCTGGGGAACAACAACATCCTTGATAAAAAATATTTTACTTCTTTATAGAGAAAGATGGTGGGAGGACAGGAAAAGATGAAGAGAGTTGGTGGAACGGCAAGAGAAATTCATGCACGAAGAGAATGAAGTTGAAGAAAATGATGTGTCGTACTTGGCATGCCGATACTGATTCCTGGGATGCCCAAAATCACTGATGGAAGCACCCCTTTACCCAACTAAATGATGTTGGGATAAAGAGTAGCGATATATATCTATATATATATCTATATTTTATTTCTGGATCTAGCCTATATCTGCAACAGACCCGAGGTCTTACTAGTGCAAATTTAATATGATATACACGATGATTGGTTAATGATGATGAGGAAGGGAGGAGGGGAATCCTGATACCAGCACGTAGCCTACTCCTGTCGAAATGCAGAAATGGGGACCATCGGCTTTACATCCCATCCGAAAGGACGGTGCAACTTTGATCAGTCAAATAGGTTCCTCCACTAACCTAGACTGCCGAGCAGTTAACGGGAAGAACGAAGCGGTTCTACAAGGTTTCGAACCCTCCAAACTGCTCTTATCAACGGTAGCTAATGTTTCGGAGAAGAGCGGTTCCCACTCTCCCTCCTGGCCTAGCCCGAAGTTGCTTAACCGTAATTTTAGTATGAAAACCTGCTAAGCAACCGCGGCTAATGCGTTGGCTCTATTTAATTTCTTCTAATTTCCTAACATCAAATGTTATTATTATGGAACGGAGTAATCATTTATTTGGACGTATTGGAGGCAGAAAGAATATGAAAGAATGTATTATTTCAATTAAAAGTAGGTGGAAAAGAAAAAAAGAAGAGGGAGGGAAATATTGGAATACATGCAGTAGATAACCAAGAATATACGTAGTAATAAGCGTGTCCATATCTTAAAGGTGAAAACCCAGTACATAGCATCATCAGCCCACACTTTGAGGCGTGGGCTGTGAGTGAGGTCTAGAGTAAAGGTGAGCGCGTGAGTGAATTTTGACTCACGCCAGGTCACGATCACGAGTGAACATTCTCTTATCACGCACACTCACGCCACATCACACATCATATTCAGTCTCGCACGAGTCACGGCGAGATACGACTAAAAATAACCCCATTTATGAAGACCGGAGGGTTAAATACTTACCTACTTCATGACCATGATGAGACTGAGAAGCAAATGGCAATAAATGAATAGTTGTTACCAGATTTGTTTTAATACTTACGGTTTCAAAAACATTTTTTGAGAAAAGATAATGTAATCTTCAAATGTTAACAAAATGGATAACGTGACGCGCACAATCACGCGTGTCACGTTTCACGCGTGAGTCAAGTATCTTGCACAATCATTCACGACTTCTTCCATTAAGTCTACACTCACGATAAATGTCATGACTCACGTGTGACTCACGACACGCGCTCAGCTCTAGTCTGGAGCAGAGCCCCAATCGCTTACACGAAACATTGTTGCCCTATTTTTATCCTCAAGACAGCATTTACAATGATCTGAGAAAGCAAGTAAGGTTAACATAAGGTGAAATCCAAATTTGAATGTAAATTTATTTAATGTGATCCCCATTTTATGAATCGGTATATTTACAAAAACGGGACAAAACAGCGTTCCCATGAACAGTTGTAGGGACACCAGATCAGGTCCCTTAAAAACGGGGACAGGCACCTCAAAAATGGGACTGTCGCGTTAAAAGCGGGACGAATAGTATCAACTTGATATGGATATAATATGTAGCAATTGAAAGAATGGCGGAAGAGACGAAACGTTACGATTGATAAACATAAAATCACTGAGCTAATAACATCATCATTGTCTTTAAAAAGTCAAACCCAATGATGACGTCATACAAGATGAGGCTGTTTGTAATGTCGTACCTTGATCAATGCTATGTCGTGAAGGCGCGACCACAGGTCAAACTCATCATGTTTGTAAACCTGCATGGCGTCGTGAAGTGTGATATCCGAGGCGTTGTCGTTCCTGAGATGTCCGGCTGCCAGGCGGACGATCCCATGTCCATTCTCGGCACTGCAACGTAGGTCAACCAATCACATCAATCATTTTACCTATCCCACACCGTGGAACCTTTTACAAGGCATTATGAATAGACAATGTTCAGAATTTTTCTGGAGGGCCGTCATTACTTCTACCCATGCGTCCTTGATAGATTTATGACAACAATGATCAACTATAACAACAATAAGTTCTCGAATGTTATCTTAAGGTGTATTTTTCACTGTTGTGCATTGTTGTCATTGAAGATCTAGAGGGCCGTCGTTTATTCTATCTAAGGTGCCTAGATCAATAAGGAAGGCTCGCACATTTTTTTATTTGCTTACTGGTTACGACAAGTTAATATAAACGGGAACTAATTGGTTTCGGCTCGAATGGTGCATTAACATCGCCTTAACAGCAAGTCAAAGATATTGCTGTCAAAACACGCTCAGAAACGGACCTGCGCCATCTTGCTCGTGATTAAAAGGTTCTTACGTCATAGCTCTGTAAACAATCATTTTATATCATACAAATAGTACTGAAATCCCACAATTTAGTAGATTATTGCTCTCATAAGACTTTAATTGAATCAACGTTTATTTCTAGTTAGTAAATGAACACTGCTCAACATTAATTAACAACAATATGTTAAATAATTTCATTATTTTAATCACGTTTTGGTAAATAGTGTATCAAAATGTATTTTCTGAAGAAAAAAGTGGCATGAAAGACATTGTTGCAAAGTCACTGCATCCTAGATATTGTAAAATGTCCAACTTAATATTATCGTTGATATTATTAAGAATACTTCAAGGAGGCAGTGTTGTTGACAAGAGTTATGACGTCACGAGCCGTTTTTCTATAGAGTCCGCCAAAGTCAAGGCGGGAACCCGTTTCCGTGCAAAGCCCGTGCACTGCCTATTTAAAATAACCCGTGGTGTTTTTTCAAACACCTATATCTCAGTAAATATACATATTTAACTCATATGTTCTATGTTACGTGAAGCACTAACTCTCTATTGAGGCATTATACACAACCAAACATCGACAAACTTGATAGAATTTAAATAATTACGAGTTATTACTCCAAATGTGCGATTACAACGTTGCCAATTTCAAAGAGAGAGAAAACTCCATTTCGTGAATAACAGAGAAAGAAGATCCGCGCATGCGCACAGAAGAGATCGCAGTCGCATGGCGTCAGGCAAGGTCCACTAGATCGCTAGTAGCGAGTTCGACGACACGCCGCCAGGGGATAGACCATTTCAAAAACGATCTGGGATGATGATCATCACGGTCCTCTAAATCTTTATTAGCAACAATTAAAAACATAAAATCAAGGTTTGTAGATGATGATCTTGTATGCATCAATGAACCTTGATATAACATTTGAAAACTTATTGTTGTTTACATCGTGATTCGTGTTCATCGCAGTTTTGCTATCAACAATTTTTGATTTTTTTAAAGAAGAACCGAAACTAGTTGACCGAGGTCGATATGCGGCACGTGTAAAGTTGCACTCTAATGCTACGTTTACAGCTACGCGTTACGAGCGAAGCGAGGGCGCGAGCTCCAATCAGCGGCCGAGTTGAACGCAAAGAAGTTAATAGTTTCACGCAAACTCGGCCACTGATTGGAGCTCGCACCTTCGCTTCGCTCGCAACGCGTAGCTATAAACGTACCATATGGACTGTTGATGCAATGGGGATCTTTGAAAGCTCAACAACCAGAGCGCAGCACCGAAAAATGCGGTCCACCTGTCAAAATGAAAATACACTACGACAAAGCGGTGACTTCTGTGTGTTGCTAGGATACTTGACGTGTTTCTTCGTCAGTTGATGGTCAGTTGTCTTTATTGCCGTGATCGTGTTTGACAGAAGTTAATTTCACGCGGGGAAATATGGCGTGTTTGACTGATTTAGTTTGTAATATTATTTATGAAACCTTATTACCGATATCAAGAAACATTGACACTGAAAACATTACAAAGAGATCTTTCAGAGTAGTAATATGTGTTCCCCGTGTCTTTAGGATACGACAACATGTATAGAGAGACAAGGGCAAGACAAGGGTAGGTCGTCCGTATCTGTTATTTACGGTCTGTTAGCCTTTGTTTTTATTGATGAATTTGTCTTTAAATAATATTTACCCTATTGACCCCCAATTGACCCGTCGAGAAGGCTGTGGGGAGAGCTTTTGAACAGCCAATAACAAATAAGACGATGTCTGGCAACATCTAATACAACGACGCCAGATGGTGCGATGTAAGGCTTTGGCGTGCGCCAGAACCTTGTCTCTCCGACTTAAATTGCAACGTTGTAATCGCACATTTGGAGTATTAACTCGTAATTATTTAAATTCTATCAAGTTTGTCGATGTTTGGTTGTGTATAATGCCTCAATAGAGAGTTAGTGCTGCACGTAACATAGAACATATGAGTTAAATATGTATATTTACTGAGATATAGGTGTTGGAAAAAACACCACGGGTTATTTTAAATGGGCAGTGCACGGGCTTTGCACGGAAACGGGTTCCCGCCTTGACTTTGGCGGACTCTATTACGGAGCGGGTAAGTCGCGTGCCAGAATTCAGCCGCTAGGTTCGCTAGCTAAGCGAAAAATGACGTCACGCTAGATTCGCTAACCAAGAATATTGGAACGGAAAGATGGACGAGCGAGAATTTGTGCTAACAGCTGCAGCGGTTATTTTAAATAGTTGTACTATTGCCGAATCATCGTCCAGTGAATCATCATCCTAGGCCTAGGTTATGGCTGGTATGGGCACTAGGATAAGCCCCCATAGAGAGCAGGCCCTAGGCCTAGGCCATGTGGCTGGCCGCTGGAGGTTATGTTTAGTAGTATAATCTTTATTTTAGCAGTTTTGCTATTTACATAATACAATATGTGTATAAAATACACAATACATACATCACAACCATTTCATTCACAATACATAGTATGACTAATATTAATATACAAACTGTAAGCCTAGTCTATTTATTCTACACAAAAACATATTATTTTATTTAATTATCCCAGAAACCTTGATTTTCATGGGGAAGTGGGATAATTTTCTTTTCTTTTACTAACTTGCAACAAGCTCTTCTAAATTTATTAGGACAATTGTAATTTCTTATTTCAGAGGGAATTCTATTGTAAATTTTTATTCCTTTACTAAAGATTATATTATCCCCAAACTTGGTATAACTTCTATCAATTTGGATTTTATTGTTCACTGTTGATCTTGTATAATGCAAGTTTTTCACATCACATCTTTTTATTTCTCTAACCAAATAATTTGGTTATGAAGAAGTTATGATGGCCTAGACGCCTACATTTTAATATGACAGGCCTAGCTTGAATCATATTTGAGCTCTCTGGATCACCTTGAATGATTTTATTGGCCGTCTCCTTGTCAATGGAAAGTACCATGTCGACATCGTTATAGTTGACTTGCAACTCGACAATCTCCAAATCCAAATCTGACGCCATTTCTCGCGGTTGTTAGCAGGTTAGCGGTCTTCTTCTTGGCTAGAAGCGCTAGCTCAGCAACGCTAGAATACTGAACTTTGGAACGGCTTGCTAGACCATAGCCCACTTTGCTGCTTGAAATAGGAACGCTTCGCTAACGTAGCGAACCTAGCGGCTGAATTCTGGCACGCGACTGTAGTTCCAAATTTCAAACTTAAAACGCTAATAGAATTGGAATTATACACTTCTCAGATATAAAAATTATATAATCCGTATTTTTAGATAATGGCCTTTCGTTTTTAGGTGCTTTGAGGAATATTTATTTTTCATGAGCCTTCCCTATTCTGAAAATTGTTATTATTATTATTACATAATTTTTATATAAATTTGATACATAATGCAGCAAGACAAAGGGAAGAAGATATAATATGGGGAAATTGCAAAAAATACTAGATATCCTAGCAAACAATAATTTAAACATCGAGAAGCATACAGTTTGAGAATAGGAAGAAGTTTATATAAAGTCAACATATTATTGTGTTGCAGCATTGGGGTGAATCAAGGATAACATCATCTACGCTTTCAGCTGCGTCATAGGAACCAGCATGTCAGTAGTGAAACCCGAATTCCTGCTCTCCCGATTTTGTGCAACCCTAATTGTAGCCTGGCACTCGCAGCCCAACAGATGAATGGAATGACAGCTTCCCTAATTGGTAACATTATTACAATATTTAAAATGACAGTAGAATTTTATTTTCAGTATTATATGAATATCAAATTTGGAATGGAAGCATTACTGCGGAAACTGGACCAGTTCTTTAGAGAAAACCACGGCCGTTTGAACAGGGTTGATTCCAAGATGCTGTATTAGGATTTTCTATCATGCACGATAAGCCATAATATTGCTTGTCAAGAATGCGAGTGGACAAAACGCGCGTGGTCACAGTGAAGGAATCTATAGGGGTTGGTAAAACCCCACCCTTGCAGTGGTAAAGTCTGTCCGCTCATCGTAGCAACGAAATGTTTAGAGCTAATTGCCCATACCATGTTTGTGTATTGAATCATTGTAATTAACCGAAATTTACTAGAAAAACACGGTTGCCAATTTTATAATAACGGCAGTCGAAAGAATGTCTTCCTTTAAAAGAAAAAAGAATTGCAAGGAAATGACAACAGCGCGCTACCTGTTAACCCTTTAACCCCCATTTCACGGTCTATTACACAAACAATGGTAATAAGCTCTAACTCTTTCGTTTCTAAAGCCACTCCACAGCAACTTTGGTGCTGGTGACGTCACGGATGGGCGTGTCGGAGCCAATCAGTGTGCGGCTTCCACCAATACTCACATTTGGGCCAAGCCTCACTCATCTGTGACATCCCCAGCCCCAAAGTTACTATGGAGCGACCATACTATGAGCGGACAGACTTTATTTACCAATTCTCGCGCGGGCTCCTGGAGTGAGATTATAGGTCTGTTCGTTGGACCTGCTTGACGTCGCTCCAAGATCACTTTAGAGATACTTAGAGTAGGCTCAATTAGGCCACGCCCACGCTCGAGCCGATAGAGCACCGTGCTCTTCCCGTTGTCAAACGAACGCTTCCCATACTCCTTTATTCTCTTTTTGGCTCAGAATCAAGTTCCAACGAAGATAGGGTTTGACAAATATTTTACTTACGAAATACAACTTAAACATCATCAGAGTTGCTGCACGAGGAAACCGGTTTTATGAATAACGCGCGAAAAGTAATCTTGCTCTTAGTGTCTCTAACTCACTCCTCCTAAAAAGTCCGAGCAAGAAAATCATGATCTTTCTGCTCTAGATCATGTTGCTCGAGTCCAAAGAACGGAATCCGAGCAGGTGATCTCGTGAAACGAACGGCTATTTTATTTAGAGTAGATCCGAGTGCTTAGAGAAGGTCCAACGAACAGACCTTAAGTCTTAAGTGTTGACTCACTTGTTTACGCATGTGATGGTAGTCAGCACCCACTCAGGGTTGATGAGGGCACCGGCACACACAAAGATGGTTCGGTTCTCGTGGAAGACAGCTGACTCGTATGTCTGCCATATGGACACCTGGTAGGGGGCGTCGCCTAGGGCTGCCACGTCATTGGTCAGCTGGGTAGTGGTGGGCGGGGCCTGGTCGGCTGGCGTGCCTGGAACACAGTGAGGTGTATGTCTGCCGTATGGACACCTGGTAGGGGGCGTCGCCTAGGGCTGCCACGTCATTGGTCGGCTGGGTAGTGGTGGGCGGGGCCTGGTCGGCTCGCGTGCCTGGAACACAGTAAGGTGTATGTCTGCCATATGGACACCTGGTAGGGGGCGTCGCCTAGGGCTGCCACGTCATTGGTCAGCTGGGTAGTGGTGGGCGGGGCCTGGTCGGCTGGCGTGCCTGGAACACAGTGAGGTGTATGTCTGCCATATGGACACCTGGTAGGGGGCGTCGCCTAGGGCTGCCACGTCATTGGTCGGCTGGGTAGTGGTGGGCGGGGCCTGGTCGGCTCGCGTGCCTGGAACACAGTGAGGTGTATGTCTGCCATATGGACACCTGGTAGGGGGCGTCGCCCAGCGCTGCCACGTCATTGGTCGGCTGGGTAGTGGTGGGCGGGGCCTGGTCGGCTCGCGTGCCTGGAACACAGTGAGGTGTATGTCTGCCATATGGACACCTGGTAGGGGGCGTCGCCTAGGGCTGCCACGTCATTGGTCGGCTGGGTAGTGGTGGGCGGGGCCTGGTCGGCTCGCGTGCCTGGAACACAGTGAGGTGTATGTCTGCCATATGGACAACCTTGTAGGGGGCGTCGCCTAGCGCTGCCACGTCATTGGTCGGCTGGGTAGTGGTGGGCGGGGCCTGGTCGGCTGGCGTGCCTGGAACACAGTGAGGTGTATGTCTGCCATATGGACACCTGGTAGGGGGCGTAACCCAGGGCTGCCACGTCATTGGTCGGCTGGGTAGTGGTGGGCGGGGTCTGGTCGGCCCGCGTGCCTGGAACACAGTGAGGTGTATGTCTGCCATATGGACACCTGGTAGGGGGCGTCGCCCAGGGCTGCCACGTCATTGGTCGGCTGGGTAGTAGTGGGCGGGGCCTGGTCGGCTGGCGTGCCTGGAACACAGTGAGGTGTATGTCTGCCATATGGACAACCTGGTAGGGGGCGTCGCCTAGCGCTGCCACGTCATTGGTCGGCTGGGTAGTGGTGGGCGGGGCCTGGTCGGCTGGCGTGCCTGGAACACAGTGAGGTGTATGTGCCATATGGACACCTGGTAGGGGGCGTCACCCAGGGCTGCCACGTCATTGGTCGGCTGGGTAGTGGTGGGCGGGGCCTGGTCGGCTCGCGTGCCTGGAACACAGTGAGGTGTATCTCTGCCATATGGACACCTGGTAGGGGGCGTCGCCTAGCGCTGCCACGTCATTGGTCGGCTGGGTAGTGGTGGGCGGGGCCTGGTCGGCTGGCGTGCCTGGAACACAGTGAGGTGTATGTCTGCCATATGGACACCTGGTAGGGGGCGTCACCCAGGGCTGCCACGTCATTGGTCGGCTGGGTAGTGGTGGGCGGGGCCTGGTCGGCTGGCGTGCCTGGAACACAGTGAGGTGTATGTCTGCCGTATGGACACCTGGTAGGGGGCGTCACCCAGGGCTGCCACGTCATTGGTCGGCTGGGTAGTGGTGGGCGGGGCCTGGTCGGCTCGCGTGCCTGGAACACAGTGAGGTGTATGTCTGCCATATGGACACCTGGTAGGGGGCGTCACCCAGGGATGCCACGTCATTGGTCGGCTGGGTAGTGGTGGGCGGGGCCTGGTCGGCTGGCGTGCCTGGAACACAGTGAGGTGTATGTCTGCCATATGGACACCTGGTAGGGGGCGTCGCCCAGGGCTGCCACGTCATTGGTCGGGTGGGTAGTGGTGGGCGGGGCCTGGTCGGCTGGAGTGCCTGGAACACAGTGAGGTGTATGTCTGCCATATGGACACCTGGTAGGGGGCGTCACCCAGGGATGCCACGTCATTGGTCGGGTGGGTAGTGGTGGGCGGGGCCTGGTCGGCTGGAGTGCCTGGAACACAGTGAGGTGTATGTCTGCCATATGGACACCTGGTAGGGGGCGTCGCCCAGCGCTGCCACGTCATTGGTCGGCTGGGTAGTGGTGGGCGGGGCCTGGTCGGCTGGCGTGCCTGGAACACAGTGACGTGTATGTCTGCCATATGGACACCTGGTAGGGGGCGTCGCCTAGCGCTGCCACGTCATTGGTCGGCTGGGTAGTGGTGGGCGGGGCCTGGTCGGCCTGCGTGCCTGGAAAACAGTAAGGTGTATGTCTGCCATATGGACACCTGGTAGGGGGCGTCGCCTAGGGCTGCCACGTCATTGGTCGGCTGGGTAGTAGTGGGCGGGGCCTGGTCGGCTGGCGTGCCTGAAACACAGTGTGGTGTATGTCTGCCTTATGGACAACCTGGTAGGGGGCGTCGCCTAGCGCTGCCACGTCATTGGTCGGCTGGGTAGTGGTGGGCGGGGCCTGGTCGGCTGGCGTGCCTGGAACACAGTGAGGTGTATGTCTGCCATATGGACACCTGGTAGGGGGCGTCACCCAGGGCTGCCACGTCATTGGTCGGCTGGGTAGTGGTGGGCGGGGCCTGGTCGGCTGGCGTGCCTGGAACACAGTGAGGTGTATGTCTGCCGTATGGACACCTGGTAGGGGGCGTCACCCAGGGCTGCCACGTCATTGGTCGGCTGGGTAGTGGTGGGCGGGGCCTGGTCGGCTCGCGTGCCTGGAACACAGTGAGGTGTATGTCTGCCATATGGACACCTGGTAGGGGGCGTCACCCAGGGATGCCACGTCATTGGTCGGCTGGGTAGTGGTGGGCGGGGCCTGGTCGGCTGGCGTGCCTGGAACACAGTGAGGTGTATGTCTGCCATATGGACACCTGGTAGGGGGCGTCGCCCAGGGCTGCCACGTCATTGGTCGGGTGGGTAGTGGTGGGCGGGGCCTGGTCGGCTGGAGTGCCTGGAACACAGTGAGGTGTATGTCTGCCATATGGACACCTGGTAGGGGGCGTCACCCAGGGATGCCACGTCATTGGTCGGGTGGGTAGTGGTGGGCGGGGCCTGGTCGGCTGGAGTGCCTGGAACACAGTGAGGTGTATGTCTGCCATATGGACACCTGGTAGGGGGCGTCGCCCAGCGCTGCCACGTCATTGGTCGGCTGGGTAGTGGTGGGCGGGGCCTGGTCGGCTGGCGTGCCTGGAACACAGTGACGTGTATGTCTGCCATATGGACACCTGGTAGGGGGCGTCGCCTAGCGCTGCCACGTCATTGGTCGGCTGGGTAGTGGTGGGCGGGGCCTGGTCGGCCTGCGTGCCTGGAAAACAGTAAGGTGTATGTCTGCCATATGGACACCTGGTAGGGGGCGTCGCCTAGGGCTGCCACGTCATTGGTCGGCTGGGTAGTAGTGGGCGGGGCCTGGTCGGCTGGCGTGCCTGAAACACAGTGTGGTGTATGTCTGCCTTATGGACAACCTGGTAGGGGGCGTCGCCTAGCGCTGCCACGTCATTGGTCGGCTGGGTAGTGGTGGGCGGGGCCTGGTCGGCTGGCGTGCCTGGAACACAGTGAGGTGTATGTCTGCCATATGGACACCTGGTAGGGGGCGTCACCCAGGGCTGCCACGTCATTGGTCGGCTGGGTAGTGGTGGGCGGGGCCTGGTCGGCTGGCGTGCCTGGAACACAGTGAGGTGTATGTCTGCCATATGGACACCTGGTAGGGGGCGTCGCCCAGGGCTGCCACGTCATTGGTCGGGTGGGTAGTGGTGGGCGGGGCCTGGTCGGCTGGAGTGCCTGGAACACAGTGAGGTGTATGTCTGCCATATGGACACCTGGTAGGGGGCGTCACCCAGGGATGCCACGTCATTGGTCGGGTGGGTAGTGGTGGGCGGGGCCTGGTCGGCTGGAGTGCCTGGAACACAGTGAGGTGTATGTCTGCCATATGGACACCTGGTAGGGGGCGTCACCCAGGGCTGCCACGTCATTGGTCGGCTGGGTAGTGGTGGGCGGGGCCTGGTCGGCTGGCGTGCCTGGAACACAGTGAGGTGTATGTCTGCCATATGGACACCTGGTAGGGGGCGTCACCCAGGGCTGCCACGTCATTGGTCGGCTGGGTAGTGGTGGGCGGGGCCTGGTCGGCTCGCGTGCCTGGAACACAGTGAGGTGTATGTCTGCCATATGGACACCTGGTAGGGGGCGTCGCCCAGCGGTGCCACGTCATTAGTCGGCTGGGTAGTGGTGGGCGGGGCCTGGTCGGCTCGCGTGCCTGGAACACAGTGAGGTGTATGTCTGCCATATGGGCACCTGGTAGGGGGCGTCACCTAGGGCTGCCACGTCATTGGTCGGCTGGGTAGTGGTGGGCGGGGCCTGGTCGGCCTGCGTGCCTGGAACACAGTGAGGTGTATGTCTGCCATATGGACACCTGGTAGGGGGCGTCGCCTAGCGCTGCCACGTCATTGGTCGGCTGGGTAGTGGTGGGCGGGGCCTGGTCGGCTCGCGTGCCTGGAACACAGTGAGGTGTATGTCTGCCATATGGACACCTGGTAGGGGGCGTCGCCTAGTGCTGCCACGTCATTGGTCGGCTGGGTAGTGGTGGGCGGGGCCTGGTCGGCTCGCGTGCCTGGAACACAGTGAGGTGTATGTCTGCCATATGGACACCTGGTAGGGGGCGTCGCCCAGCGCTGCCACGTCATTGGTCGGCTGGGTAGTGGTGGGCGGGGCCTGGTCGGCTGGCGTGCCTGGAACACAGTGAGGTGTATGTGCCATATGGACACCTGGTAGGGGGCGTCACCCAGGGCTGCCACGTCATTGGTCGGCTGGGTAGTGGTGGGCGGGGCCTGGTCGGCTCGCGTGCCTGGAACACAGTGAGGTGTATCTCTGCCATATGGACACCTGGTAGGGGGCGTCGCCTAGCGCTGCCACGTCATTGGTCGGCTGGGTAGTGGTGGGCGGGGCCTGGTCGGCTGGCGTGCCTGGAACACAGTGAGGTGTATGTCTGCCATATGGACACCTGGTAGGGGGCGTCACCCAGGGCTGCCACGTCATTGGTCGGCTGGGTAGTGGTGGGCGGGGCCTGGTCGGCTGGCGTGCCTGGAACACAGTGAGGTGTATGTCTGCCGTATGGACACCTGGTAGGGGGCGTCGCCTAGGGCTGCCACGTCATTGGTCGGCTGGGTAGTGGTGGGCGGGGCCTGGTCGGCTGGCGTGCCTGGAACACAGTGAGGTGTATGTCTGCCATATGGACACCTGGTAGGGGGCGTCACCTAGGGCTGCCACGTCATTGGTCGGCTGGGTAGTGGTGGGCGGGGCCTGGTCGGCTCGCGTGCCTGGAACTCAGTGAGGTGTATGTCTGCCATATGGACACCTGGTAGGGGGCGTCGACTAGCGCTGCCACGTCATTGGTCGGCTGGGTAGTGGTGGGCGGGGCCTGGTCGGAGGCGTGCCTGGAACACAGTGAGGTGTATGTCTGCCATATGGACACCTGGTAGGGGGCGTCGCCTAGCGCTGCCACGTCATTGGTCGGCTGGGTAGTAGTGGGCGGGGCCTGGTCGGCTCGCGTGCCTGGAACACAGTGAGGTGAATGTCTGCCATATGGACACCTGGTAGGGGGCGTCACCCAGGGCTGCCACGTCATTGGTCGGCTGGGTAGTGGTGGGCGGGGCCTGGTCGGCTGGCGTGCCTGGAACACAGTGAGGTGTATGTCTGCCATATGGACACCTGGTAGGGGGCGTCGCCTAGCGCTGCCACGTCATTGGTCGACTGGGTAGTGGTGGGCGGGGCCTGGTCGGCTGGCGTGCCTGGAACACAGTGAGGTGTATGTCTGCCATATGGACACCTGGTAGGGGGCGTCGCCTAGCGCTGCCACGTCATTGGTCGGCTGGGTTGTGGTGGGCGGGGCCTGGTCGGCTGGCGTGCCTGGAACACAGTGAGGTGTATGTCTGCCGTATGGACACCTGGTAGGGGGCGTCGCCTAGGGCTGCCACGTCATTGGTCGGCCGGGTAGTGGTGGGCGGGGCCTGGTCGGCTGGCGTGCCTGGAACACAGTGAGGTGTATGTCTGCCGTATGGACACCTGGTAGGGGGCGTCGCCTAGCGCTGCCACGTCATTGGTCAGCTGGGTAGTGGTGGGCGGGGCCTGGTCGGCTGGAGTGCCTGGAACACAGTGAGGTGTATCTCTGCCATATGGACACCTGGTAGGGGGCGTCGCCTAGCGCTGCCACGTCATTGGTCGACTGGGTAGTGGTGGGCGGGGCCTGGTCGGCCCGCGTGCCTGGAACACAGTGTGGTGTATGTCTGCCATATGGACACCTGGTAGGGGGCATCGCCTAGCGCTGCCACGTCATTGGTCGGCTGGGTAGTGGTGGGCGGGGCCTGGTCGGCTGGAGTGCCTGGAACACAGTGAGGTGTATGTCTGCCATATGGACACCTGGTAGGGGGCGTAGCCTAGAGCTGCCACGTCATTGGTCGGCTGGGTAGTGGTGGGCGGGGCCTGGTCGGCTGGCGTGCCTGGAACACAGTGAGGTGTATGTCTGCCATATGGACACCTGGTAGGGGGCGTCGCCTAGCGCTGCCACGTCATTGGTCGGCTGGGTAGTGGTGGGCGGGGCGCACTTATTTCATCCGTCCAGTATTGATGTTTATGACTTTATACTCGTGCCAAAATCAACTCAATCAGTACTGCATAATGTACTGAATTGTTGAAAATACCATACTACAAAAACTTTAATAGTCTCTGATATAAAACCTTATCCCCGGGGCTCTGCCCTTGAACACTTTGGTTCACACAAATCCAAGATATTCTAATAGCTCAAAGTTGCGTGGTTTTCAGTTCTTTATTGTTGGTTACTAATAATGTACTGAACTGATTCCATTTCTGTTAAGTTGGCAACCACAGTTAAACCGATCAGAAAGTTCAGTGACTGGATTTATTTATCGACTCACGACTAGAGGTCTGCATGGGTACGGGTT
Organism: Isoperla grammatica; assembly: GCA_945910005.1. NCBI lineage: Eukaryota > Metazoa > Arthropoda > Insecta > Plecoptera > Perlodidae > Isoperla > Isoperla grammatica. The sequence goes on along the minus strand of OX246747.1, from coordinate 3,146,981 downwards.
TTGCCCGCGGGCCCGGGCACGGCCTTGTTATGTTAATTAAGACGGGCCCGGGCTGGGCCTGGGCCTACGTATCACTAAACGAGGAGGGATGTTTTCCTTTTTTTAAGATTTTTTTTTTGTAATTGCTAATTGCAATGAATGAAAATTATTGTTCTTTTACCAAAATTCCCGAAACTTTAAGCAAACCTTTGATTTCTCGAAATAGCATAAACTTCTGGTTCCAAAATTTTTGTTGCAATTCTTCTTTTGCCAGTTCCTTTCACTGGCAATAGTTGGTTTTTTCGTTTCATCTAATCCCCCTTTCATTCCCACCCTGTCGTTCGTATTCCTTGCCAAATACTACAAGAATCAACTTACTGCTTTAACAGTTGAACGGGCTTTTACGGGCCAATTTACACTTCAGGCGGGCCTGGGCCGGGCCCGGGCTTTGATTAGCTTACTCAGCACGAGCCGGTATGGGCCCGGGTGGAAAAACCGGGCCTGGGCTTTTATATTTAGGCCCGTGCAGACCTCTACTCGCGACTGTCTACCAGCATATCATGTTACTTTTGAGCGTTCTGTAACGTTGTGTGCCAGCTCATTCAGTACATACTGGAAGCGGACGGACCATGCGAGCTGGGTTGATTGGCGGTTTGTTTTCAGTTGTGGACTTACCTGTCCTAATATTTAAAAAAGAACATTTTTTTAGAGTTCTTCAATACACGTACAATAATACATGTAGTCAGTCCTCGGGATACTCTTAATATTATAAGCTTGTCGATGTATGTTAATTATATTGAATGCTATCCATCGTTTTCATAATTTAATATAAATCCTATTAAATAAACAAATTGTTGTTATTGCTCAAACTTATTTAATACAAATGGCGTATATCTTTCCCACACTCAACAATTAACTATAATGCTAATTACTTGTTCTCACATTACTACCAGTGTAGAAGATTACGGGGTACTCCCCCAATTGCACTTTTCCACACTTTTGCACAATTTCCTTATTTGAATGTATTTGTTTGTTCTAGTATTAAATTCGGGATTTAGGGTTAAGTAGTATTATGTTGTCACGAAACCCATTACAACAAATATATTTTCTAATAACTGGAACTTTGCTAGGGTATTAAACTATTGTAACGGTGTCATAGGCCTGCTAGCAATAACCCGCGTTGGGTTTGGACATTGAGTTGTTTGACTTGGAAGTGAAATGTACATCCACCGGGCCGTGTTGAAGAGCAATACAGTACCCAAGGTCCACTAGATCGCTTGTAGCGTGCGCGAAGTATTTCAATGACCTTATGCTACGTTTACAGCTACGCGTTGTGAGCGAAGCGAGGGCGCGAGCTCCAATCAGCGGCCGAGTTTGTAACTTCTTTGCATGAAACTCGGCCGCTGATTGGAGCTCGCGCCCTCGCTTCGTTCGCAACGCGTAGCTGTAAACGTAGCATTACTTTGCGCTTCGCAATTACTCCGCTAGGAGTAAATCCAGTAGACCTTGTGCAGTACCTAGGCAGTCATAGTGTGCAGTGATAATTAAATGAAACAAAGAATCACGACGTTCAAGAAGGCGGTGAGGAAGTAACAATGAATTGAGGCTTTGTTTTAACTTTTGGAAACCCCTCTAATAAGTTGCAAGGGAGGAGGACGCCATTTTCTGAAACATAGACGAGATCGGCTGCTGGATTCTCTATGGTCAACGATAAGGTGAGCATCACCGGTTTTGGTCGTTATGAGAAGGCTGTGACCCAATCACAGCCATCCATTCGCCTTCCGTAACGACAGAAACCGGTGAGAAATTTACCACAGATTTAGAGAATCGGGCTCCTCAGCTGTACAGCCGTGTGTTGAACGTGTGGTACATAGACGAGGGACATGTGAACTGAAGACGAACTAAATTGAAAAGGTATGAGCGTGTGAAAGCTACGGACAAGACAAGACGCAAGTTACAACAAGATGTACTAGACTAGGCCTAAAACGTAATCCAGGTTTGACCAATTACTTCTTAAATTCATTTATTGTATTTCTCTTTTCTTGTAAAATTCAACCATCATATTCAAATTCTGTCAATACAGCACAATCATATTACATTTCCTGTCTATTTTCTTTCTGAATTTAATTTATTCGATACCATATTTTTATTTAAAAACGACTTCACTTCTGAGCGAGAGCCTCGAGAGAGATTTTCGTGTTTAATCTGAGCTAGGCCGAGGGATATCGTGTACGGTTACACTATGGTAATAGTTTACGCTTCAATCTGCTGTTGTGAGAACTAAGATGTTGTGAGAACTCAGATGTTGTGAGATCTCAGCTGTTGTGAGAACGCAGCTGTTGTGAGAACGCAGCTGTTGTGAGAACTCAGATGTTGTGAGATCTCAGCTGTTGTGAGAACGCAGCTGTTGTGAGAACGCAGCTGTTGTGAGAACTCAACTGTTGTGAGAACTCTGCTGTTGTGAGAACGCAGCTGTTGTGAGAACTCAACTGTTGTGACTGAGAACTCAGCTGTTGTGAGAACTCGGCTGTTGTGAGAACTCAGCTGTGTGAGAACTCAGCTGTTAGGAGAACTCAGCTGTGTAACGGAATAGTTGATATCGCATGAGATTAATAAAAGTAGTAGTAATAGTAGTGAGCCTGTAGTTCTGAGTTTTAACGTTGTTCCAGTAACGAATATATGTAACTTGGTATCCATGTTAACTGGTAATTAGCATTAATAATAATATTGGAATGAAAAATTGAAAGCAACAATAACTTAAAGAGCATCAATTAAAAAACTAAGGAATTAATCATAGTCTTCAATATCGTCTCGTCAGCCCACGAAAGCTTACTGGTTATTCATAATTGTAAATTAAATGCTTAGTTGGTGTTATAGTCAAGTTTTTAAGTTAATACTTAGTTAAATATGTTACATTATTCAGTACTCCACACACCAGATATTATACCCACTGACTCACAAGACTAACTTCTGTCAGTAGATATAGATCAACGTAAAAACAAATGTATTGTACTCTATATTGCTTTGTAATATGTGGTAACTGAAAAAAACAATTGAAATGATTTTAATATATTACTGCGATATCAGGATTACACTCCATAGCTCTAGTTTCAAAATGTTTCCTGTTGGGTTGTTTTCACAAGAATCGACAAATAAAAGTCTTGAGCAAATACCTTGAAAAATATTAATGAGAAATTGATGGTTTTGTTTGTGGCCAATCTCTTGGTATCTTACGTCAAAAATATTGTATTATGCAGCGCTTTACAGTTTTCTTCAAAACTAATGCGAAGTTAGACAATTTCAATAAAATGTGATCAAATCGACATACATTAAAAAATATTCATCTTACCTGCAAAGCAAAGGGCAATTATGAACCCCAATACAACGATCGAACCTTTCATTGTTGGCAGTTATCAAGACAATGAATCTAGACATAACATGCACCGGCAGTTGAGATTCACTATCTTTAACGATCAAGGTTAGACGAAGCATTTTTGTCAATTCTATCCCACTTACCAAGGAATCAAAGGTTGATTTCTACACTATGGGAATAATGGTTAAATTTGGCGTACGTGACAAATCTGACAGAATTTAGAGGTTTTTATCTTTGAGCAGTTGTTATAGATATTTGATTATGTTAACGATAAGATTCTGGCACGTGTACAAATGATTACAACGTACTTGTACGTTCAAGATTAGTAACAATCCAATACTGGACAGCTTAGAACACACGCACACGCACACGCACACGCACACGCACACCTAGTGGCGTAACTAGGGGGGCGGGGTTAGGGGGTTTAAACCCCCCCCCCCCGAAACTACATCGAAAATGATTTTATTTACTTAATACTATATTGTAAGATCCTTAAACCACTTCAGTGTATAACAATCGCAACAAATAACATTTTTATTATATTTATCATACCACTTCACTTAGATAAGATATATAATTTCTATCAATAACTCTATTATATTTATGTGTTCATCTACAACTAATATACCTTTCGCTCGAACCAGTAAAAGTGAAGGTACCTATAAATAGAAATGCATTAATCTAATATTACAATATCACGTTCTGTGGATTGAAATGTAAACGTATGTGACTTGTAACCACAATGTTTCATTTCATGTTGAGATTATATTGAACAACCATAAAACATTAAAAACACAATTTCTATGCAATTCTTATTTAGAACGACAATTAATACCGACTGTAACTTCAATATAATACAAACAAACAAGTAGTGGTTCGAGTAGAATTCTTTGAGTCTAAAAGGCACGAAATTATTATAGAAGTGAAAGAAAATTTCGCCCAAGGCGAAATGGCCTCCGGCGGCTGGGGCTTCGCCCCAGACCTCTTTCAGTCCCTTCATCTCACTTTTCCCTCATGACCCCCCCCCCCCCGAAATAATTCCTCGTTACGCCACTGCGCACACGCATGCTCGTGTAGATGCTTCAAAACCCCCTCTTTGATTGTGACATTTTCAAGGAAGTTAGAAAAATGGAAATGGAACTGAGTAATATATTTTTTCACATTTCCAGGTAATCTATCCAGGTAACCTATGGGTAAAGTTGTCCCAACAAAAGTATTCTGATGCTTACGACACAGCCGAGTACAAGGCGACAATTTAATTTTCTACTTTGCTAATTCCTACCATCTTATCTAAACAGGTCCACTGGGGATAATTTAAGACCTTCCGTTGGTTACCTGTAACGGAGGGTGTGGCCAAACCGCCTGTGCACTTGACTAAGCCGAACCATGCATTTACGAATGTGTGAAAGAACACCAGTTATCTGTTGGTTTTCTTTCAATTGGAGTAGGCAATGACCTGAGATCCGTATGCGAATACTTTCGTTGGAGCTACTATAGTCGAGTGCACATGCGGTTTAAACGGTAACTATACACAGTGTTGTTAGAGCTACTTTTTAAAAGTAGCACTCTCACAGCTACAGCTACAGCTACTTGATTTTTGAGAGTAACTTAGATACATTTCAGCTAATGTTATTGGTTAGTAGCTCGCTACTTGTACAGCTACTCGAAAAAAGTAGTGACGCTACCTTACAGTTACTTTCATTCTGTATAAAGGACCTGGAGTACGTGCAATTTAAAGTGTTTTACGATTGCATTTAAATAACTTTATATCACAAGGAATTAAACTTGTTTTTTTGATAATCTAGTCTTATTGGCTATAGATTCTATTGAATGTTTGTTTTGAATGTACAGTTGTTAACAGATTAGGTTATCTTCTTACCAATAATCATATTTATGTCTATGAAAAATTTGTTTCAAAAACTTAGAAGCCACAAATGTACGTCTATAAAGGTTTTATATTTTATATTGCATTGAAAAATTGCAAAAATTGAGTAGTGGCGATTTGCCCCTATAAATACCCGTATATAGTAGCTTGCTACTCGCTATACTTTACTGCATTTTCAAATGTAGCGCGCTTCCAGTCTCGCTACCAGAAAAGTGAGGTACAAGAGGTTCGTTCATTTGTCCGTTCCGAACAGTCTCGAACAGTTCGAACAGGTTGTTCGTTGTTCATCTGTAAAAAAAAATATGTTCTGGTGGTGTTCAGTTGTCCGCCGGCAACTGTTTGCTAACAGGCCGAACTAGTTCGAACTGTCCGGAAAGAGGAGTGAGTTGAGTAGAACAAAATGTAGAGCGGGAATTCAAATTAGACATAGCGGTAACGTGTTAATTAATATACATTCTAATGCAGATTACAACATGTCCTTCGTCTAATTCAATAGGGTCGTTATGTTTGTTACATTAAGGTAAGAAAATAATGATTTAACGTTTATTTAGTCCAATAGGCCTACCTAGCCTAACCTCATTTACGCTTAGACGCCCGCGAGTCCAGCATCAAAGTGTCAAAAATCATAGTTCTGTGCAATTTCGATGAAAAAGTATAGCACCATATACCAATGTGTTCATGAGGTCTCACAGTATTTAGCGCACTTTGGTGCCAGAGCGATATCCGTGACTGGGGGCGGGGGCGGTGCCCCCAATTTTGACTACGCATTGCATTGAATATTGTTCAATTACGGCCAAACGGTTGGTCCGACAACAACAATGGTAATTTTAAAATATATTTGTGTGTCATTAATAAATATGTCCTTGTCAAAATTATTCATGCACGGTACATAGTGCGAAAGTTATCGTAAATTAAGTAAAAAATTAATATATTCTCAATATATAAAACCATGGGACAACTATATATAATCAAAATATTACAAATATATTCATACACGTATAGAAAGTTCAGAGTGTTGCCTTATTGTTGATTTTTTTTTGTAATTTTATCTCTAAGCGATTGGTCTATGGTACGTTTACAGCTACGCGTTGCAAGCGTTGAGAGCGAAGCGAAGGCGCGAGGTTCGCGTTGGCCTGTTTACTGCGACGCGAAGCGAGGGAAATAAATAGGCCTAAAAGCAGTATGGCAAAACAGCAGCATGAGTACAAAATTCATTGAATCTTCGCCGTAGGAATAAAATTACATGGTTTCACCTAAATAAAACATGTCTTGACCAATCAGAGTGTTATGCCTATGTACGTCTTCTGTATTTGAAATGACGTGCGTTTGATTTAACGAAAATCCAGAAAACTAGACTAGGAAATGAGGTTAGGAGTCTACAACAAATTTGTTACTTTTTTCCGTAGACATATGGTTTTTACATGATGTCGTTTCAAGCTTTCGATGTACCTCTGTCTCGTATTGCGGCGTTATTAAAAATAATAACATTGTTCAGGGAAGAAGTTATCTCTGAAAACGCATGTTTATTAATTACTTTGGGGTACCATACAACAGCTGTCAAGTCCTCCTAGAACCCTAGGCCTAGTTCGGCACCGCCACTTGATACGTGTTCGGCAAATAATCGAGGTGGCCGTGGGGAGGCGCGACGCGAGAAAACATAAACTTGAACCATGTCTGGCGCGAAGGTTTGCCCCTCGCGAGCTCGCGTGAAACTCGGCCGCTGATTGGAGCTCGCGCCCTCGCTTTGCTCCCAACGCGTAGCTGTAAACCCACCGTAAAAGACAAGAATGCGCCACGGCTTTTGTGCGCCCGCTAAACACAAGGGTAATGCATAGAAGCATTGACAATCATAATACTGTACTGTTTCGAAAACAAAGTACACTTATATCTTCTTTTTAGCTTGTAGAATTATAATTTGGATGGTGCTAAGCTCCAAAAGTAGGCGTTTACAAGTGATACATAAAAAACAAAATGGCCGACTCTCAAGACGTTTTTCCTATTTATCTTCACAATCATACGTTTTATGTGAAAACTTAAAATGACAAACATTATTTCTAGTAAAATTCTACACACACATGATACTTGGATATTTTCATAAGAAGTACTACTAACGTACAAATTAAATGTTTTGTATGTGCATCTGAACTCAAATGTACAAAAGTTGGCTCCCGTTCGCTTCTTGATGAAGCAACTGTGACCTAAGGGAGTGGTCTCAGTCTCTTATTTTAAGCTTAAAAAATAATAATTTTGATGGTGCCAAGCTCCAATGATAGGCGTTTACGAGTTGCATGTGAAAAACAAAATGGCTGACACTTCAGGTGGTTTTGGCAATTTATCTTCATAACCGTACTATTTATGACAAACTCTAACATGACAAAAAATATTTCTCGTATAATTCTACATACAGTTCATATTCAGGTATTTTCATATAATTTACCATTTACCTACAAATTTAAATTTGTGTATGTTAATCTGTACTCAAATGTACCAGCGTTGGCTCCCCTGGGCTACTTGATGAAGCAAGTATGGACTATGGGAATGGGCTCAATCTCTTCCTTTCAACTTATAGAATAATAATTTCGATGGTGCCAAACTCAAGTATTAGGCGTTCAAGAGAAACACGCAAAAACAAAATGCCCGCCAATAGGGTGTATTCAGATGTACATCCGTCGGTTGTTTGATGAAATAAGTATAGGAGTGGGCTCAATCTCTTCTTTATAGCTTATAAAATAATAATTGTGATGGTGCCTACCTTAAATATGAGGCATTATCGAGTTACACGTAAAATACAAAATGGCCACCACTATAGGTAGTTTTTCCAATTTACCGTCATAACCGTACGTTTTATGACAAAATCTAATATGAAAAAAATTATTTCTGGTAAAATGTTACACACATATGATATTAACATATTTCTATAGGACTTACTATTACCATAAAAATTTAAATTTCTCTATGTTAATTAGTACTAAAATGTGTGTTTTTTTATTTAACGTGCCTGCCCAGGGACTGCCACCTTATCGTGGTGGGCAGGTTTGCGTGCTTTGTTGATCCCGAGAGCTATGCCGGCGGAAGCGTATGCTTCTGGTAGGGCCACCCAAGCCGGACTGGTCGAGGAGGAGAAGTCAGACGAAGTGCAGTCCACACCCCAATCCCCTTTCCCCCCCACTGTCCCATTGAATATTTCTCCTCCCACTTGGCCCTGCCCTCCCTTGCTGGACTCCCGTATGACGACTCACGCGACGTACAATGGATCTGATTCGGATGTGGCTTTATTCTTCATTATCATCTTTCTCATCTTCATTATCACCCGCTCATCGTCTCGATTAGCCATCGTTGCATAAATATGAGACGTTAAGCCCCATTAATCAATCAATCAATCATTTATTTAACGTGTTTCTCTTGAACGCCTAGAATCCATAGAAAAAAATTGTCTCTTAGCAGGAGATAAAGTAGTAATCCCTTCATCACTACAAGAAATGTTTTTGGATTTGCTACATGCTCAACACCCGGGTATAGTTCAAATGAAGTCTCTAGCAAGAACTGTATGCTGGTGGCCTTCACTCAATTATGACATTGAAGAAAAGGTAAAATCATGCAATGAATGTCAAATTGTAAATTTTAAACCAAGCACAAACGTTACTGTAAAGTGGCCAAAGGTAGAACCCTGGTACAGAGTACATGTAGATTTCTTTGTAAAGGATCAACAAACGTTCCTAATATTAATAGACAGTGCTTCCAGATGGATAGATGTATGGTTAATGTCACGAGGTACCGATGCTAAACATCATTAAAAAGCTAGGACATTGTTTTAGCATGTTGGGTTATCCAAATCAAATCGTGTCTGATAACGGTCCCCCATATAATTCGGTAGAATCTGTAAACTTCTGTGCATTGCATGGAATCTCAGTAGTTAAAAGTTCACCATACCACCCAAATTCAAATGGTGCAGTGGAGAGAGCGGTGCAAACCATAAAAAAATCGTTGTTTAAGGAACTTAAGTTGAAAACCTTATCTGGTTCCCAAAGTCAGATTCAGGAAATATTAAACAACATATTGTTGACATATCGGACTACGCCATTGTCGGGCAAGGATATCAGTCCCTCTGAGTTTTTACTTAAACGCAAACCGCGAACATTGTTATCCCTGATTAAACCGCAATATGGTGATGTTCCAGTTCCAACAACCCTTTTTAAATTCATTGAAAACGATCACGTGTTGGTAAGAGTAAAACCCCAAAACAAACCAGAGCGGAGAATCATTAAAAAATATCTGAGTGCCACAATGTATTTAGTAGAGATAGATAGATGGTCAGATCCGCATGATACACATGAATCAGATGAAACCCTATGTGAAAAGTCCACTTGTGCCCTATAATATCCCACAGCCAAAAGTCCATAAAGACCCGTCTCTACCTGTTGTCCAGGCACCACCCGTTATAACAAGCCCAGCTCCGTCTTCTGCAAGTCTTGTTCCAGCATCCCCCAGGCCAGAGCAACCTGTACACTCACCTAACATGGTCCCACATGTCCCATCAAACCGAAGTCCAAAATCGCCCCAAAATAATCCCATAGTGACCACTCCGGTTCTCAGGAGATCCAACAGAAAACCCCCAGAAAAATTGAACTTGTAACCTAGGTTAAGTTTACTGTTACGGAGTGTATAAACTAATGTTACTACTAGCTGTCAAGTGTGATATTTTGTAACTACCAATGCAATGTAAATGTAATATGTAATATGTAATATCGAGAAATGTAATATCTATTAAGGGATGAATGTGGTGTCGTCATGTGACCACGCCTAGTAAGTTGCCTGACAGCCGCTCGGAGTCGTTCGGCTGGAGCTGTCGGGGTAGGATCACAATAAACGTCTTCTCTTGCCTACCTACATTTGACTGGTTATTTGGACGTGTCCCGTATCCTGATAGGGTACACCACATTGACGAGAAGAACGAAGCTGTTACACAAGCTTTCGAACCCTGCAATCCGCTCTACCCAACGGTAACTAGTGTTTCAGAGGAGAATGGTCACCCATCCACCTCCTGACCTAGCCCGAGGTTGCTTAACCTCGGTGTTCGTATGGGAACCGGCTCAGCGACCGCGGCTAAACCGTTCGCTTTACAAGCGGACACCCAGTGTGTATATTTACCCAGGTAACCAACAAAAGGTTTTACCCCGTCTTACCCTTTCATGTCTATGGGCCATAGATATGATAGGGTAAAGCTGGATTCATGACATTGCGTTGTTCTGCGGGACGGTGCGCGACGGAGGTATGGGCCAATCAGGAGCGACCTGCGTGCGGCAGCGTGCGTTGCAGTCGAAGTTGGTCTATCCCCATATTATTTTTTTTAAAAAATGTTTAATGTAATCCATTCATTCGCTGCGCTTCAAATATTAATTGATTGCTTCTATGCACTTATTTTTTTCTCCTTACTTTTCAATTAGGACACGAACAATTTGTTTTAGTAATCATAGAGGCAGCTCTAGCATGATATAAACTCTTATTATTTTGTTTTTATTTAAAGTGAATAAATTAAATAAACCGCGTTTGAACCACTTGTTGTGTACAATACTCATCAAGAGGGCTGTGAGCAGAAATGTTAATACAGTTTAGCCAACGTTCTAGTAGTAATTATGTCGTTGTTTTACTTTAATTTCTCATACACTAAAGGTTTGCGTTGTGGTCGACTTATTATTTTTAACATCCTAAAATACCATTTTATATGTTATAATTCAAATTGAATAATCTTTAGCTAATAGTTCTTTCACTGCTTTGAGTTACATTTTCTTTTATAACGTTACTTAACCTGTACGGTTGTCAGGCGGCGCGATTCGGCAACGACATCGTCTTGCATGTTCGTGCTTGAATATGAGGTTAGATTCCGCTTTTCGACGAGGTTGATCAGTTTGGTCAGCTCATAAGATGTGTAAGGTATTTGTAATTTGCATCTGATTTTGTTTATTTGGCCTAATAGGACGGTAATACATTCTTCCATGCATTGACTTGAGGCTCATTTTCATTCGGGCAAACAAAAAGTGGGTATGGTCTAAGCCTACTGTTCGGGCATGTCTACCTAGGCTTAGCCTAGGTCTAGGCCTAGGCCCTAGGGCCTTGGGTAGGCCTAGGCTAGGCCTAGGGTTTTAGATCCCCCAAACACTGTCTTAGATCATCGAAAAAGGTAACTCTTAATGTTGTAGTGGACAGCAAACCTAGTTTGGGTTTATTTTAAACATTAATCTCTAGTGGTAGCCTAAGTGTTTCAAGTACTTTCCGGGACGCCTAGGCCTAGGGCCTACTTGTGCAAAAAAGCCGCGGAGCCAAATCGGGAAAATAACCCGATAATCTTGTCTAGCCTAGGCTACAATCCCTCCCACTTGACAGGGTTGCCACGTGCCTAGAAAAGCTTGAAACCCTATTCCCACGGCAAACTTAAATCGACTTAATGAATTCCGAGAACATTGCCAAAATAGTAGCGAACGTCCTAACCCCAGCTAGGCCTAGACGGACGGCCACTGACAGAAAAACTATTCGTCCGCAGTTGTGGTGGCTGGCCTATCCTACGTAGGCCTATATGTCTTGACTGTGCACGGATGGCCCAGCCCTAGGTAGATATGAATTTTGAACCGACTACCAAGTGTAGGTCTACGCCTAGGCCTAGTCTAGTAACTTACCTGGCCTAGCCCTAGGCATACTGGTGGGCAAGTCATGGCTCAGGCTCAGGGCGTAGGCCTAGTCCTATGTCTAGGAGACGTAAAGTCGGTGCACAACGATGAAGACAGCGGGAACGCGAACGCCGAGTTAAACATTGGCGAACTTACTTTTATTATTAGCCTACCGGGATACTGGAACGACAAGCTCAAATGTGTATCGTGTTGTAAGTTAACACAGGATCCAACTTCGTTACCGTTTAGAATAGAATAGAATATAACTCCTTATTATAGGCCTACAATAAATTGCATTTTAGTAAGGCCACCCAAGACTACCTTACGTACGCTTTCGTCACAGGCGAGGCACTCGTAGCCAACCAGCGAACTGCCCGAGACAAGCGCTCACAAATAATGATCGCTGATTGGCTACGAAAACCTCACCTGTGACAAAAGGTTGTCTTGGGTTGCGTATACTATGTAGGCCTACTCTGAACTCTGAAGGTGGGCCATACAATCAGCCCGAAACGTCAGATAATTTCCATCCATGGACGCGGCGATACCCGACAGCCAAGTTTTAATAATGACTCCGGTCACAACGAAACGTTTTAGGCCATGTGTCACATTCCAGACTGCAATCCATTGATTGTCCAGTTGTCGCAAATGTGTAATCTAATTTACAAAGCTGATGGTTAATGGAATTGCCTGATATTGTCTTCTATTGAGAATTGAGATAGACACCTAGGTTTTAAAAATTTACATTAAATTACTATCTACTCGAATATGAATGTTTCTAGTTTCGCTGATTCTAAAATATGATTTTTGGTTTCAAGGACGCATCAAATGGATGGGATACTCGTTGCCACCTCGCTGGAGCTTGGGGCTTGCGGGCAAGTACAGCCAATGACCACATCGTTGTTACGCTGTCCTGTACAAGGTAAGACGCATTACAGCAGCTTTATAAGAGTCTGCTCCTCAACCTAGCTGTGTAGGAACACACGATTTGCTTTCGCACCTGATTCTGAATAGAATCTTCGTTTGAAGATTAACAGGCTTGTAGCGAATCGGAATGGTCTCCAATTATTTGGCAATTTTTTTGTAGGCTGTAATTTGCATAGGCCTACACAGGGTGATAATTTTTAGTGAGAAGGGGTCTCGCGACGTTTCGCCAGATGCGTCGTCATTGTTGACTCGCTGATATGTGCAGCTTGATGTTTGACAAATTCACAGCTTTCACTTTGCTTCATTAAACTCAATGATTGGATTTTGGACCACAGTCTCTATTCGACACCTGGATGCAAATGTGTGTTTCGGGCATCGAAGCTATATGCGACCATGTAAACTTAAATTTGCGTTTTGCGTTCTTCAGGGGAGACAACGTTCTAGTACGGTAGGTCGTTCCCCCCTAAATGCCGGTTTATTGGCATATGCCTTTGAACCACTTGTTTAGTCGAAGGAGTTCGTATGTTATCAACATGTGACCCTGGTAGCACATTGCCAGCTAGACAGAAACATCACAAACTTTGTCCAGGGGGGCATTTGTGGTGTTGTGGTTTTCTATCTGTGGACATATGGACATACCCTACAGCAGTGGTTCCCAATCTTTTTTGACTCTAGACACCCCAAGCCTACATTCATTAGGCACGCGGCACCCCCCCCCCCCCCCTCCTCACCACCTTTCCACGCCCCCGCTTAAAGTCAACAATTTTCAAAATATATAGGCCTACAAATTGTAAAAACGCATTTAGGCCTACTAAATTTAGGGAATTAAATGATTTAATTATTATAAAACCATTTACTTATAGTTGGATAGCCTATAGTTAAGAGTAAAGGATAGTCTCTACGTCAAAAACCGCAGAGAATGTTCATTATTAAATTATATCTCAAGATTGCAACAAGAAATCGAAAATCTAAATCAGCAGCGCTCTGAGCTTTGGTAAGCCCTACAGACTGAATAAAATATTTTAACCATAAGCGTAGTATTTTGATTATAATTCGATAATTAGTAATACAATTAATTATTTATAAAAACACAAACTGATTATAATATAAGTCACGACTTAGAGCATTCAATGTGTAGGGCTTACTAAACCACAGTGCGCTGTTGATTCAGATTTTCGATTTCGAAGCCCATTCATGTAAAATAATTTAAAAATGAAAATTTTGTGCGGTTTTTGACATAGAGGTATTCTTCCCTGTTAACATGCATTATCAGCTCAGTGGGAAATCTAGTTTTGCTATTTTTTTTGCAAATGTCTTTGATTTGTGGCTGAATATAGTGGAAAAATATACTCTAATTTGAGTAATTTCCCCTTCAACTGATAGAAGTTATTATTTATTATAGGCTAACATTATAATAATGAATGAATACACGTTCAGATTATTCATGATAGGTTTATTAACTATAATCTTAACAGATGCTTACAAAGAAATGTGATAGGCCTAAGTACATCACGCTAGGCATAGGCTAGCACAGCAGAAGTAAGTGACAGGATGTCATAATAATAAGTAATGCAATGCGCGAAGCGGCACTGCCAACTAAACTAGAACGTGCAAAGGCGGCAATTCAAGAATACATTACAGAAGTGTTTTGCTTTTCTTTGGTTTTTCAATCTCCTAACTCACACACATGAAAGTGAAAACTGCAGAAAAAATTTGATCCTGTTTTCAGTTTCTACATGTTGTTTCTGAACTGTGTTTCGTGATGGAGGGGCCGGAGGGTGACTGGTGAGTGGGTAAAACGTTGCATCCTCGATGTAATATGTTTCAGTGAAAATTCAATTGTGGGCAGGCTATTATACTTAAATAAATATGTTTTCGTTTTTGATATAATAATTATTGTTTTATTTTCAAAATATTCAGAAACAAGATGTTTTCAATTTCAATGAAAATTTAGCGGCACCCCTAGGAGAGGTTTGCGGCACCCCGGTTGGGAACCACTGCCCTACAGTGATGCAAAGTGGCAAATAGCCTATTGCAGTTTTCATTCCAACAATGTTATTTGTACGGGTTTTAATTGCATTCAAGTACAGTACAACCTTGATATAACCTCGCTGAAGGGACTATTGATTTTCGACGTTATATCAAGCAAGACAGTGTATCAAATTAACTTAGGAAGTAGGGATGGGCAAACACGTTTAGAAACCTAAACGTTTAACCTTTTTTTAAATTCACGTTTAAACCTTTGCGCCCCCCCCCCCCCCACCCCCCCGCCCCCCAAAGGAGGCGAGAAGAACGACCAATGCAGTAAATATCACCGAAATGTTCCGAAACTTAGGGGTAGGGTGAAATTAATTAATTAAAATTAATTCAATTAGATAAGGCACAAGACTGCCACACAAAAGAAGTGACTTATCAGCGGTGAGAACACCCCCCACCCCCCGCGACAAACATCGGCGCGCTCGATTTCTTCCGGCCACTCGGCCGACCGCGGCCAGGCGCAACGGTATCAAGAACGTTTAACTGCGCCAGGCCTCGAATTTTAAATTATTTTTCACTGGCCCATCGGGCGAGTGGGGTTTCTAATTTACTAGCCCGAAAATAAAAACACTAGTCCTATCATTTCCTTATCTTCTAATTTGTATCAACATCTCACTTTATAACTTGCCAAGAACACTGTTTTGAACTAGTTGCTGAAATTATTGGGAAGAATTATTGGTATCAAGGACAATGTCTGAATTTTGTAGCTTGTGGTAATGAGGTGTTGCATTTTTTAAGGATTTATGTTTGTTTAACAAAAGTCGCCCGTGAATTGAAAACTTTGCTCGCCCGAGTAACAATTTACTCGCCTCGGGCGACCGGGCGAGCATTAAATTCGAGCCCTGAACTGCGCATTAAAATTTATAAACGTTTAAACTCAATTCCACGTTTAAACGCCTCATCCCTATTAGGAAGGTAACTGATTTATGGGTGTTTGAAGTAAAAATACTCTTTGGGGTACCGGTAAAGCCGCGTTCACATAAATGACTAGTGACTATTGACTATTGACTAGTGACTATTGATTAGTGACTAAGCGAATTGAACCATAGGCGATACGTGCTGACGTTCACACAACTTTACTTTTGACTTATGACTATTGACTATTGACTAACGAATTGAAGATATCTGGAAGTCATAGTTACAACCAATCACAACGTTCGCGTTCAGCCAATGAATGTGGAGCAACGGAAGTCAATACCACTACTCAATTACTGTCAAGTGTATATTTGTTTTTGACTATTTCCGGCGAATATTATTTATTTATTATTTTTATGAAGCTGTCATACAATAAAACATTCTTATTTTGAAAACAAATCTTCAAAACAAACAAGAAACATACAAAACCTTCACAACTTGGTTAAGCCCATCATTAAACGTTTTAACTGGTGAACAGTTACTATCGCCATACCTCGTTTTCTTCATAATGTTGCAATTTTATTATTTTGACAGCTCGTTGTTTGTCAATCAGTTTGATTCATTTGTTCTAGGTGGCAGATCATACGTGTCAAAGAACTTAGCTGTGTAGTGTTCATATCTTTCTTTGGGTAGTCAATAATCACTAGTCAATAGTCAATAGTCAGTAATCAATAGTCATTTATGTGAATGCGGCTTAACATCAATAATGAAGGGACCGAAATAGTGACTGATTAGATTTGTTGCAAAGTATGACCTGCAGTATTCTATAGTAATTAACATTAAGATAACAAAAAATGTAATAACACATTATTTGTGTGGGGGGGGGGGGGGGGGGGGCGTAGATGTTTGTATGGCCCGCTATCAGGGACGACGCTAGGATTCTTTGAGTGGAGGGGCCAAGGTAGGGTCACTCTTTTTCTAGGGGGGCACGTTCAGATATCATCATGTTTTCATTGGGGGGGGGGGGGGGGGAGGAGGGAATGCGCCAAACACGGCAAAACATGCCGAGTTAGTTTTACTTTCACCTAGTAATAATAACGACAAGGGATTAATAATTTAAGTTGTTGTAATTATGTGCAGATGCAACTTCTTACCTTAATGTAGAATAATCCTGAGTTTTTTGTGCTACTCTCCAAATCTATAAACTACGCAATTTTTTTCTTCTGTTAGAACAATTTCAATTCAATTTCAATTTCAATTTATTAGACATTTACAGGTACATATTATTTCCAGATATTTTATCATTTAATCAAGGCAACCACATAAGTAAAGAATCCTTGTTCGTGGTTGCCCTGTTACAAGTTTAGTCTTTAATATATTTTAATTGATAAGAAAATAGACAATTTATACTTAAAACTAATCCTACTTACTACGACTAGAAGCAATGCGATTAGTGTTTAAGAAAGTTGAAGTATACGATTTACATTGAAGCGTTCACACACTTTACTAGTGATTAGTGTTTAGGACCGAGTGATTAAGAAAGTTCATTATTGTTATTCACGATTGTTAAGCGTTAGTAACAACCAATCGCTGCATGGAACGTCACAGTAGTTCAGCCAATGAAAATCGTACCATCCGAGTCAAGTTAAGTTTTAATGTTGTTTAGGTTTTCACTTTTAGGCAGAGTTTGTTTTGACAGCTTCCGGTATCGATGTAAACAATAAGTTCGTTTGATTTGGCTACACCTTTTGTACTTTTTGCAATCACTCTATGTTATTTCATGAGGTAAATGTAAAAGAGTACAAAGTGACAGTAAATCAAATGAACCTCAAAGTTTCACGTCGTCTGCTGCAGCCTCTGTAGGTTATCAGTCCATATCAGTTACTATTTGAAAATGAATTCCGATAATGAGTGACTATGGCGATATCATTCATAATTCATCCATTTTCAGCAAATATAATAACAGCTGGAGCTGTCAGCTTCGAGACAACATGAAACCGTTTTTGTTTTACACGCCCACGCCATAGTACTAATTTTTACGGGAAGAGTGCGCTACTCACTTGTCAAAGCACTCGAAGACTGCCATCTTTCAAAGTCGTCATGTATTTCTTTGCAAGATATGGGGGTGGAGTTTTGTTTTCCTAAGGCTTTAGTCACTGGTTGTTAGTCTTAGTCCATAGTCATTCTGTCTGAACGCACCTTTAAAGTAAAATAAAGATACAACTGACAAAAAAACTATTATAAAATAAGTCTGTACTTTGAAATTCGTTTAAAAATAAACTCCAAATGTGATCTAAATTCTAAACTAATAAAATCTAATGACTACGAATAACAAACTAAAACGAACACTTTTATAACTTTCAAAAGTTACCTTCAACTCATCTGGACGTATTCAATTCAACTCATCTAACAACTCGAGAAAAGAAAAAGAAAAAACTCGAAAGCAGAATTGTGTTTTGTAAGAAACGAGAAATAATTGGCACGGGTTTTTAATCGTAAGATGGTTTTTGAGTAATCGGTTATCCTATTTAACTTTTTTTCGTTACAGCGTTGAGGTTTGAGAGTTAAAATGTTTTCTTATTTATTAACTGATAATGAGCAAATCCATTTATGCGTTTGGTAACTAAAAATAGATGTTGAACAATTTCGTAATTTTTGTGGGACTTGGTTGTACAATTTTGGCCCTAGGTATGCAACTTGTTTTTGTGCTAGAGTTTTGTTTACCTACTCTAGGAATTATAAGATTATGTTTGAGATTTCCTCGTGTTTTCGAATGGTGAGATATTTTTTAAAAATCTGTTGAGATTTGTATGTACAAATTTAAGGAGAGTTTTGGCATACAGCTTGCAAATGTTAAAAATGTTGCTTTCACTATAGGGGCTTACAGCAGTGTTGTGGGATATAGAAAGTGTTTTTTCATTATTACCTTCAGTATGTGTTTTTGTATCGTGATAGGGGGTATAAGATGATTTAGGTAAGTTCCACCCCAAGCTAGTATTCTGTATTCAAGTATAGATTGTGTTAAAGAATAGTAGATCATTTTTAGTGCAGATAGATTTAGAAAGTTTCTGAGTGTGTAATATTTGTACAGAGTGTTTCTAAGTTTTTTACACACAGTTGGCAGTCCCATTTCATGTGTTGGTCCACAACCACTCCAAGATACTGAGTTTGGTATACTTTCTCAATTTTTTTGCAGTTACAAGGAACTGTAGTAGGGACTAGCGTTACATGTATGTGTATGTATTTTGAAGTAGTAGTCATGAACAGGTTGGTCAGTTTCTGTTGGAGAGAATGCAATGTGGAAGGTTTTATCTTCGTTGAGTGACAAGTAGATTTACATCAAGCCATAGTTTAATTTTCCTCATTTCATTCTCTGCAATTTTGTAAGTAGTTTTCCAGTCGTCGCTAGAAAACATGAGGACAGTGTCATCAGCAAAGGTGACAATTTTACATTTTAACTTAGAATTACATAAACTATTTATATATACTGTAAATAGTAAGTAGTCCTAGAACAGTTCCTTGGGGAACGCCATACTCAATGATTGAGGAGCTACTGAAGGTATCGTTGATTTTCACAACTTGCTCTCTGTTATTTAAGTAACTTTTTATTAGTTGTAGAGCTACACCTCGGATGCCATATTTTTCCAGTTTTTTTTTTAGTTTCTTGTGTGATACTCATACGGTATCAAAAGCTTTTTCTTACGATTTCAGTTAATGTGTGAGTGAGTAGCATGTTGTGTGTTTAATTTTGTCCTAAATCCAAATTGGTTAGGTGATATTATTTTATTGGTTTCAAAATATTCGTCTAGTCGGTATTTTAAGCATTTTTCGTGTATTTTTGCAAAGTTGCTAATACGGGATATTGGCCAATAGTTAATAGTTGCAGTTTTGTTGCCTTTTTTATGAATTGGAATTATTATTGATTTTTTAAAGATGTTTGGAAATATTCCTGTGGTAAAGCTTAAGTCTATGACAGGGTTGCCACCAAGTAATTTTTTAAATCCTCTGAAGATATCAAAAAAATCCTCAAAAATCCTCCAAAACACATTTATTCTGCTGTTACTTAGCATATTATAAAGTGTGAAAGAATAAAAAAAATTTTAGGTTATGTTTATTTTTAGGTTTTGCATAAGGATGCCAGATGATCTTTAAATGAATGGTTTGTGTCAGAACTCTGTTCTCAATCATGTCTTGGTTGGACTATTGCAGGCTGCCGAGGCCTTGTCGCCTAGACCACTTCGAGAGCAGAACGAGAACGCTGGCAACCGGACCAAGGCAAGCACACCGAGCCGCATTCGATCTCTGTTATTAGAGAATAAGAGTAAACGTGATTCCGAGGTGAGTTGATCGCATCACAGATACAGTGCATTATATTATCTACAGTCAAATGTAATTACAACGAACTCAAAGGGACCTTGCGTTTTTTTCGTTATGATTATTTCGTTAAAATGATCAGTGTTTTTTTTTGCTGGGAACTTGATTCCTAGTCCCCAAATTGGTCAAATTTGCGTCTACAAAGCCTAAGTCATGTAGCGCGCGAGTAATGGCAGGTAACGTGTGGCCCGCAACCAGCATTACACATCTGTGTTGCGGGCAGTAGGCTCGCAGGCGGGTAGGCTAGCGCCCCCTCAAAGTGAGAACCGATGCAATCACTAAACTTGGCTTTCGGGTATAGCCGCGTCGAATATTGCTTAAAAGCTGACGTTTCGGGCAGGTTACACTACCCATCTTCAGAGCTAAGACCTGAAGAAGTCACAGAATAAAACCTACTCGGTCCAGCTTTACTCTGCGACTGCAACAAGCCCTATTGTTTCCCGCGTATCGTTCTCTTCCGTGAGCCACCCCGCGCCTGTTCTACCGGTTCGACTCCGTCGTTATCTCCTGACGTCATCTCCGATAGCGCTCGCCGTGTTTCCCGCGCGTTGTTGATGCAATGTATAGTCGGTCTCCAAATGCGGCTCAACTTCAGTCCATCGTCCCGATTGAAATTATTTGGATACTTTTCAATTTCAATTGCTTCCCGGACCAGACGGGACCGATAATGCGTTGTTACAGCTAAAGCTCTTGTCTCTTCGAAATTAATGCGATGACCTTCATTGAAACTATGTTCTGCTACTGCCGACTTATCTATGTGGCCCAGTTTTGTGTGGCTAACGTGTTCTTTCAATCTCGTTGAAATTGAACGCCCTGTCTGGCCTATGTACACTTTATCGCACGCGCCACACGGAATCTGGTACACACCCGACGTGTTCAGAGGCGGAAGTTTATCCTTGGCTTGATTTAGCATTGTTGATATCTTCTTGTCCGCTGAAAAATTTGTTTTTATCTGGTATTTACGTAACAGCCTCCCAATACGGTTTGTTACATTTTCCACATAGGGTAAGTAGGCCTGGGCAACAGCTCCCCGTCCTTCTACCTCCGACGGTTTTGAAGTCTTTGACACATTATTCTCGCGTAAAGTTTGAGCTATAGCCCTATGCCCATATCCATTTTGTAACAATGATGTTTTAATTGTTTTATGTTCAGAGCTAAGGTGTTTAGCATCCGAAATCCTATACGCTCTAGTAGCCAGCGTGTTGAGCACAGCGCGTATTTGAGCTGGATGGTGGTGTGAGTCAGCATGCAGATATCGACCTGTGTGGGTTGCCTTCCTATACACCGAGTGTCCCAACGTTCCATCTTCATATCTTGTGACCAACACATCGAGAAAGGGTAGTTTATTATCGCTCTCCACCTCCATAGTGAAAGTTATGCTGTCATTTAAGCTGTTTAAGAATAACAGAAATTCATTTAGCTTCCCCATGCCATGGGGCCAAACCACGAAAGTGCCGTCTACGTACCTAAACCAATGTGTCGGTGCAAACGTTGCTTTCTTAAGAGCATTAATCTCAAAGTCTTCCATAAATATGTTCGCTATTGCTGGTGACGCTGGAGAACCCATTGGCGTTCCCTCCACTTGTTTGTAGTATTCACCGTCAAACAAAATATGTCGACTTCAGGACCCCCTCCACCAAAGTTGCAATATGCGCAGGACATTTTTGGCGTATTACAGAGACCGCCTCAACTATGGGAATTTTTGTAAACAAAGACACCACATCAAAGCTCACTAGAATGTCATCACTTGTTAATTTCAACCCACTCAGAATGTTGACAAAATGGTATGAGTCCCTTATGTAAGAAGCTGCGTCTTCTACTACGGGTTGTAATTGTCTGGCCAAATATTTTGCCAGATTGTAAGATGGAGATGCGATCGCACTTACAATTGGTCTAAGAGGAAAGTCCTGTTTATGCACCTTAGGTAGGCCATATAATCTCGGTATTCGTGAGTTCGACGGCAACAATCTCCGTTTGACATCACAGTCCAGGGGGGAACGTTTTATGTTGTCGGCTATCTCCTTCTCTGTCCGTGCAGTTGGGTTACGTTTCAGTTTCTCATAGGCTGAGTCATTTAATAATTCATGTATCTGTTGTTTATAGGTCTCAGTTTTCACAATTACAGATGCATTGCCTTTATCAGCTGGTACCACTAAAATATCCGGTCGTTCCCTAAGGGCTTTCAGCGCTCGAAATTCAGCAGGTTTTAAATTCGGCCGTGGTGGCTTCGCTATGCGGATTATCCTCGCTGCCTCTGACCGTATCTCTTCAGCGTCATTAATGGGCAAACCTCGAATCGCTGTTTCCACCCCGCAAATGATATTCTCTACAGGAATACGTTTCGGTGCAACTGCATAATTAAAACCTTTAGTTAGTACTGAAATCGTCGCTTCGTCAAACGTCTCGTCAGTTCGGTTAAAAATCACCTTGTCCACATCTAAATGTCGCGTGTTCAAAATATTCTGTTTCTTAGATTACTTGTCAAATTTCGCCACTTGTTGCCTCGTTGTTTTCCCGTGTGTTGTCTCCGCATGTTGTGATGTAATCACGTCAATCTTGTCAAACAATATAGGATGAACAACACGACTCAATCGATAATGAATACTCAGTAATTGTTTGGCAATTCTGTCAAGCTCACGTCTTGTACAACGTATTTCGTCACGTAATAATGCTTTTCTCGCACTTACCAGTATTCTATTTGTGGCCGGTGTGTTCTTGTGGTACTTGATACGCGAAAAAACGCGTTGAGAACCGATGCGCCCGGCTGAGCGAGAGAGAACAATGGAGTGGTATCATGAGCGAGATGCAACAAAGTAGTTCGACTACTACCGCGACCGGCCGCCGTGAGAGAAAGTGCTAGACTCGGACGCGTGAGTGCAAGCAATACCGCGATAGCCGCAGGCGTGTGCAACATGCAAGCGAGCCGCCTGTTGACAGTTCAGTTCGTCCCTCGCTCCGTAACCTCGATTGTGATTGGCCGGCTGGGGTGGTCTCGTCTTGCAGCGGCCAATGACGTTGCCAATTCTCATGGATACCTGCTAGCACGCCAGCCGGCCCATCTAACGAGGCGATACATGGAAAAACACCAATCTACGCGACTGAATTCCAATAATCCACATTTCGGAAGATAATTTCGTTGTAACAACGTTTAATGATACCAAGGGAAACCAAAATTTGTTCGTTAAAATGATCTTTTCGTAATAACGAATTTTCGTTGTGAGTTCAACGTAGTTCAGTTCAACGTTAACAGGGAAGGATACACCTACGTCAAAAACCGCAACAAATTTTCATTTTTAATTTATATCACAAGAATGGGCTTCGAAATCAAAAATCTTAATCAACAGCGCACTGTGGTTTAGTAAGCCCTGCACATTGAATGCGCTGACTCGTGACTTATATTATAATTAGTATGTTTTTTTATAAATAATTAATTTTATTACTAATTATCGAATTATAATCAAAATTGAAAATACTAAGCTTATGGTTATAATATTTTATTCAATCTGTAGGGCTTACCAAAGCAAAGTTCGCTGCTGATTTAGATTTTCGCTTTCTTGTTGCAATCTTGAGATATTATTTAATAATGAAAATTTTCTGCGGTTTTTGACGTAGAGACTACCCTTTGCACTTAACGAATTTCCGTTGTAATGATAGTTTAAATTAGCAAATTGTGAACATAGGGATTTGGGCGGGACCACTCAAAAAATTACGTTAAAACTTAAAATGATGATTTCGTTGTAAGGGCGTTCGTTGTAACAATTTTTGACTGTACCTAGATGTGTAACTATAGGCATACACAATGAAAAATACCTTCTCTCTCTCATTTTGTCTATCCTTTTTCCATTCCTCTACCGGTATGTTTAAAATTCCCATGTTATTCAAGTGGCACTTAAAAAAATGATGTCAAAACTCAAAATAACACTATGCTACATGACACAAAGGTAGCTAAATACCTTATTTGTGCATCCTATCCATATTTTCAATTGAAATATTTGGTCGTATTTATTATCAATAATTTAAGAGTACAGTAATTGAGAGGGTATTGACATGTGGGAAAAATGGGTAAGCAAAGAGTACAGAGGGCAGAATTTGAAAGAGACAAGCGTTAGAAAGTAGGACTGCCCAACGATATCGATGAGTCGCTACGATATCGCTAATAGAAACATAATTCAATATCGATATAAGTATAACATTAATATATCGTTCATTTCGCAATATCGAACATGCGCCTAATTGTTAGAACAAAAAAAGATTTTTCTTCTGTATGTAGCACAGTATGGAAGTGTTGCGGTTCTGGGCGCGGATTCACAAAAAGTCAACTTAGGCCTGGCCTAACTTTAGGACACTAGATTATGGCAAGCCATTGGCTGATACGGACGTTCTCATACCCTCAATTCGACGTTGCTATGAAACCCTAGTAAATAACAAACACTTGAGACCAAAATTAAGGCCCTGTCTGAGTTGGTCTTATCTTTTTTCAAAGATGGTGGCAATTCACCTATCACTTCAAAGTGTGAACATAAAATAAATAGATATCGTTTACTTACCTTGACATACGCATGTGTCTGTTTTAAAAGTGTGCAGGTATGAGGAAACAAAACACAAAACTTTAAAACACCGCCTTTCTAATATTTTAAGTTCACTGTGATTTCCACGAAATTAGCTATAACTGGGCTGTGTAATAGGCCTACCATGGGTTTATAATAGCACAGGGTTGCCACCAAGTAATTTTTTAAATCCTCTGAAGATATCAAAAAAATCCTCAAAAATCCTCCAAAACACATTTATTCTGCTGTTACTTAGCATATTATAAAGTGTGAAAGAATAAAAAAATTTTTAGGTTATGTTTATTTTTAGGTTATGCATTAGGATGCCAGATGATCTTTAAGAATTTACCTCTCCATTATAATTTATATATATATAAATAAATAATTAATTAATTTGTATGTATATATATATATAAACAAGAAACCAGGCAAATAACAGCATAGACTCATCTAAAAGGTCAGTCGTCACGTCACGGGCTCACGCTCACGGTTCTGCTTGTTACCAACGAGGCACGGGCAACGCGCTCTATCGTACACTAAAAGAACACACACGTTCTGCAAAGTTGACGATAGAGGACGCTACTTACTACTAGACCAATCACAACGCTTTAGGTACCCCATTGGCTGTCTCCCACACAAGCTCCACCCTCTGCTTGCTAGTATAGCAAGACAACTTACAAAAACACAGTTGAAATCTCGATATTTCACACGTGTTTTGAGACATCGTGTCTATGCTGCGGGTTCAAGTGTAGATAGTCCAACTTTACTTTTTACGTTATTAAATCGTTCTTTATGGCAGAATTTTCAAATTATAGTAAATTTCACGGTTTTTACAATAATGGTAGAAAATCCGCCAATTTGGCCGTTAATCCGTATGTCCGCGAGGCACCCTAAAAATCCGCAAAAGAGGATAAACTCCGCAAAAACGGCAACCCTGGTCTATGATGTATTTGAGAGGTTGAACTATGTGACATTTTATTGCTTTAATTATTTTTATGTTTATAAGGTCGGGCCCTGAGGCAGAGTCTGTTTTTACTTTTTAGCTCATTGATATTTATTATTATTTCTTCATCAACTGTTGGACTGAAAAATATTGACGTGCTTTGACGATGTACAGGAAAGTCATCTGCGTTTAGACGGTTGGAAGATGATGGCTTTTTTACTTTTTAGTAACTTATGTTTTCACCTAATTCTTTTCCTATGTTATTAAAGTAGTTTATGAATGTTTCTGCTACTTTTTGGGGATTACTCTCTGTACTTGCAATAGCATAGGTTTGAATTCTAAAAACAGATATCGATTGTGCATCCGCCATCTTTCTTATATCGATACTGATTTCGAGTCAAACAAACCAAACATGCCGGTAACCAAGCACTGTTGTTATGGGTTGTGCAACAGTGATTCTAGGTGACAAATGTTACGATTTTACCTTCACCTCTTTTTAAAGGTTTAGCTGTGTGAGCATCAACATTCTCACTGTTGTCATGAAGCTGGCTAGAGTTTTCGTCAGAGCTTGTCTTGTCATTAGCTTGTGTCACAACAAATTCGCTTATGGATTGTACAGATTCAATTAGGTGGTACAGTAGTAGGCTACACATTACCATAATTAAATCTTTCTGGAGGGAAAATCCTAGAATCTGCTAGCCTTAGCCACGAAGCTGTTGTTGTATCAGCTCTTTGGTTGCTGGTTGCATCCAATTTGGCGTTGTACCATTTTCCGCCGTCCACAGCTGGGCTTATTAAGTTATTGGAATATTGCCAACCTTTAAAGATTGAGACCACTCCATCAAGGGACATCTCCAAGTTGTCAAAATATAACTTAAGAGCGTCAGTACTAACGCTTGCCCTACTGCGGGATATATTCGCGGAAACACGCTTCCTCAGGGTGTCCTTGTGTCTGTCCAAAAATCCTCTACTCCAGTCATCCCCGGGCAAGTTGTCTTTGAACTGAGGAGAAGATTGGCCTGTGAACAAAGATTAGATTCATGTAGAGCCTAGCCTAGTTAGGGCTGAACATTAGCATTTGTATAAGCCAAGACTAGGCAAGATAACAGAGTAGGGCTAAGCCCTAGACCTACCCTAGGCCTATGCTTATGGCTATGACATTGATAGGGGCTAATTACCAGAGCTGTCAAGGTAGGCCTTCACCCAGTAACGCAGGTCAAGTGTATTTAATGGGTACCCCCAACTTGAGCAAGTTATCAGCTTCTGAGCGATTGACTTCTCTTCCCGGTCATTTAAAGCAGTTTCGGAGGTCCTTCCTCATCTCCGACTCTGTTGGCGCGGATGCAGCAGGTGGTTCGTGTGGAGGAGGTAAGTCTACTTCTGGTATGGGCGAGACCATCTCCGGCATGGCGTAGAGTTTGAATATGTGTTGAAGGTCCTCGTCCCATGGCGGTGTTACGGGAGGGATGATCCTCCTTGGGTCCCTTGAATGTAAGAGACTGCACACCTGGGGCACCACCGAGTGGTGTTAATGTCCGTGGCTCCGCTTAGGTAGAATGTGACGGAGACGGCCCGCTGAGGTATTCCAACCTCTGCTGCCGAGTCACCTTGGTTTTTGGAGGTCTGCTTGTTGGGCAAGGTTTGCCGGTATGTAATGCTGCTCTGCATTGGTAGCACTTTTTTCCCATCTTGCTTCTTAGCTGTCCAACTCGGATGTGTCGTCTGATTGTGTCTTTTGAGATGGCGATCGTAGGGTTGGGAGTTGTAAAAAATGATGCTCTGTTCAACTCGAAAGTATCTTCTGATTTGTGTTTTTTGGGTTGGTGGTAGAAGAAGGGTCGGTCTTTGCAAGAATGATAAGGATAGTGAGGAGATAAGTTGGTTGGAGAACATTGGCCGATTCGTTTGCATAACAAGGTTGGTACAGTGGTTAATGAATTATTATTGGTTGTAATGTAGCGGAGGTCTATTCCTTATTGGAGGGTAAGGGTACATCATACCTGCCTCAATGGTTTACCGTTAGGCGTAGGGGGTGGAGCTACGGCCTTGCCAGCGCGCTCGTCTTAGGAGATGCTGAGGTTGACATGTAAATACATTGTATAGGTTAAAGGGAATGATAAAAAAAAATGAAAATTACACCTTATAGATTGTTGTTTATGATACACGTCTCCCTGATTTGTGATTGACAACCACTTCCATTTGAAGAGTGGGATGGTTATTCTAGCCAGAATGTATGGCTTGCTTTGGAAGTGAGTTAAATCTAAAATGTTGATGTATCTGTTGTCAATGCCTTGAAGGATGGCTGCTTTCAAAGTAGAACAATATTTTCAATGAGTTAAACTGTTGAAAGTTTGCTTCAACTGTAACAGTGTGGGTAAAATATACCCTAGGTTACAATTTTTTTCGCCCTGGAGACAATCAAGAGCTATTGCAAGAGGTTCCATTACAGTGGCATATTCAGTCAAAAATTCAATTTCTACATTTTGAAATTTGGGTTTTTGAAGCTGTTCACAGACTGCTGGTAATTGTTGTTGAAAGGAAAGAAGCTTTTGAATTGCATCGAAAGTCGAGTTCAAACGTGTTGGACAAGGTACTTTTAACTTGCCCCCACAAAGTTCTTCAACAATATCAGCACACTTTGTGGATCGGTGAACAGCGTTCCAAATGGCACATGCTTTTGCCAAAGATGATTTATGGATCCTTTCCTATTGGCAATCCAATAGCCTATCATGGACCGTAAAATTGCTTGTTAAATTCACAAAGAATTTTATCCAAAATAAGTATAAAAACATGACATCTAAGTTCATTTTCACAGTTCTGTTCATGTTCTTCAGCATGAATCTCGTCATCGGTAATAACGAATTTTTGAAATCTTTGTGGAAGTCCTCATATTCTAGCATCTGCAGCTCTCGAGGGTACGTCATTTCTTTTCGTAAGGTTTATTATTCTCCTGTGCAATTTAAACAGAATCTTTCCATGTTGACTTACAAAAATTGTTGAAAAAGCCAAAATGTAGAAATTTGTCATTTTGGTGCTCATTTTGCACCGAAAGGGCATATATTTAAAAAAAAATGTTCAATAACTAAAGTTTTTTTTTTAAGGGGTATGGACATGGTGATTTTTTCAAATAATCAATAAACACAATCTAACCCCGTCAAATATACAACACCAACAGACTGACTAACATGCATGGTATTTACTCACATTGTTATTTTTAAGCTGTAGTACACAACATTTAACCCCTAGCTGAGTTAAACAAAATGTTTATTTCAGTATTATCTTCATCACTCATATTGTGTGAACGTCTGGTTGATGTTGTTAGCTCGAGCGGTGAAAGGTTGCGCAAGATGTCTGCGTGCTGTACCCAAACAGTATCATTGTTGGACAGTTTAAATGAGGTGCCTGGTCCAGAAGGGTGGAAGAAATGAATTTTAAAGTCCATATTTTTTAGAGATTGTTCCGTAACAACTCCTAGCCACCACTTTTGTCGTATTCACACGCCACATAGTCATTTAGTTTGACAGAGAACTTCACCCGTTTGCGATTTTGTTTTGGTTAAAAGAACGCTCTGGAAGTTAACAGATGCGGATGTTCTATAAACTTTGATGAAGTTCTTGTCTATTGGTTTGAAGTAGTGATTTTCCCTGGTGTTCGAAATAGTTGAAACATTGTCATAGCTAGACATTAAGAAATTCTCTTCTTTTTCAACCATTATTGATGTCACATAAAAGAAAGAAATCTCTTTAATTTTAGTAGTGCAGGAATCATACATTGCAAGTTCCTGCAAAGATGCTTTTGTTACTAGTAGTCGCTTTACTGTTCCACCAATCCCATCGCAAGGTCCTTTGCCATGACTGGTGGCAAAAAAGTGCCACTTGGCCATTAGTCCATAGTCTGGAACTGTCGCTTAAGACTTTCGTAATGTGTGGGGAAAAGGATTTCAATTCATTTAAGATGACTCGTTGAAAAGTGTACACTGCTATTATGGAGTGATGGAGATGATCATTTTTTAGTTTTTATGCACGTACTTTTCTTCTTTAGTTCACCGTCATCATCTTTCGAGTATAATACAAATGGATGGAGGGTCACTTGAGCATTAACCCAGTGATACGTTTGTATTTCATCCTTTACAACGAACGTGAAGTTTTCTGAAAAATCACCGCTTATTATGCATTTGTCACTTTCTAAGCTTTCTTTTTTGTCTTTCAGAAGTAATTTTTGACCAAAATGGGGCGGGTCTAGGGTACCAGCCTATCTATAGTAAGCTACTTCGGTAGCCGAATGGTCAGCCCTAGCTCTGGGCTGTGTACTCGGACCCGTCTCTTCTACGAGCTGTCAATTTATTTTATTTTCACTCTCTCCCACTCCCCCACCCCACTCGCCCACTTCACTTCTCCAGTAGGCCTAACGCACCGTCTGTCTTTTCGCATTGTAATCGATGCTGTATCAGCGCCAGGAGTGAGTCCTACACCAGTCATGTTTTTATTCACTGTTTTGTTGCAACCCATATTGGAAGTGGAAATTGTATCCGCTTCTGCCATATGGGTGATTCTTGGCAAAAAGGGAATATGAGGCCTTCAAATTTATTAACATTAACTATGAATTTAAAAATTTGAAAACAATTCTAGAATATAGCTAAGGTGTTAATCTGCTAGGTTTTCTAGTCAGCAACAATCATAGTTTCTCAACTTAACAATGCTTTATTAAATATTTTAATTGTTGTGCTATCAGGATAATGACAAGGAACCAGGATAATGACTTAAAATACAGCTTGTAGTTCTCATGTTAGCATATATGTATTTAAACAATTGAGAGTACAGTAGTTATTGACTTGGATGTGAATTTAAGTGGTTATTTGAATTTAAACAAATTTAAAGTTATTTTTATTCAGACTTGTTATCATTAACCCTCTCGCATCCAGGAGCTAGGCGCCTAGAAAACCCTAGGAATCCAGGTAGTTTTACAAAAAAAAATCATAAAATACATGATAAGTTGTGTTTTCTGATATCTCGGGATCTAGTAGACCTAGAAGAAAGCTATATACATCAAAATGCTCACAAGAAAGTAATGAATATTACTAACAGAATTGTTTACCTCTTTAGTAGTCTTAAAGGGTGTGGTAAGGCTTGAAGTGTTCAATGCACAAAGGTAATTTACAAGTATCACATTCATAAATGGTTTCTTTTCTCGTCTTCTTGTCAAGACAGACACGACACCTCTCTTTGGTTACTGCAACCTTGTCTGCAGTTGGAGCCATCTGGACAAGGAAGTGTCTGCCCGAAAGTCTTAAGGGGGATGGTCCAGGAATGGTTGACCTTCTTCGGTAATCTGGTACATTTGTTGCAAGGAGAATGTCTTCAGCCAATTTCCGTTTAAACTCGTTGAAAGATCTGTCAACCTTTCCATTGACAGCCCTATGAACACAGTGTGGCTGTTGAGTATGGCCATGTCAACAAAATAGAAGAAAATCTTCTTGTAGGCCTTCCTGGAGCGGCGCATGATGTGGAACCCACTTAGTAGTTGATCGCCTCGATCAACACCACCCATTCCATGATTGTAATCAAGTATGCAAAGAGGCTTCAATTTTGTAGCCCCAGTTGCCCTATCTTTCTTAGATGTCTCTCCGAACTGAGGGCCATGCATTGTCGACAGCATCTTTACGTCCTTTTTGTCTGCCCACTTCAGTGCCATCACATTTTTGCATGTTTGGAAAGACATTACTCCCTTCCTAAGTTTTTGGGCCATCAAGTCTTTGGGCACATTTTTACGGTTGGCCCGTACCGTGCCACAGACATTTGTCCCAGCATCAAACAGTGTTTGGTACAGTATTGGGGAGCTATACCAGTTGTGTCTGCCCACTTCAGTGCCATCACATTTTTGCATGTTCGGAAAGACATTACTCCCTTCCTAAGTTTTTGGGCCATCAAGTCTTTGGGCACATTTTTACAGTTGGCCCGTACCGTGCCACAGACATTTGTCCCAGCATCAAACAGTGTTTGGTACAGTATTGGGGAGCTATACCAGTTGTCTAAATAGGGGAGAGCGTGGTACAGTGGTGGGCATTTGTGTAAAGTATTTAATATTTCCAAAAGTGTATAATGAAAATGTCCGATTTTTTTTATATTACATACTCTTACTATGAGAAAACAATATCAGTCATACATTTTCATTTATTTTAGAAAACAATGCAGAAATAAAATAAAGTACACACTTGTCTAAAACCGACCACTGTACCCAGATAGCGGGGTACAGCGGTGAAAAGAGTGGGGAACAGTGGTGAATGACACAATAAGCACAGACAACTTTATTAGGCCTAGGGCCAGGTTGTTGCAAACTCACCATCTTCTTCAATGTATCTTTATTTCCGATTGTTAAGTCTAGGTTTTCCTCTTTCACTTTAAAAATGTAGCGCTTTAGCGTAGTATCACTTATATTATTCCAAATCTAGTTGCCACTGAATGTTTAGAATTTCCTTTCTCCAAAACTTCTATAACTGCCATTAACATGTCACTGGGACTAGTCAGGCCAATTTCTGACTTTCTTTTCTGGTTTCTAACCATCCGTAAAGAAAATCATAACCTCACATTTGAAGCATGCATTTGGTTCACCACTGTTCCCCAAAGCACATGGAGACCTTTGTCTTCATAAAGGTTTGTTCTGGATGAATAATTTAAAAAGAAAAGTTGCTCAATAACTACAGGTTATATTCAATGAAAAGAAAAAAATTCAAACTCACCTTCCAACAGGATATGATATCAAAAAACTGAATATCATCATTCTATCAAATCCACAGCCTTCTTGAGCACAACCTGATGTTCCATTACAACTGTATGTTGGTACACACTTTGAAAAAAAATATGGCGCCAAATTTGAATTTACATAGATTTTAAAGCCAATTAACCACTGTACCCCATCCGCCACTGTGGCGCTCTCCCCCTAGGTAACAATATTTTTCGCCCTGGAGACAATCAAGAGCAATTGCAAGATGTTCCATTACAGTGGCATATTCAGTCAAAAATTCAATTTCTACATTTCGAAATTTGGGTTTTTGAAGCTGTTCACAGACTGCTGGTAATTGTTGTTTGAAGGAAAGAAGCTTTTGAATTGCATCGAAGGTCGAGTTCCAACGTGTTGGACAAGGTACTTTTAACTTGCCCCCACAAAGTTTTTCAACAATATCAGCACACTTTGTGGATCGGTGAACAGCGTTCCAAATGGCGCATGCTTTTGCCAAAAATGAGTGATGGATCCTTTCCTATTGGCAATAGCGTATCATGGACCGTAAAATTGCTTGTTAAGTTCACAAAGAATTTTATCCAAAATAGGTTTAAGTACATGACATCTTAGTTCATTTTCACAGTTCTGTTCATGTTCTTCAGCATGACTCATGTCATCGGTAATAATGAATTTTTGAAATCTTTGTGGAAGTCCTCATATTGTAGCATCTGCAGCTCTCGAGGGTACGTCATTTTTTCCGTAAGGTTTATTATTCTCCTGTGCAATTTAAACAGAATCTTTCCATGTTGACTTACAAAACATGTTAAAAAAGCCAAAATGTGCCATTTTGGTGCTCATTTTGCACCGAAAGGGCATATATTTCAAAAAATTGTTATGATCACTACGATCAGTTGACCTTAATGTTCAAAAACTTAAAGATTTTTTCGTACCTAGGGGCCAGAATATGATGGGATTAATTTCCTATCCCCTACCCGACTTCATTGTTGGACACAGGGAGCAGATATATAAAAAAAGGGGTATGGACATGGTGATTTTTTCAAATAATCAATAAACACAATCTCACCCCTCCAGTGGCGTATCCAAGGGGGGGGGGGAGGGGGGGGGGGGGACAAAACCCCCCCCCTTTCGCAAAGGAAAAGTGGAAATTGCATCGGATTGAAAAAAATTAAAATATAAATGTACAGTATTTTTGTTTGAAATACCAAAGACATTAGTTTTTGTTAAAAATACACACATCGCTCTATAATTCTATTTCCGTGTATTAACATTTCAGTTCAATTGTTGTTCTTTGAAGCTTTTTTTTGTTTCTTTTTTGTTTCGCCAGTTTGACGATACAGAGTACATATTTTGTATAATTCCAAACATTTAAACAAAAATATCAGATTAGTATACATCATATATAGGCTAGGTGATTAATTGCCATAATGGCATAACTTAAGACTACTTATTATTCTAGCCATACCATACTTCATTCTCTTACATTAAAAACACACAATTTTCCAAGTTCACACTCACTTGAGTGCCTTACTGCCCTTATAGATATATGGCCTTCACACTTATTCCTATTAAACTCAAGGCTTTTACACTTAAACTTAAAATTTTAGTAGGTTGTATACATTGCCTTGTACAAGGCTGAAGGCTTACAAACTTTTAACACTGAAATATATTTCAAAATACTTAAAAATCTATTAGGTTCAAAATACTAACTGTATCCATGGACATCTTATCTTATTTTATCAGCTACTGGTACTCGTGACTTTTAACCCAGCTTTTACATTTCAATTTAAACTGTCCAAGATTGTTTGCTTTCTTGATCTCTAACGGCAGTTCATTATAAAGTTTAACTCCTGAGTTAAAGATCGAGTTGTACCATTTAGTAGTTTTGCAGTTTACCCTGTATTTATTTGTGTCACTAGCATACCTTGTATTGACATTATGGATCTGATTAGCATTTGTTACTTTTTCACTTAAATACTTAGGCATGTTTCCACTATATATTTTAAACATAAAAACTAAAACTAAAAACAATATGGTTTGTTTGACACTTAACCAGTCTAGGGCATGTTGATGTGTACATCTCGTCCACATCTCAATATACATCTCATGCATTTGTTTTGTAAAACTTGTAGTCTACTGATGTCATTTTTGTATGCTTGATAAAGGACAGTTGCCCCAAATTCAAAATGCGGCTTAATTATAGAGTTGTATACCATTGTCCTTGTCCAACATGACAATTTACTTCCAATCCTTCTTAGGAACCCTATCTTTTTACCTATTTTCTTTACTATGAAATTTACATGTGATTTGAAGTCCAACTTATTGTCAATAATGATCCCTAGATACTTGAACTCGTTAACAATTTCGATTTGGGTGTTATCAATCCTTACCATAGGGTTCACAGTAGGATTGGTACGTAGGCCTACACACTTTCCTAGTTTTCCAGATCCAATGAGGATTCCTTTAGATTTGCTTACATTTAATTTGAGTTTGTTTACTGCCAGCCATGCAGCTATCCTCATTAGTTCCTCATTCATTAAGTCAGTTATTCCATTTACATCATATCCACTAATAGATAATACCATGTCATCCGCGTACATATTTAAGAATGTTACCTTACACACTTCGTTCACATCATTTAGATAAATTAAAAATAAAAGTGGTCCTAATATCAAGCCCTGAGGCACTCTATTATTGCATGTTCTTGGATCAGACTTCTCATTTCCACACCTAACTCTCTGTTTCCGGTCAGTTAGGAAATCCTGGATCCATTCTAATGCCTTCCCATCAACTCCATACATATATTTTAACTTATCTACTAACCTCCTTATATTAACAGTTTCAAATGCTCTTTTAAGATCAAGGAAAACCACTAATGTTGTCATCTTTTTATCTTTGTCAGCCAGCCACTTAACACATTTTGTATCGCCGTTTCACATGAGTATTGTTTACGGAACCCCGACTGATTGTCACTAATTAGTTTATTAGATTCTAGATATTCATATAGTTGTTTATGTACAGCACACTCAAGAATTTTGTCGAGGATTGAAAGCATGTTTATAGGCCTGAAATCACCTATGTCATTTGACCATGCTATTTTTCTGATCGGCTGAATAATCGATTCCATCAGTCAATTCGGAAAGACTCCTGTTCTGAAAGAAGTATTTATTAGGTCAAGAACCTTCAATCTGGTAACCCTATATTCCAGTCCATGAACAATTTATACGTGATTTCATCTATGGATCCTTTTTTGTTTTTTACTTTCTGAATCACTTTATCTAGCTCTCCACTTGTGATTTTTCTGAATTCCTCTAATGTACAGGTTTTGTCTCGTTTATAATTTTCTAAATTACTCAAGCCATTTTCATCAATACTTATACTATTACCATCACAGTCATCAATACTTTCTATAATATCATCTATGCTATGTACAAAATAGTCATTAAACGCATTAGCTATATCTCTAGCATCATTAAACGCATTAGCTATATCTCTAGCATCCTCAGGTCGAGGAGGAGAAGTCAGACGAAGTGCAGTCCACACCCCAACCCCCTTTCCCCCCCACTGTCCCATTGAATATTTCTCCTCCCACTTGGCCCTGCCCTCCCTTGCTGGACTCCCGTATGACGACTCACGCGACGTACAATGGATCTGATTCGGATGTGGCTTTATTCTTCATTATCATTTTTCTCATCTTCATTATCACCCACTCATCGTCTCGATTAGCCATCGTTGCATAAATATGAGACGTTAAGCCCCATTAATCATCAATCTAGCATCCTCAAGTTCCATACCATCTGCATCATTTATCACAGTCAATTCACAGTTTTTGTTTTCAGTACTTATTACTCCTTTGAGTGTTTTCCACAGTAATGTTGTATCATGTTTAACCTCATCAATTTTCGTACTATAGTACTCCCTCTCATATTTTCTAATCAGTGCTTTGACTAAGTTTCTACTTGTTTTGTAACTATCCCATGCTTCAACAGTATTTAGGAACTTTGTCCGTTTGTATTTACAATTTTTTTCACTTATTTTAACACTGACTTCATGATTAATCCATGGTTTACTAGATTGGGTTACCTTAATCTCTTTTTTGTTTACTTGTTTCTTCTTATATTCTATTATATTTACAATAATTCTATCAGTCATGTTATTTACATCACTACTTGGCAGCTCCCAATCACAAAAGGCAAGGTCACATTGGAACGTATTTTTATCATACTTGCTCCAGTCATCGACTAATTTATTTTTAGTGTCTATCTTCTACCATTACCACAGTTTATTTCTACACTTAGAGTTTCATGGTCCGACACTTTGAAGTTATCCTCTATTTTTACTTGAACACATCTTTTTTCATTTGTTATCACCAGGTCAATTGTTGTTTCAGATCTCATAGTCACTCTCGTTGGAGAATTTACTATTTGTTTCAGCCCATTTGCATTTATAAGTTCTCTCAATCTTTTTCAGTCGTTTACACTATTCCAGTTGATATTGAAGTCTCCTACATAAATTACAGCACACGATTTGTCACTATCCTCGTCCCATAATGTTTCAAAATCAGACAGGAAATCAGTTTTACATCCGTTTGGTGATCTATACACATTATTTATAAAATACATATTATCTTCAAAGTATACCATAACTCCGAGAACCCAGCATTTGTTTGTGTGTGCTTTGTTTCTTAACACCCTATTCTTAATACCTTTTTTTATATACATTACTACCCCACCTGTATTTCTACTGTTCGAATTACACCTAACTAAGTTATAATTTACAATGTCAATTTCAGTGTCATAGATATCGTCAGTTACATGGGTTTCAGTTACACATACAATTGCTGGTTTTAATTTAGTTACTAATTCGTCTATGTCTGTTACATTTTTAACTAGACTTTGCGCATTAACTACTATGATTTTTATGTGCTGTTTCTTTTTTTGGCCTAGGCCTATCTTGGGTATTTTATCTGCTAGTTGCTATCTATTTTCTTGTTGGTCATCACTGATACATTTGATTTGGTCAAGTTTGTCTTTTATTTTTATATAGCATGCACATCTTGTATCTGTCACTTCATGCCTTGTGTCGTATTTAGTAAAGTATCTGTCATTTACTCTTATGCAGTTTGCACATTCAGCGTAATCACTTGTGCATTCATTGTATGTGTGTTGCCCTGCGCAATATCCACATGCTTGTTTATTTTTACACTGTATTGCAAAATGTCCATAGGCATTGCAATTGTAACACCTCACAATTCTGATATGTTTCACTACTTTGCACATTTGCCACCCCATTTTTATTTTCCCTTCACTGCATAATTTTGCTTTTGTTTCCTCATCTGCTTCTATTGTTATATTCACTGTCATTTCACTTTTAAGCAATGCTTTGGGTTCCAGTTACTGCAAACGAGCTAAATCACTCTTAGATGTTTTTACAACATATTATTTAGTTTGATAATCGACATCCATATATCGATTGATGCAATTATTTTCCGTAACGTATAACGATTGATAATGGGAGTCTTTCAGTCAAAATTTCTCACCAGAGTGCAGCATAGAACAACCCGGTTTTAAAATAGTAAACAAACGCGGATTGCAACGGGAACGAGCGTGATGACAGGTAGTTTAAATTTACAACATATACTTGGTAACGAGTATAATGTCCTAAAATATAATAAACAGTAATATGTAATTAATAAGTTATAACGCCCATTGTTGGCCCTAATCATTATAGGGCTTATTATTCAAGTTTATAACAGCCTTTAGCTCTCGACTTTTCAACCACTTACTAGCTGACAGATGACATTGCCTGTGTGTTGCAAGAAGCACCTAATTTAGTTATTTTATTTGAACTTTAATTTAAATGCATTGTTTGCTGAGGTTCCAATTTCATACAGTCATATTTATACAACAATATTATTTTAAGACAAATTCATCAATAAAAACAAAGGCTAACAGACCGTAACTAACCGCTACGGACGACCTACCCTTGTCTCTCTGCATGTTGTCGTATCCTAAAGGCACAGGGAACACATATTACTACTCTGAAAGATCTCTTTGTAATGTTTTCAGTGTCAATGTTTCTTGACATCGGTAATAAAGTTTCATAAATAATATTACAAACTAAATCAGCCGAACACGGGCCTCAAATATTATAGAAAAACGCCGCCATGTTTCCCCCACGTGAAATTAACTCCTGTCCATCTTCTGTCAAACACGATCACGGCAATAAAGACAACTGACCATCAACTGACGAAGAAACACGTCAAGTATCCTAGCAACAGACAGAAGTCACCGCTTTATTGATGTTAGTATTTCTAAGTCACAGCCTATCAAAGCCAGTATTTTCTAACACCGCCTTGCCGATCAGTGTATTTTCATTTTGACAGGTGGACCGCATTTTTCGGTGCTGCGCTCTGGTGGTTGAGCTTTAAAAGATCCCCATAGATTGAGTCAACCCTACTATTTAGTAGGCCTAGGTATATGCTTCTTTCTGTCTGTAACTGGAATTATATATTATCTAATTATTACTATATTGAATCAACTTTCCTCATTACAATGCCAATGATTGTTGTTCCTTAGTTGTTTGCAGTTACGATAGACTACATATTTAAGGATATAATCAAGGATATCGATTGTGACACTTGTTCATGCCTCACAAATCTTTATAATTACCTTGAGTTGACACCACCTCCTGCAAACTTCGATTTGGATGGAGTCAGGTTTACAACAGCAGCCGTGGTCAATTTCTCTAATTCTTGTTTTCGCTCAATTGTTACGAAGTAATCTGGGTAATCATAAAAAAGTATCGACTCCCACATTGTATTCTTCCCAGACGATTGGAGATCTCGCAGAAAATTTGCTTTATCTTGTGTAGAAAATGTATCGGTCTTCGTTATTGATGGGCGTGGGTCGTATGTTAGTATCTTGTCGCTCTTGTGAGGCCTTTTTTCTTTATACTCAGCATCCGTCACTTTTTTAGGGTTGTTTTTACGCTTCCGGCCTTGATTCCACGTTTTGAGTTTGGATGTGCATGCCGTTGGTTCAAATCCAAAATGCAGAGTATAATCCTCAATTGCAAAGAGGAGAGCACAAATGTGTGAACAGCGTTTTGATAACGATGCTTTGCACTTGCATTCCGCAAAGAAAATCTTGCCACTTGAATGTAACCCAACACAAACATCATATGTTTTGCCCACATTTTAAGATGGCAAAACTTTACTTTTAATAAAAATGTTGTTGTTTGACTGACTGTCTTCCATGTCTTGAACGTGGCCACTAGAAAATGAAATTCGGCCTCTGGAAAGAGCCTTACTATATCCTGGTAGGCCCGGTTGACCAGTACGACTTGATTCGTCAACGCTACTAGGCAATGAATCATCCTTGTTATCGACATCAACCATATGGCTATATATTATGCCGTAACAAAACTGCTTTGGTATGGCATGACTTGGAAATTTTTCCCAGATTCTTGTAGAACATCCAGGTCCTGAAGATGTCCCTGCAGTAGGACTATGGGTAGGCCTAGGGGTACTTTCTCTCTTTTTTTGAGCCCAGACACCCTTATCAACACTGACACTGATTTTGTCTGCTCGTTTATTGTTTACACAATCTAGTATCCTGTAATTGAAACACAAGAATAAGCCACTAAAAAAATAGGCCTAGGGTCGCCTAAGAGACTTACATAGACCAAGGCTTATAGGCTAGAATAGGCCCTAGTTCCTAGCAAAGTGCTCTCTGACATTTAAAATTTTTAAAGAAAGGCTCTAGTTAGGCCTAGACCTAATGGCCTGAATATTTTCTAATATTTCCAGATTGAGCCTAACCAAATCAAATCCATTCCCTCGACAAAGTAGGTCTAGGCCCTAGCTAGGGATATAGGCCTAGGGCTAAATAAACATTATAAACTTACACCTCAGTTATAAGTGTTGTAGGCCTAGGCAGTGGCGCACCCAGGATTTTATTTTGGGAGGGGCTGACTCATATATATATGTTCATTATTTAATAGTGAAGTCAATATGTGGTTAACAGCGATCGTAAAATCACGAATATGAAATTAAATACCATTAGTAAATATTAGTAGTATATGGAATTATAGTTTAAATATGATGCATTATACACCGGTACACAACTAACGACGCACATATATACGCATGGTACTGCTGCCCCACACGTACATAAACTCACAAATACATTGATCTAGTCTAGGTAATATGACTTTCGCATCGCTATTTTTACAATGCAGATAGAATGCCTGAATAAAATATTAAGTTAAATTATCAGACTTACCTTTAAAGAAGCAAGTTTAATCTCCTGGGTTGTTGCTTAAACAAGTCGATGACTTCTGGAACGCTCACTTCAACCTCACGATGAATGTTAAGTAAATTGCTAATCCGTTCAGTCGGTCTTGACTCACTGTATTCCTCAGGTAAGTTTTTAGTCTCCTTAATGTGGAAAATGAACGTTTACTTGTACAAGTTGTTACAAGTACAAGTTGTACTTACACAAGTGTACTTGTACAAGTGTTTGTTCCCCTCAGGATGGAATGCTTGCGGCTGTCTTGCGACTGGCAACTATTCGGCTTCCCTCCGGGAGTGTAGGTAATGCTACCCTTGGGGTGGAATGCTTGCGGCTGTCTTGCGACTGGCAATTATTCGGCGCCCCTTGGGAAGAGTGTGTGTTTGTTCCCCTCAGGATGGAATACTTGCGGCGGTCTTGCGACTGGCAACTATTCAGCTTCCCTCCGGGAGTGTAGGTAATGCTACCCTTGGGGTGGAATGCTTGCGGTTGTCTTGCGACTGGCAATTATTCGGCGCCCCTTGGGAAGAGTGTGTGTTTGTTCCCCTCAGGATGGAATACTTGCGGCTGTCTTGCGACTGGCAACTATTCAGCTTCCCCCCGGGAGTGTAGGTAATGCTACCCTTGGGGTGGAATGCTTGCGGTTGTCTTGCGACTGGCAATTATTCGGCGCCCCTTGGGAAGAGTGTGTAAGTGTGGTGTTGAATTTAGAGAACAAGAAAAAACTGATGTTGGAAAACCGGATAAGAAATAAACACTTTGAAAATTGAAAGGTAATGAACTTTTAATAAAAATACAAACACTTGTATCACAGAACTTGAGAATATTTTCAATTTCCAACTCGAGATGAAAATGTTTAATACTGACTTTATGTAGTTGGCAAACGCAGCAATATTTGAGCAGTTAGCTATCTCACTAAAAAGATTCCAAGTCCCTACCCAGCAAACACAAACTTCGTGCCCGGTAGACGCCCGGCACTGTTTTTAGATCGCCAGCAGTACTAGGCCGGCACTGCTGGACGGTACCGTACCGGCACCGATTTGTCCACCGTTACCTATAAGGCCCAGCATGGCTTGCCAGTACCGGCCCGGCACCGTCCGACATCACGGACACTGCGGGCCCGGCATTGAAAAGGCACTGGCCCCGAACCACAGTACATTGCGGGCCCGGCATTGAAAAGGCACTGGCCCCGAACCACAGTACATTGCGGGCCCGGCATTGAAAAGGCACTGGCCCCGAACCACAGTACATTGCGGGCCCGGCATTGAAAAGGCACTGGCCCCGAACCACAGTACATTGCGGGCCCGGCATTGAAAAGGCACTGGCCCCGAACCACAGTACATTGCGGGCACCCGGACGTACTCTTGTTATCGAAATAGGATGGTTGACTGGGCGCCCTATTCTGCAACAACTTCTTTCCTATACCCTGCAATGAATTCTGCCTAAATTCGACCAATATTACATTACTTTCTATGTAACAAGTTTGAATTCAGGCAAAATTCGTTTCAGGATATACGATAACGAAGTTACAGAAAACAGAAAAGGGCTCCTGGCATGCTGAAGCTAGAGTAGCAATTAAATGGATCATGTATACATACTTCACATCTGTTGGTGTCAACATGGAAATGAGAACATTAATTGTCGGGTTATAGGTTAAAATCTTGCACGGAAGAAAATAGTACTTGTCGTTTGCGACGTACTCGACGTAGGTCACATGACGTCAGCCGAATCAGACGTCACCAGGGTAGTCATAAGGGAATTCCTGAAAGGGCGTCGGGGTTCGGTGGGCGTTTGGAACGCTAAAGAGTTCCGGAAGCATGAAGAGAAAAATACAAGTAGGAAAAGGGCGCGAAGGGGCGCGACCGCGCCCAGCCCCTGCGCCTCAGGAGGCCCCCTTGGCCCTGACAGTCGACAATGGGGCTGCGATGGGTAAGGAAAAGATCAATTTGGATAACTTTGTGGTATCTTCAACATGGAATCCACAGTAATACTGAAACTCTCCCCTCTCTTATTATAATATGGTTATTACTTATTATTCATAATTGTGTGTCCGGACTCAATATCCCCTATAACTACGTGTAAACGTTGTTAACTGTTGGTATCTACTCTAGTGATTGGGGGGGGGGGGGGGGGGGGGGGGGTTAAAAACGTGGCCTGGGCCCCAAAAGAGATCAAATACAAATAGAGTCCTCAATTTGCGGGGCCAGTCACTAGAGGAAGGCCTGACAGAAGGCAAATTTATGATAAACTTTTATTTCATTGGAATCATGTGGATTGGGTCAATAAGTATTTGCTCTTACTCCATTACAACTTTTATCTAACATTATAGAGTAACAACATTTA
This sequence comes from Isoperla grammatica, assembly GCA_945910005.1. Classification (NCBI taxonomy): domain Eukaryota; kingdom Metazoa; phylum Arthropoda; class Insecta; order Plecoptera; family Perlodidae; genus Isoperla; species Isoperla grammatica. The sequence goes on along the minus strand of OX246747.1, from coordinate 3,104,030 downwards.
TAAGTTGGTTTGGTTCCAATATTACCAACAGCACAATTGTAGTGTTCACACAGGATACATTTGTCGTTATTCTCTTTACCGCTATTCATACGTGCCCAGCCACTGCAATCGACCTCTTATGTAAATGTGGCCAGCTCTGCATTTGCTTCTCAAACTTACCCCCCAAAACACAGTATTTTCTGCGGAATAATAGACAGGATAATTTCAAAAATAAAATAAATTGTCCAATTTCAGTTTTATTCATTGGTTGTCGGTTGTAGTTGTATACAGCTCAGGTGCATGCAGAATATAGAACGTACGCATTAGTAGGGAAGTCTCGTGAATTTTTTGGTACTTTTAGTAACTAATAAATAGTAGTAGGCATAGTTGGTTCAAAAATATTCCACACATAAACTACACCCAACCATCCCCAAGAGGGAAATGTGGTGGAGGCATGGAAAAAATGGAACCAGTATTTAAAGTCATAACCAGTTTGCCTTACAACCAGTTCAGAACCGGTTTCTGGGTACCTCAACCGGATACCATGTAGCTTAACCCTGCATTACTCGTGTGTTTGTTTAACGCCAGTACTCGCATGGGGTATATACTAGGAAAACGCTCTGTGTGACGCGTTGATCCACGAACTTTCTTCTAGTGCTTTCTACACGGTCCGCAACCGTTACTAACACTTATTGACCGTAATAGAAATGTAATTTCTGCTTCTAATACATATCAGATAATGATTAAATTAGTATATTTGTGACCGGACATAAATTTACTATAATATAGCCACCTCACACTTCGCCATTACTGTGTTTGAGAAAAATATATTCGAGTAACTTTTTTAACTTTGCCCTACTTATCAGATCCCCATAAAATAAACATATTCGTGACCGGACAAAAATTTACTGTAATATGGCTATCTCATATTTTGCTGCCATTTTGTTTCAGAAAAATATTTGTCAGTAACTTAATTGAATTACCTGTGTCATCAAACTCAGAAGGTGTTCGGATGTTGGACTAACATATTTGAGTTCAACAGAATACACTGTCTATTTTATAAGAAATAGAGATCCAATAGTAAATGGCTGAAATTTGCATTTTACTAAAAATGTTCGTATTTCACATTCAATTTACAGAAGAATTGAAAATATCAATAATTGCATGATAATTTTCTAGTATGGCTCAACGGCTATTACACGCACTTGCACTGCACAAAGGTACTGTTAATTGGGTGTTATACTATACATAACTAGTACTTATAGGCTATTCATTACGACTTTTTAGGTACCCATGGGATGGCGATGTTCGCACACAAATTTCAGCTATTCAAGGTGAGTGGTTTTTGCTACTTTCGAACACTGCGCCATGTTATTTCGCGTCCAGCATGCGCCCATCAGGTTCACCAACTGTTGGCAAGTGACTTTTGCCATCTGCCTGACATCCCGCAAAAGTTCAGAGGGTTAGGGGGTCTGGTTTATGTCAAGCCCCGCTGCCTGACATCTGCATTTCCTCCCACATGCACGTGCACTTGTTGCGCCCTTTGTCTCAGTTCACGGTCAGCGATGAAGTGAGGTGGTTGCTCTCTGGATATGATTGCCTTTTGTAATACCGAGGGGAAGTAGGTGTTTTGTGTGGTTGGCTGCACTGATCTGACGTCACTACTTTCGGTGAGTAATGGCCTAATATGGCGGTCTACTTCTGTCATTTTCCCTCTCGCTCGCACATTTACCGTATTTTAGACAATTTTACAGGTAGCCACCCACTTCAAAACATTGTTTCACACTTTTCTACATCCAAACCTATTGTAAATTTGAAGCGATTTCACTGTCGAAAATCTTTTATGCAAATTAGGGCGTTGAGCCATACTAGAAATTTACCGTAGAATTTATTATTTTATTTTCAACTTTACTTTATACCTTTGTTTAATCTTGTGCTACTATACTGTTACCATTTTCTGTCAGAAAATAAAATTTTAAAACTTTTTGAAAAAAAGGTTTTTTACATTTTTTTACCTTCAATTTTATGTTGTGCTAAAAGTACAAAGTCTGTTTAATATTTAACAGCTGAAAAACATAACAGACGGATTAATTTGAGAATTCTGAGAAGAACGGGGCAGGACATTTGAAAACCATTGAAAAGCAATACATTTTGCAGTACTGGGGTAATACATACCCCACGCGAGTAATGCAGGGTTAAATAGACCTACCAATACCATATACCATTTCCTTCACACAACTATACACTATAGGTCCGCAAACTCGAGATCTCTAAGAACTTCCAAATTTGACTGTTCTCTATCAATCGCACGTGGCCCGTTTTCTGGTTCACTCTCGGAATTGATCGACTCCGCTAAATTGCTTTCTTCGCCACTATCAAGGCCTTGCATGCGAGGTTGAGGTGGTGTGTGTACTATCTTCCTTTTAACTCGAGTCTCTCGACGAGCACGTCCCCCACTTCGGTCAGCTGCACCCCGCAGCCATGGCTTTATTATATCTTCAATTGCGGCATATGGAATGGCTTTTCCGAGCTGATGCTCGCGAACTGACACTAAAAAATAAATTGTAATATCTAAGTCTAAGATTTGGCAGATAAAATATCATCTAATATTTTCAGTCGTTTAAGGTACAGATCAAAAATATTAGGCCCGATATTGGTAGTAGTCAAACTGCCACACCACCCAACACCAATTTGCATGGGCCTACGGTATATACCACCTGTTGAGCAAATAAATAAAGATAAGAGGTTTCCTTATTCAACTCACCAATGACCAAAAGTAGAACTTTGGGAAAAGTCTGAAATGAGGTTTTCTCTCGCCCAACCCAGTTTAGAGTTTCCGCAAGTTTATCTGAGATCAGGGTTCCCAAGACTTTGCGGACGATGCTAGCCAAATCTTTCCCGCCCAAGGTTCCAAGAAAATGAACCTGAAAATCACATATAAAATAAATTTACAAATTTAGAATGTGATCAATTTTCATTAATATGTCTAGTTGTACTCACTCTTTTAGTCATTTCAGTGCAGTCTTCTAATAAAGACTCCAGACCCATGATGTCTTGTAGGCTGGTCAACGGTAACCCCAAGTCCTGGGCTGTTGGGCCTACATCAACAACGTCAGATTGCTGCTGAATCTTCAATAAGGACAGTATTTGCTGCACTGTCTTCTTGATGTCGTTAAGCTCTCCAAATATCCTTGCGTTAGAGCCTAAAACAAAAATATGGCATAAGAGTCTTGCAAGGTGGACTACAAAAATTTAAACAAATTTTAGTGTATTCAGGCAATCACGTGCTGCCATTCTGTGTGAATACACCTAGCCACAATTCTGTAATATATGGTATGCTTGTTAGTTGTAACCAATCATTGTAAGATATTGCCAAGAAATGTTGGTACGTAAAATGGGGTTTTGAGATTGTTCTGAGTTAAACTCGCATCACCCTCAATAGGATCCAGTCTTGTCCAACTCGTCAAGGTATGACTCTGTACATGGTAATTAAGTTGTGTTTCAGACTTTGTGTCTTGCTTCTATTTACATTCACGAGACAAAAACTGCCCTTTATTGTTATCGAACTATTAGAAAACAGATCAATAAAAGTAAATACTCACTATCTTTACGGAGACAGTTGACGCAAGTTGCTTCTGTCCTGCCGATCCTAATATCCTGTTGCTGTTGACCTGATGATGTTTGTTCTGGTGGTGAATATACTTGGCGACGGTGAGTGAAGTTAGGTTCGGATAGAGAATGTTTGTCTTGTAATGGTTTGGTGATGCTGAAATTTTTCTTGGCGGAACTCTTGTTAGCGGATTTGTTGGCAGATTTGATGGCGAATTTGTTGGCAGATTTGTTGAGTTGCTTTGGGGTATTGATTGCAATTGATTGTGGTGCAAATGCAGCAGGGAGAGTTTCTGGAATAGGCCTAGTGCCCAAACTTACTATGGCATATTTGTTGGCAGGTTTGTTGGCGGATTTGTTGGCAGATATTTTAGCAGGTTTGTTGAGTTGCTTTGGGGTATTGATTGCAATTGATTGTGGTGCAAATGCAACAGGGAGAGTTTCTGGAATAGTGCCCAAACTTACTATGGGGCTTCTTCCCACTTTATTAGTATCATGCTCATCATTAAAACAATCGTGTTCATCATCCGTATCATAACTGGCAACTGTTATGGACCTCCTTGTTCGTTTCTGAGGCATCTCATCATCATCGGAGACATCCGTCACTGTTTGAACCACTCCCTGGTCCGTCTCAAGCTGTTTACATTTAGAGCGAGCTCGCAATAGATCATCTATAATAGAGGAGTGTAAAAATTAGCATTTCAAGTTGAGTATTTAGCACTTTTATTCTAAAATTTAAAAAAATACCACTTTTTAGCACAGTACGTGTGGCTATTTAGTTCCCCATAAAATACATAGCCTACATATAGTCACAGTATAAAGAGGATACAGTAGCGAAACTTCGGAGAGATTCCATCGGCAAACTCCTGCGCGCGCAGCTACGGTCGCCCTGGCGGCGAGTTATCCGAGTTAGCTCACATTGTAGGCGAGGAGAGTGGCGAGGGGTGGCGAGGAGGTATCCCTCTCCCCCTCCCCCCAGGTCTCGTCCATGGTCTCGTTGAGTTTGGTCTAACCCACCGCTACGAACGCCACCCGCTTCCGTGCCGCAAGTCGTCTGCTGTGCCAGGCATGGCACTTTCGCTACTGTATCCTCCTTATACTGTGATATAGTAGTAACTATATGGAATTTTTCAACAAATTGATATTCATTGACTTAGCATAACCATGCAAAACAGTAAATTCAAATGTTTAAATACAGTTTTGCAAAATGTTTTTTTCCTACTGAAACCTGATCAGTGATCAGTAACAACTTATAGGTAGGTAGCCTATATAGTGTCAGGATCATTGAGGAGGAATTAATTTAACCTGAATACTTTGACATGGGACTAATAATAATAATAATAATAATAATAATAATAATAATAATAATAATAATAATAATAATAATAATAATTACATTAATAACAATAACAATAATAATAATAATAATACATAATAATAATAATAATCTAATAATAATAAACAACATGGATATTGTTAACATAGGAAGGTACTCATCCATTATGCAAAAACGTTTGCCCTCATTTTGCCTAAAACTAAAATTGGCAGGCAACCAGTTTTGAAAAAATCTATTTGTGATTTTAAGCAAGCATAGGCCCTAGGCCTACATATTACATATTATTTAGGATCTTTCTTTTGTAGCTTATGGAGATACTGATTAATATGATCAACAACTTACTTGATTTGTATTTCACAATGACCTCGTTGGCCGACCACGAGTTCAGGTCAGGCACCGCACTTCTCACAACGGCCCTGACTCTCTGCTCATCTGATAGAGAGTCAGGCCAATAGCATTGGTTGTCTTCTAGCCAGGATGTGGGTACAACCTGGACGCTCCCCTCCAACACGAACTCTACTACTGCATATGTATACTCTCTGAAACAAGAGTATACTGTAGTATGGTATCATAGCAATATTTAGCTTAAATAACTTGTAGATATCAGTACATTAGATAAAGGTCCATTCATCAACTTTTTTGGATCAGAAATCATCTTGAACAGCATGGTTGCAATAACGGTGACAAAACAAAACAAGAATCAAAACTTGTATGCTTTTGCGGCCCGAGTCATTACTACCTGGTACGAGAGGCTATAGGATTGAGATGGAGCCTAGAAATTTCAATAGGGAGGACGGTTTGAAGCTGAGTAGGGCGTGAAAGCCTACAGAGCGCCTAAAGCTCACGTGGGTCGAACACACGAAGGTTCGAGAACGAACTGGCACATCAAGTCTCTAAAGATGGACTAGGCCTATGCAACTACTCCGAAACAACAGCTTTTAATGGACAACGGACGCGGCGACACCCGACAGCCAAGAATAAAGAATCAAACCAAATAATCAACTAATCATTTAGATAGAATGCGGTCTTTACGCTATAATGATTGCACGTTACAATTTACAACACAAATCCATTCATACGCATAGGCCTACCACGCACTTGAAATCGTTATAGCCAAGTCGATTTCCCTTCAAGTCAGTTTAAGAACTGTGGTATACTTGTCCTCAAATTGATTTGAAAAGTATTTCGAAGTCACATTCGGAAGCGATTTCCAAGTCCCCAAACTGTTTTAAAAGCTGTATACTCCTACTATAGGCCTACAGCTGTAAGGTTACCTAGATGGCACTAGTATAATGGGTGATGTCAGCTATAACGAGGATACTCAACATAGCCATAATATTATATCGTAAGCATTTATTATTGTCACAGTACGATATCTTTTATGTGGTGCAATATGTATAGTCATATATGACGGATCCGTTATTTTGATGTCACACTTGCCGCTTGCGGAGAACAGTGTGTTAACAAGTTCAGGGGCTAGATTCTAAAATGTATAACGTGACAAAAATCCTGTGCGTAAATATGCTGGAAACTACAAGCCATTTCGAAAATTAAACAATAACTTATGTGTCCATTCTTGCCTAAAATTGCTGAAAAGGTTAGGCTACCTTAAATCTGTTATCAATTTCTTTCAACATAGCCTCCTGCCCAGCTACCTTATCGTGGTGGGGAGGTTTGCGTGCTTTAATGATCCTGAGAGCTATGCCGGCGGAAGCGTATGCTTCTGGTAGGGCCACCCTTGCCGGACAGGTCGCGAGTGAGAAGTCAGACGAAATGCAGTCCACATCCTCCTTTTTCCTCCTCTTTAGCTTTTCCTGCCCTCCCACTTTCCCCTTTCCTCCAAATATTATCTTCATATTTCACCCACTCATCGTCTTGATTATGCCATCGTTGCAAGAACAACGATACGTTAAGCCCCATTATCTATCCCTCTTTCAACATAGCCTACCACTTCTTCTGACTCTTCAGACTGCTGCAGCCAGCTACGTTGCAGGCTTCTACCATTTGTAAATGATATCGCGTGCAATGTTTGAAAGTAGGATGATAAGACGATATCACCGCCAATAATCACGATATGCACAGTAAATAATACGTATTGTACGATTATCGCGATACGATACGCATAACGTATCTTATCGATATACTATTATCGTTTGCATCCATATCCATAAGGCTGTGATATTGACATTGAACAGTAACAACAACTGCCATGGTTTCGAGTCCATTTGGTCAAGGCAAAATGGCCATCCGTGGTACACGAGTACGCTAGTTTTCATCAAGACTTGAACTTAAATTGACTTAGCTACAACGGTTTCAAGTGCGTGGTATACATAGTATGAGACTTCCTTTTATGCCTATTCTGTATGCTGCAGAGGAATACAAACAAAGGAATCTACATTACCTATATGGTTAAAGCACAGCTTTTTTAACTATGCTCGTAACTGGATACGAATAAAAACCTGGCGATAGGTTTGAAACCTTGAATATGGACAATTCAGAGGAAAGGCAAGGATATCTGAAAAATTCTTCTCGGCTAACAAATTTCTGACCAATTATAAATATGCAACCAAAAGATACAACAAAATTTTCAATTTTTAAAATTGTACCAGAACTAAGATAAACGCACGAGTCTCGTTTGTGCGATGACAGTCTAAAAGATGGACCAACAATTTTACTGTAGTGTGTTCCATACACACCAGCATCTGGGCTTTCTCTGTTGTTTCTTTTGGAACTATCAACTACACAACCTGCCCATGGACTGCTACCTTATCGTGGTGGGCAGGTTTGTGCGCTTTAATGATTCCTGGAGCTATGCCGGCGGAAGCGTATGCTTCTGGTAGGGCCACCCAAGCCGGACTGGTCGAGGAGGAGAAGTCAGACGAAGTGCAGTCCACACCCCAATCCCCTTTCCCCCCCACTGTCCCATTAAATATTTCTCCTCCCACTTGGCCCTGCCCTCCCTTGCTGGACTCCCGTATGACGACTCACGCGACGTACAATGGATTTGATTCGGATGTGGTTTTATTCTTCATTATCATCTTTCTCATCTTCATTATCACCCGCTCATCGTCTCGATTAGCCATCGTTGCATAAATATGAGACGTTAAGCCCCATTAATCAATCATCAATCATCAACTACACAAAACGAGGAAGGCAAAGAATGTTCTTTCGCAGTTTGCAGTTCATTTTCCTTCAGCCTTCTACAGACTTGCTGCAAAGGATTTGTTGTCTTCCGCAACAAACGCTTAAGGCTGAACAAGAAGTTCTCAAACGGAAAGGCACTGAAGGAATCTAAAGGCCCTAACCGCAGAACGTCAGCACTCAGATGAACAAGACAGTGAACATTGTATACCAAGACTTCATCGCCATAGAGTATCCTCGCTTCTGAAACAAAATTGCGCAACAACTTGTCTGCGGTATCAACATATTGCACATGTTCGCTGGAAATAAGAATTCTTACAGCACAAAATAAAAGCAGAAAATGGCTGTAAAGATCATCTGCTAGCACATCTTTCAAATACACTGGAGCGAGATACAGTAGAAACTGCCTGAATTCCGTAGCTTTCCAGCGATCAATCTCTTTGAGAGATCGGGGTTTGCGGCTGAATTCAGATGGCCAAAATGATTGTGCGTTGACCATTGACAAACTTAACTGCTCTACATTTCTCAGGGACAATCTCTGGGGGCTACTCCTGTCTTTCCATGCAAGCAGAAACTTACGCATCACTCCCAGGCAAACAAGGTGCATATAGTCCAGCGGAAAGCATGAAACAAGACCGATGTTTAGTTTCGACAATGGAGTAACGGAGTTGTGATGCTCGGGGTTCTCCATCTGGCTGAAAGAAACATCTGTGCGAACAGGTGCATTGATTTCAGGATAAATCAATCTGCCAGAATAAACTCCCCGCTGAGAACACCTATCACACCCAAAGTAGCCACTATAAGATTTGGTACATTTGACATAAGCTTTTGCAGGGGTGTCACAACAAAATGCATGAACTGCTACTGCAAACTTCTGGCTCTTATAATCAAACGTTTTTCCTTCAAGAGCTAACAATTCGTTGACAAAATCCGTCAAGTATAGGCCTAAATCAATGGGTGGCTTTGTAGAGCCACTGTATAAAGCTACTACAAATGGTTTTCGCTTATCATCTTCTTCAATCAAGCATAAAATTGGCCAAAATTGCTTGCCACTGCTTTTGTAGAGTGGAAGCCCATCAATATTAAAACTTAAATGAAGAACAGTTGTGTCAAGTGTTTTAAGGTTATCCAGTCGTTTACATATACTATCTACCAAACCAAAGTGGTAATATTGTCCTTCGCCCATTGTCGTCAGCTGGATATTTCGAGGAGTTTGTAAAAGAGTTCTTGCATCACAAGGTAATTCAGGGTGCCAACTTTTCAATCCCTTAAGAAGTTTGCTAAGAGCAGTTTGCGTAATGTTATTCTCTAATGACCAATCTCGCAAGAATGTTTGAAGAGTGTCGTCATTGTCGTCATCTGAATCAGAATCAGATAACAAAAAATATGAGCCTCCTCTTTCGGGAAATTTAACACCACAATTTAAATCCACGGCCACAGGTAAAGTAAAGGGTGTACCGGTATCGACAATATCGTCAATGACCATAGAACTACTATGGAGATCCTCGGTAGCACAATCATCATCACTAGTATCTGATTGTGAGTGAAGATTGGATGGTAGTGTCTTGAGATAAGACTGAGAACTACCTGCATCTTCATTGAAAGGTGGAATGTGCTCAACTATCACCTTAGAAATAACGTCTAATTCAATTGCATCTAAATGATTTTGAATGCATTTTTTTCTTAGCCGCTTTTGATAGCGTTTTGTGCTGGATGTGGGCTCCATAACAAGTGCAACATTAATTAGGATATCAATACCTAAGCTTTGTTGGTAGCAAGTTGCGAGCCATGATGGAAGCCTAGGCCTAGGTAGGCCTAGAGGTAACACAAGATTTCAACCTTGATTGATCCAATGTAAATTCTGAAAAAAAAAAAACACGTCTCAAATTGGGTCTAAAGATTTTGTTTTTAATTTGTGCCTACCTACATTTTTTACATTGAGAATATATAATATTAATTAGATACAATTAAAGGCGTATAGGCCCTAGCCTAACATGTGGTAAATTTGCAGTTATGTACCAACACTAACCTAACTAGGCCTACCCTCCTAACCTGGTAGGCCTAGGCCCAGGTAGACTGTGTCGGTACGTAACTGCATTATTACCTAACATGTTAATACATATGTCAAAAGCTTTCAAATAAAAATGTTGGGCCTAGGCCTAGCCTAGGCCTCCCTAACCTAACTTCCAAAGCATGGCCTTTGTACGCTAGCTAGACGGCAATCTAATTTAGCCTACATTTTGTTATACGATATTAGAGATGGATTTCAGTAGTTAAAATGTCTATGTGGTTCCATGTGGTAGGGTCTAAAATCAACGCTAGACCTCAGCTAACAAGTTTAATTAGAAAATACATACTTACATACGAAGTTAGATCTCGAGTTGCTTGGTTGATTTGGTTCTTGCTTGCATCATGGCTTGCATCACAAGGTGCCAACAGTGCCAACTTTTCAATGTTTTACGACAACTTTAAGATATTGGAAGTTTTATTAGCAGCTTTTAGGTATAATTATATATGTATCACTATGGAATCTATTGCAAATTAATGAATAAATACACACCAAAATTGGCAGAGAAGGCTATTCTTGGTTGGATGCCCCATTCCATCAAAGGGCTTCTGTATTCCCCTAGATTTAGCGACAAATCCGCAGTTGGCAACGCTACTTACTAGTAGTGCACCTAGCGGGAGATTGACTTCACTAACCGAAATACGCTAAAATCGTCGTTTTGAAAAATATCAGGGTAGGATTGTATAATGTTAGATGGAGATGGGCAATAAACAAGTTGAAGTCAGACTTTTTCATAATCTAATATCTCCAGAACGCATGGAACTAGAACATTCCGGGTATACAAAAAAGAAATATAATTTCAATAAGATTAGGGACTGAGAATTACATGTTCGTACCTATTTAAGAAATGGGTTAAAAGTATGTCTTTACTTACGACTACTTGGTACGCCAATCGCGAAGCTTCTTCGTTTTTGTCATCTACCAATCCGGACGGACTAAGCGACCAATCGACCAATCATAATCGGTCTTGACCCGGTCACTTTCAAATCGTCGTTTTAACATTGACATAATTGTTACAACAGCTAGTATGTTATTGATTTTGTATTGTGTTTTTATAAAGTTTTAAGACACATAATTGGTGGTAAAGTAATAAGATGAGCGTAGGGAAGCGGAGTGAATCTTTCCATTCAACTCGATCGGCTCTTTTGTCTGTGTATGTGTGTTTGTGTACACAATTTTGTTCGTCACGCACAGGTCAAACGGCTTGACGGATTTGGCTGAAATTTTAAGTCAACACTCTCGACCACTAAACTAGATGCTCTTAATATAACCAGCAAACTCCGTCCAGATGCCATTCTACAAAAAATGTATTAGTGGAAAATATCGAATTTTAAACAATTCGTCGCGCACAGGTCAAACGACTTGACGGATGTAGCTGAAATTTTAAGTCAACACTCTTGACCACTTAACTAAATGCTCTTTATATAATCAGCAAACTCCGTAAAGATACCAACCTACAAAAAATGTATTAGTGAAAAATATCGAGTTTTACTTTTGTTCGTCGCGCACAGGTCAAACGACTCTACGGATTTGGCTGAAATTTTAATTCAGCACTCTTGACAACTAATCTAGATGATGTTAATATAATAAGCAAAATACGTCAAGATTCCAACCTACAAAAAACTAATTAGGGCCTAGTGAAAAATATCGAGTTTTAAAAACGATAGTTCTAAATTCTTCCCTGGGCGCAGAGGGGGCTAGATAATATAAGCAAAAACTAAGAGGCAATAATTTGTAAAAACTAAGTTGCTATGTGTTTTTCTAAGTGGTAATGTATGAGCTAAGATATTATATTATGATGATTATAATAATTTAATGCGTGTATCCCACTCAATTGTGAGAAAGCATGCTGTACTGGCACGGTAATGGGCCAGTATAGGCGATTGATTATCCTCGGTACGTGCCCGGTACGTGCCCGACATTGGCCCGTATATACCGCCCGGTACGGTATATTCACAGGCCCGGCACTGGCGGAGCACTGTTGGATATTTCTACAATTGCTGTTGACAGCAGTGCCGGGCCAGTACACGCCCAGTACGACACATTTGTTTACGCCCGACACCCGGCATTCGCCCTTAACGAGCAGTGCGTGCCCAGAGCCTGCCCTGAACCGCTTGGTTTGCTGGGTATATGCGCTCTCTACGGCCGCGAGCCGAAGGTTTAGTCCTAACACTGTTACGAGTGCGGGCTTGCTTCTTCTGGCTCGGGTTCTTCAGCCACACCGTACTCCTCGGGGCAGCGGCGAATCTGACGGGGTAAGTGTGTTGCCGCGGACCACCAGAGGCCTACACAGGTTGAAGCGATGACGGCTTCGCGCGTGCTGGAGCGTCTGTACTAGACTAGGTGTGTCGAAGAACTGTGCTCTTGCTCGTCATCTCATAGGACAGGAGAGTGCCGTGGCACCTCCATTCAACGCCCATGCCGAGTGGATTACTCTCCATAGGCTAATCTGATTTAATACTAAAAACTGACATTGTTGACATGGCTGTTTACTTGCAATTTAATCTGTCTAACCTACGTCCCAACGCTGACATGACTTGGACATTCATCACTACACTAATTACTAGAGGAAAGGGCAGAACCATCCTCTGCGTCGCAAAACCTAACCCAGCAAGCTGGATGCGTTGAAAACTAACCTGTCACTAGAAGCGCTACCAAGAAATCGGGTACGTGACCTGTGATCACTCAACACAACAAGTAAAGCTGACAGAACAGCTAGTCAAAAACATTTTCGCATCAATAACAATAAAGCTGGCAGAACAGCTAGTCACACATTGGTACAACAGTAAAGCACACTTATATCAATAATTATAAGCTGACAGAACAGCTAGTCAAAAACATTTTCGCATCAATAACAATAAAGCTGACAGAACAGCTAGTCACACATTGGTACAACAGTAAAGCACACTTATATCAATAATTATAAGCTGATAGAATCAGCTGGTCAAACATTAGTACAACAATACAAGCACGTTTATAATACTAATAAAGCTGGCAGAACAGCTAGTCAAAGCATTGATACTAAAAATAAACCTGCCCATAGACTGCTACCTTATCGTGGTGGGCAGGTTTGCGTGCTTTGTTGATCCCGAGAGCTATGCCGGCGGAAGCGTATGCTTCTGGTAGGGCCACCCTAGCCGGACTGGTCGAGGGGGAGAAGTCAGACAAAGTGCAGTCCACACCCCAATCCCCTTTCCTCCCCTTTCTCCTTTCCTCACGCGCCCTCCTACTGGCCCCTTTCCTCCAAACAGCCCCATATTTCATCTTCATATATCACCCACTCATTGTCTCGATTAGCCTCGTTGCAAAAATATGAGACGTTAAGCCCAAATATCATCATCTAAAAATAAAACAATGAAAATTAGCTGGCAGAACAGCTAGTCGAAAATTGGTACAACAAAAGTGTACTAACTTATTACTAGACTTGAATAAGTATACACATATTTACTGGTACAATATGTAGGTTTATTTAGTGATTAAACGACACAGATACAATGTGTGAACCACACGGCAAGACTGCCTCCATTGACTGCTCCGGGGCTCTTCCGGTGACGTCACATCCGAAGAAGTCGGAGCCTTCTAAACTGCCTAGTACAACTTCTCCCTCTTCCATCTTTGGAGATAGGCATCACTTTACATTGATTACCTAATTGTATAATTTGACAATTACTTGACATTGCAAACAAGGTATGAATAAGATTAATACTAGTTTTAAGATCTACAAGTTCAAGCGCTCCACTGGCTTAGGTTCTCTTTTAGAGCGACGAAGTGGTAGGTCTACCGGTGAAGGAAGACAGGCCTCATTGGTAGGTTTCGCAGGGCTACAGCTTACAGGGCTACTTTCAATTTCTTGTGGCATTACTTCCTGCTCATCTAACCCTTCCAATTTTACCTGTGGAGACCTCCTTAATGGTTTATCTTCGTGCTCTTGCTCTGACAACTGAGATACTCTAAGGTGGTCAGCGTGAACAAAACGCTTCCTAAAATTAACATTTACAATGTAGGTTACTAAACTAACAACCTTTACAATCCTTCCAGGTTGCCACTTTTCTGTCTCTCCACGCACACATTTCACCAACACCTTATCTCCTTCTTTAAATACCCTCTCTTGTTTGAGACATTTATCCCTGAGACATTTGTTTTGACTCTGCTTTTCCTGCATTCTGAAATTAAAATGTGGTTTTAAACAGGCCAGACGTGTTCTCGGTTTTCGTTTGAGCAACAGTTCAGCCGGTGTAATTTCTGTTACTGAATGGGGTGTGTTTCGGTATGAAAACAAAAAGTAATTGAGCCTATGCTGCATAGAACGAACTGTCGAGTTTTCCTCGTCCTCTAGTACCTGCTTCAACAAGGCTGACTTTAAGGTTCTCACTGCTCGTTCTGCAGAGCCATTAGATTTAGGATGAATGGGCGGACTGAACTTGAGTGCTATGGCATTCTGTTAACAAAAGTTTGCAAATTCCTGTGAACTGAATGGCGGTCCATTATCTACCACCAGTTCCTCAGGCAAACCAAATACTGAAAACACTTTTTGGAATTTTTCGATGGTCTTTTCAGCTATCGTACTCCCCATGATTTCCACTTCTAACCGTTTGGAATGTACATCATAAATTAACAGAAAATGTTTACCTTCTTTTTGAGCAAAATCGGCATGTAACCTTTGCCATACTCTAGTCGTCCATGACCAACTATGAAGTGGTACTGACTCTGATTTTTGTTGAGTTGTTTGGCAAATTTTACATGTCTTTATTGTTTCTACAATATCATCATCTAAGTTTGGCCACCATACATAACTCCGGGATAACATTTTCATCCGGGTTGTGCCTGGATGCTCTTCGTGCAATTGTTTGATTACAGTTTTACGTAAGGAAGTTGGAATGATTACACGGTTACCCCAAGTTACACATCCTGCATCGGTGGAGAGCTCTAGCCGTTTATGAAAATAGGGTAGCAGGGTATCATTGGTTATCTTTTCAGGCCAACCATTTAACGTTAGGTCATAAACTTTACCTAATATCTCATCATTTCTGGTGGCTTTACTGATATCATCCGATGATATGGGCAAAAGTGACGAAGGAGAAAAGTAATTCACCTGCTTTTCTTTGTCATCGGTGCACCTGGGAAGTGGTAACCTTGACATTGCATCGGCTGGGGCCATATCTTTGCCCTTCCGGTACTTAATGTCGTAGTTGTATCCCGACAACAAAATTGCCCACCTCTGCATTCTCGCTGCCGCTAATGCTGGCAAACGACTTTTTGAACCTAAAATAGATGCTAAGGGCTGATGGTCTGTTACCAACAAGAACTTGCGCCCATAAAGATATTTATGAAACTTTTTTACCGCATAGATGAGAGCTAAAGCCTCTTTTTCGGTCTGTGCATAATTACACTCTGCACTGGTTAAAACTCGAGATGCAAACGCCACTGGTCTTTCTATACCCTGTTCGGTTACCTGGGACAAGACCGCTCTTATACCATATGGAGACGCATCAGCCGCTACCACTATGGGCTTACTGCAGTCGAAATGCATAAGAACCTGACTGCTTAACAATAACTGTTTACTATCATCAAATGCTTTTTGAGTTTCTTGGTTCCAACCCCACTCTAATTCGGACGTCAAGTTATATAAAGGCTTCAATACCGTTGATAACATCGGCAAAAACTTATGATAATACTGGACTAACCCTAGATACGATTTAAGTTGTGCCACGTTCTCTGGTACCGGTGCATTCATCAATGCCTCTACCTTTTCCTGAGTTGGGTGAATACCGTCCCCAACAATGATGTGTCCGACGTATTCAACCGAAGTCACCAAGAATTCACATTTCTTTTCTTTTATTCTGAAATTGTATTTCTCCAAACGCTCAAACACCCTATATGATCTTTCTTTACATTCTAGTTCGTCTTTACCAGATACTAGTCTATCATCAAGGAAGCAAGTTACCCCTGGTATTCCTCTAAGTACTTGATCCATTATTGATTGAAATATGGATGGGGCACTGCTAATACCATACACTAACTGGGTATACCTAAACAATCCCAAATGAGTATTCACTGTCAGTAATTCTTGCGAACTTTCACCTACTGCTACTTGTTGATATGCATTGGCTAGGTCAAGCTTCGTGAACACTTTACACCCGGCCCAATTTATTGACATATCCTCAAATGTAGGCAACGGATAATGCTCCGTTTTAGATGCTTGATTTAGGGTTGCCTTAAAATCCCCACAAAGCCTTATACCCCCATCAGGTTTGGGTACCGCTAGTATCGGTGTAGCCCACTCGCTATGTTTTACTGGTTCTAGGATACCTACCTTTTGTTGGCGCTCTAACTCTTCTTTCACTTTATCTCTTAATGCAAAGGGAACACTGTAAGCTTTACCGTAAACAGGACTCACCCCCTCTTTAAGGACAATGTTAGCCCTAAACTTACGGATCTCCCCGGTCTGTTCACTGAACACCGATTGAAATTTCTCTTTTAACGTATCAACAAATTGCTTTCTCTGTGGAGCCAGCACAGGCTTAGTTACAGAATTTATTGTACACATTGATTTCCAATCCAATGGAATTTTGCTTAACCAGTCCCTACCTAACAGAATTGGGTCTGACATTTTTCCACTTTTCACCACAACCATGGTCAGTCTGCCATATGAGGTACCTTGGTACTCCACACTTACCCCTATTTCTCCCACTACAGGAAGACTAGAACCATTGTAGGTAGACAATTTAACACTACTAGGAGCTAGTTTCACACCTTTTGATACCAGTTTCTTGTATACTTCATGTTTATGTGGTATTACGGTACATACTGCTCCCGTATCTACATTTAGAAGCACTGGAACCGTTTCTATGTCCATTGTTACTTCGTATGCAGACTTAGGTCTAAGTTTCACTTTCTCACACGCATACACTACATGGAGAATTTCACTTTCTTCTGACGAAGAAGCTTCCCCCTCTGTAAAATGCACTTTCGATTTTGACTGAGTAGGCTTTTCGCCTTTTGACTTACACATTTTGCTTATATGGCCCACTTTTTGGCACACAAAACACTTCCACTCTTTAGCAGGACACTCTGCTGCATTATGGGACCTCCCACAACGATAACATTTACTAGTGGACTGCTTCTGGGATCTGGACTCGCCCTCGGACTTGTTCCACTTCTTGTTATTCTTCTTTATTTGATTTACGCTTCCTGCTGACGACACTGGTTGACTGGTCAGTAAACGAGCTTGTTGGAAAGCCATTTCCATACTTTTGGCAAGCACCACTGCATTGTTGAAAGTCAAATTACTCTGTGTTAGCAGTTCCTTTTGAATATCTTTGTCACGTATTCCGCACATAAACCGGTCACGCAACGCCTCACACAAAAAGGTTTTAAACTCACACGTAGCTGCAAGATGCCGCAGAGCTACTTCATATTCTGCCACCGTTTCACCCTCGCCTTGACTGCGGGAATAGAACGTAAAACGTTCCGCTACTACGTTCCTTTTTGGTGCGTAGTGGTGACGTAAGATTTGCACTAACTGTGTGTAGGATTGATCCCCTGGAAGGTCGGGTGACACCAAGTCCTTCAATACGGTGTAGCTTTTTGCGCCAATCACTGAAATGAACGCTGCCACTTTATCACTGTCCTCGATTTTATTTGCCTTGAAATATTGTTCCAACCGTTCTATATACGACGTGAACTCTGATACGTTTCCATCAAACTGTTCGATGTGCCCAAACTTGGCCATGATACAACGAGAAGAAGGAGCACTGGCCTAAGCCTAGGCCTAGACTATGCAACCACGTGTTTGACGAAATTGAAATCAGGTATTACCGCACTTTACTCACGTTGGATTACGTAAAAACATCCTCGTCGCCATTGTACTAACTTGTTACTAGACTTGAATAAGTATACACATATTTACTGGTACAATATGTAGGTTTATTTAGTGATTAAACGACACAGATACATTGTGTGAACCACACGGCAAGACTGCCTCCATTGACTGCTCCGGGGCTCTTCCGGTGACGTCACATCCGAAGAAGTCGGAGCCTTCTAAACTGCCTAGTACAAAAAGCAATGAATACCAGAAAACTGATAGAGCAGTTCGCCCAACAAAACAGTAATAATAAAAGGTGAAGCTGATCGCTGACAGAACAGCTAACCGTTCAGGTAAAAACTAGTTAGCCAGAAGTGCCAGATTACAGCTTGTCATAGGCATAAAACTTCTTTTAATTTGCTTCGTCTTCCAACAAGGCCGAAGCCTCTATTGGAAGCCTATACTTTTGCTTATAAATACCTTGACTAGACCCAATACTATAGCTACTAGCTCGTTGGGGTGGTCCTTGGTTTGCATGAAGAAGTTTTTCGCCTGCAGTAGCAGAACTTCTTTCATTGGTTTAGTCCTTGTGCCCTTGTGAATAAGTTTATTTGTAATATACCACGGAGAATTCGTGGCCATCCTCAAAGCTCTATTTTGTATAACTTGTAGTTTCTTAATACTTGTAGCGGACGCTGCTGCCCAGACTGGAGCCGCATACGTTAGTATGGGCTTGACTAGCATGTGGTAGGATAAGCACGCATTTTCAATGCTCATCCCATTCCCACTCCTGAATTTAATTAATGGGTGCAACTGTGCCATCCTGCCAAATACTGTAATAGACGCTATCGCTTTAGCGTCTACTACAGTATTTGATTTGATCCTGCTCAGCGGGCGCCTTTTATACGATTTGGTCCGAGGATGCGTGTATCGCTCGATGTAGGGGAAGGTAGGGGTAAAGACGGCGCGCATGCGCACGATGCCTGAACATTTCAGCTGCGAGCTCGCCGTATTTGTGCCCGCTTACACTTTTTCTAGTTTTTATACGTTTGCCAACTGTACATGGTAAGAAAATCCAGAAATGATCCGAGATAATCCTCTCGTTGAATTATAATAAAGCGTAATAACATAAATAACATAATAATAATAACATACAATCATTACCAGAAATACCTCCTATATCAATGTTTTTAGGAGCCGACTGATGAGATCGGTACTACAACTTCGCCGTAGGCCTAGGCCTAGACCCAGGTAGCTACGTGCGAGTTATTAGATGAATGATGCATCGTTAGGATGACAATTTGATTTGAAAGTTGTCACAGAGGTAGTGATTGATAACACAATTAGTCTATTACATATTTAGAATGTGGTATTACTTTTTAAAAGGGAATTGATCCGCTGACCGTTCGGTTGAAGTTTTTTACGTCTATATCTTTGAGGCGGCGAAGATGGGATGAGATAGCGCACTCTAGGCCTTAAAAATACAACATGCGAGTTTGACGCCTTATTCGAATATGGCATAGGGGCCGGGGCGTTACAATACCCCCTCCACAAAAAAAAATCTCTAGGGCGATACAATGCAGTTCGTTTTCGTCCACAGAGATTTTACATACTTGTTTTAGGAACTATAAGGATTTGTACAATTTTTTTATAATAATTCTAAGACTAGTTTAATAATACAAAAATAAAAATAGAAAGGCTTAGCCTAGCCTTTGGTTTGGGCGGAAGCTCGAATCATCTTAGCGAGTTTTGTTTTGCTGAACGTTTGTTTCTAGAAACTCCGCCGTGAAGTAGCCTGGGTTTGATTCATTCACCTCTTTGTCGGCGAGAGTTTTCTTAGTTTTTTGTTGGCGGGCCCGGTGTCTTCGGGCATTAAATTTGGCCCTTTTAGCCCGTCGCTTCACTTCATCTTCCGTTAGGGAGGGCTGCTCACATACCTCCATCTGTACGCAAAAGTTGCTCGGCAGCGATGGTTCTGTAAGAGGTGGCGATGAGCATGCGAAGGGGTTGGGGCTGGATGCCCTAAACGGATCCGGTGTGAGTGGGACAGGGCCGTAGTCCGGGAGTTCTAACTCCTTGGTTGTGAGGACCAGCGGTGAAATCTGTAGTTTGGTTTTACAGAGGCTTGCAAGGTGGTCTTCATGACGTTGGGCGGTTCTATTGCTAGGTGATGGGGAGTTGTACGCCTCTTTTTGAATGACGGTAATTCCTTCGGGATGCGTCCTTCTCTAGTCAGGGCTTATATAAGCGTTGTAAATACAAGATACGTTAAGCTCGGGTATTTTCGATACAAAATACAAAATACAAATGTATTTGAAGTACATGTATTTTTGATACTGCCCAGCTCTGCCTAGGGTCACCTACTACACTAAGGTTCATATGTAAAACATGTGGACATAAGGTATGAAGCTTGAAGTTGTTCGTCCTGGGCGTAAACTCAGACAACAATTTTTAGGGGTATAGGCTAAACTTTGTTTTTCCTTCTTGTGCTAAGATGGCCTTTTCAGCCATTCTTTTGTCTTACTATCCAATATAAAACAGCTTTCTTTTCTGGCCTGCTCATATCATTGGGCAGGAAGTCAATAAAAACCTTGGGGGCAGCACATCTAAAAAGATGTGCCCTGTCTTGTACATCAGATCCACACAATTTGCACGTTGCCGGTTCTTTGCTGATGTTAAAGCAGTTCAGGTGATGCTGTAGGACGTCATGGCCTGTTACCAGCCGGAACTGGGCGGTGGCCGTCTTTCTGGACCGATTCTTATCAGGCCCTGGAAGCTAGTTGTTGAGGATGATTTGAGGGCGGGAGCTGTGGTGCTCAGTGCCCCATGTTGACTGGACGTCCGCACTAAGCTCGGCATCAATATGGTCGCCTTGGGGGAGCCCGAGGGGAGGAGGGGCGGACGGGCCAGGGGGGTAACCCAGCCCCGTGTTGAGCAGTGTGAAAAGGTTGTTCTTCGAATAGGTTATGTGTGCCCACGTCTGTACGTGCAGCGTGGTAACCTTCGAAGTTTTGTGCGACTTGGACAGGTAGTGGAGGTATCTCTAGCAGAGTCTCCTTTCCCATCTTGTATGTGTACGTCCCAATTTGTTTTATGTATGTGTAGACGGGCTGGGGTACGTTGAATACCTCGTCTACAACGGCTTTTCGGATGTCCTTTTCAGGACTAGTAAGCGCTTGTACACCTTGCTTAGCTTTCACTTCTAGCATGCGCATTTGGTTTAAAGCTGTTGTGTAATACAACAGTTCTTCCTTGCACAGCTTTCGATCTAGCATGGACTCATCTGCTCTATAAGCTGCGTGTGTGTGGAGTGTGACGTCGACTAATTTCGCGTTGCTTATGGCGAATGTTTGGCGTGGAGCTATTTCCGTTACAGTGATGTCCATGCCAAATATCGCTTCCAAAAGAATTGATTCATTCCGCGGTGGCGTTGGTTTAGCATTCTCCTGTAAGTGCGTAGGTGGTGGTATTTCTGATGATCGCTTTTGGGTTTCCCCTTTGCTACTACCAGCTTTTGGTTGTTGCTTTTTGAAGTTGGGCTTGAAGTTCCCGGGTTTCCCCTTCTACTTTGGTGCCAGCTTCGCAATTTCCTCTGCGGTGTAAACTTAAGCTATATCAGCCATCGTTACGACTCACAGTAGTTAGAGCGAATATGTCCGCTTCAAGCATTAGCGATTAATCTTACCACATCTAAACCGTTCAAGATAATTAAAAAATTTAAAGAGGTAAGTTGATCAAAATTTAATGCTCTTTACTATGTCATATGAGAATTGGCTACATATGAAATAACCTTTGGCTATAGCAGGTCAAATGTCAGGTAAGTTATTGGCTTTTTCTTCAACTTTAGGATCAAATTTTCCCAAGAAGGGTTTGGAACTACTTCTTGAAATTTTGTTTGTGTATACTATGACTACTATGACCTATAAAGGCTATAAAGTGTCTTTATTCAAACAAAAATGGTTAGTATTTTTACTTCCGTCTTCCACAAAAAAAATCATGAAACATGAAAAAAACCAAAGTACACCATTTCCCGCCCATTTTGTTAAAGTGGGGGGAGGGGTACAAATTTTTTTTGTCAGTGGAATAAAAGCTTCTTGGGGTCAAATTCAATTCCTAAAAATTTCATTATGTATTTTAAAGTGGTGTGAAAGTTACAATTTTTTCAATGTGATCTAAAATAGTATTTTGACAAGGCACGTTACCAATCTTATACACTACAATTTAAGGGTTCTAAATGAACTTTTCATATCATAGGGAAATTTAATACTAAAGTAGAACCTAGGTTTCTGTACCTTATTCAGTTTGTCATCATGTATGAGATCTCATTACTTAGTCTGCTGCTGATGTTGTAGGACCTTTCAGTCGCAGTCGTCAATTCTAGTGGCGATAACACTCGCAAGATGTTGAAGTGCGGGACCCATGTTGTATCTGTGGTTTTTTTGAATTTGGTATCCGGTCCACATGGATGGAAGAAGTTCACTAAATAGTCCATATTCTCCAGGGATGAGCCACTACTTTACCAAGCCACCAGCTGGCATCATAAATGCATGCAACGTAATCGTTTACTTTCAGGTTTAAGATATGTCCACTGTTAGATTTCACTTTTATGATCAGTACCTTATCAAACATAGCCAAATATTCCCCCCCCCCCATCAAATTACTCGTCAAGCTCTATACTGATGAACACATGGAGTCGTTACTCAGCTTAACCTTTTACCAAAGCATGTTCTATGAAAATTGTGTTCTGAAGTTGCTTTTGAGTACGTCTAATTACATGCATCAAGAGTAAAGAAATATTGGAATTTCTTACTTCCCGGCAGATTTACAAGGATTTTAATCAAACACCCTACCACCATCTAAGCAGCTTATTTACCACTCTTAAGTAGGCCTATATTGTTTTCTATAAATTCACCCCGTTTAGCGGTAGGTAAAATTATTAAGTATCCCACTTTCATGTGGCATTTACTTTTTTTTAAACGAGAGAAAACCAGCGCAAAAAGAACAAACGTTTTAATTTTCTTTAGGTAGGCCTACTCATAGTACAACTTGCATGCCATATATTTTAATACTTTGTTTCAAATTACAATTTGATAGCATCTCTCAAAACAGTGAGTGTCCTATACAGCTTGACATGAGTGGACAAAACCTGGTCAGATCCTCTGTATTTCTGCTAATACATTGTAACGTTGGTTAGTGGTTACAATAGTAGGTTGATGGTTGGAGGGGCTATGCTTAGGTGGAACGAGGAAGATAATCTTTGATTACGTTTCACTTGTATTAGTATTGAAATGTTAAAATTCCCTATTATGTATGTACGTACTAAACAAACACTACTTGACATTCATATTTAAGGATAATAAATCGATATTCCTGTCCTTGATTTTGCTAGGGGTGCAAGCGCCCCCTTCGCCCCCCCCCCCTACGGTTACGGCACTACTGTCTACCTTGGTGATTCGATAAATAATCTGTATACTTGTACGGGACTTTTACCTATGTCAACATGGGGATGGTCCTCCTCCTAGGATGGAATATGTCACATGGGATATTAAACCATGCAGCCAGATACAAAGACTAAACAGCATTGTGATGTAAAAGCTAGGCTTACGGGCTATGGCTTAATTGGTCTAGGCCTATATGTCACTGTCATAATGAAGTGAAAAATAGTTTCAACCACTCCGATCATGTTGGCAAAACAAACTATGGACTAGTCTATATTAATTTCGAACTGGAATGATATAATTTTGTACAGAGCTAACTTCTCCTAGACCTAAGTAACCTTAACTATAGATATAAATGTAATATTTATATCTATGCCTTAACAATGGGAATATGTCACATGTGATATCAAAGCATGCAGCCAGGTACACAGAGTATTGTGATGGTTAAAGCTAGGCCCATAGGCCTAGACCAGGTCCACTGGTCCAGGTCTGTACCTGACCTATAGACGTAACTATAAGTATAGGTCTGTAGGCCGATACTATACTAGGGCCTAATCGTATGTCATAATCATACAATAAACTTGACCTATAAGCCTAGACATTGGGTTATATTTCAAACCCAATGGCCTAGGCCTTCATGCCATTACTAGTGTCATAATAAACTGCAAAATAGGAACAGGCCTGAACTTAATGAATTTTGGGCCTTTGTCAGTTTTTGAGCACTGATTGTTATAACATAACCTAGAACATAGCTGTGAGAACATGGTAAGAAAACATATCTACAATCTTCGTTTCCACAGCCATAATAACAATTGTTGCCTGTCCCCCACCTGGTTCGTCAATTTTACTTATCTCGTTACTTAAACATGGTGTTTGGACACAGCTATTAGCTTAAATTAAAACGGAATGATTATGATATTAATACGTTCATACTATGGAACAAACCTTGAATATTTCCATCAGCCATTTCGTCAATACGGATGAGTGTATGACATGTCAAGTGCACATGGCTATGGAACACGCGTGTTATTCAGATGTAAACAAACCCGGAGATGGTCCAACATGGCGGCCGCGCGCACCGAGGCCGGTTCGGGATCGAGCGAGCATAGGTCGCCTACTCGCCGCTCAGTTACGTCTCTCTACGAAGTATACATCTCTATGCTCTAACTTTCTCTTTGCATTTCTGGCTCTCTGTCGGGCAGACTTTGCCATAGCTGCTTCCGATGCCAGCGCTTGTTTGGGGCGTTCAACGTCCAGATCGTGCACACGTCTATACGCATTATAGCCAGGTTCAATTCCCAGTTCCTCTAGCACTTTGATCTTGCCAATGTTTCCCTCATTGAAGTGTAAAATGGCATCCCGTACTCCTTACTCAAGGGTTTGAGACCCAACGAAGACGGTTTTAGGAATAAGGGTCCACATCACCGCATTGACACTTTCATTAGGATTTTGTGTCTTACCGTGTAAGCATTTTCTCAACAAATCAGGTTTTGCCAAATCTTGGTATACAGGCTTGATTACATCCATAACTGCACTTGGTAGTGAGTGTTTGTGAGTGTATGGCTCTCCTGTCGCCTTGCTTCTGTTGAACTTACACCAACTGTCAGGACCCGTCTCGGCCCGGGGTAGAATAGGCCCAGAGTGACTCTGCTAGTCGTAAGAGGCGACAAAAGGAGACCCTGGCCCTCCCCTCCACTGCCCCACTGAATATGTCTCCTCCCACATGGCCCTGCCCTCCCTTGCTGGACTCCCGTATGACGACCCACGCGACGTACAATGGATCTGGTTCAGATGTGGCTTTAGGCCTATTCTTCATCATCATCTTTCTCATCTTCATTATCACCCGCTCATCGTCTCGATTGGCCATAGTTGCGAAAATATGAGACGTTAAGCCCCATTAATCACCACCAACTGTCAGCTCCTTGGGGGACACAAGTTATGTTGTAGTTTTTCATCTGTAGAAACTTTATGAAACCAAGTTGCCCAGACAGCTTGTTTCATCTTCTTCTCATCAGTGTTGCTACGGATAGCTTTACCATACCATAGTAACTTTATAGTTTGTCGATTTCTGCATCGGTAAGCCTTCCTTTACCACTCAAACCTTTACCCTCAGACAGTTTTTTACCGTGGTAGTCTTTGCGCAGTTTGCGTAGACGCGACCCAAGTCTCTTTTGGACATGTCCTACGCACTCGAGCTTCTCGATATCCACATCGTCCTTACTGTCCCCTTCGCCCAAGTACTGTGTAGCGTACATTTCGTGTCGCCTCTGATCGACCAAAAATCGCTACAGCACTTGCTGCCTCCATTCCTCCACAGCTACCATCATAATTGGCAGCACAATTATGATTCTCTGTAGTGGTTTTAGAGGAACATTTTTGGCAGTATTTGGAGAGGCAATGACCTTGCCGGTCCCTACACTAGTGGTGGTAACCACTCCGTTCTTTGACGTGTGACCGCGCTTGTGCCAGCTGCCATCTAAAGCTGCGACTAAGTTATGGTTATGGTCATTCAACATGACCGTTTCTTCCACAGCAGCTATCATGCTGTTTTCACTGGCTACCTTAACTGCTGTTCCAAGGGCTTCTGTGTATTTTGTATATTTAGTTGGGAGGTTTTGGTAAATTCATGACAGCGCAGAAAGTGTTACCAGTCTGGGGACCTTAACCGATGGTTCGTAACGCATAGACCATGCGTAGGTTAGCTTCATACAACCCACTGTCGGTACGGTTTGAAGTTTGGAAGTTATTGCTACATTTACATGAGCTACAAGATATTGTCAGAGTTGAACATATTCCGACTCTTTTGCTTGTATCCTCTTCTACTGTCAAAGTGTCAAACTTTTAAAAAAATCGACAGGCAGTGAAAGCACACAATGCTTTTGTGATTATACTTATATCAACAATGACATAACCTGCATCAATGATAGGTTTTTCAAATTCTTCCTTTTCATCAGAAACATATTCTTTTAGTTTTTCAGCAGACACTTTCAAAGAGTATGTTCAATGTTGTGCACTACAGCTTAAAAATAACAATGTGAGTAAATACCATCCATGTAGTCAGTCTGTTGGTGTTGTATATTTGAGGGGTTAGATTGTGTTTATTGATTATTTTAAAAAATCACCATGTCCAAACCCCTTTTAAAAAAAAGGTTGGAATTCATAGTCGGCAGAATTCAAGAAAGTAGAGGTAGGGTCTCGTACAGAGGCGAGTCTTCCTCGATTGTCACGGGCGTGGCAGCGTAAACCTCCTGGAAGTGACGCCTCGTGACCGTGCATAGCGACGGTCCATCAGACACGAAGCGCCCTTCCAGGCGCAGTCTGTGAGGGGTTGAAACGTGGGAGCCATGTCACGTGCCAAACTTGGTCCTGCCAGACTGTCCGAAGCGAGGAGGTGGGCGTAGCGAGAGTATGCCAGCACTCTCTCGCTTCTCCTTGTGTACGCGTCGCGCACTTGGGAGGTTGCGTGAGCTAAATCTGCCGTGGTGTGTTCACCCAGCAGGGGACTGGACACGATTCGATGGGCACGCCTCTCGAGTTGTGAAACGTCTCGTCCGACGTTTGCTGGCAAAGGCTAACGAATCGGATGGTCGTGGTCTGAATCTCCTGCTTGATGGCATCCCACCAGTGGTGGAGAGAGGAGTAATGATTGCGACGAGCCTCGAATGACTCAAGAAGCTCGCGAATACAATCGCCGAAGTTCGGGTCCTCCAAGAGAGTATTATCAAAGCGCCGAGACAAACTTAGGCATTCGTAGCGACATAGTGGCCAGTAGTGCAAGGTGGTCGGAGAATTCCAACCTTCAAGTTTTTTTTTTAGGGGTATGGACATGGTGATTTTTTCAAATAATCAAAAAACACAATCTAACCCCGTCAAATATACAACAACAACAGACTGACTAACATGCATGGTATTTACTCATTGTTATTTTTAAGCTGTAGTGCACAACATTTAACCCCTAGCTGAGTTCAACACAATGTTTATTTCAGTATGAACTTCATCACTGATATTGTGTGAAAGTACAGTTGATGTTGTTAGCTCGAGCGGTGAAAGTTTGCGCAAGATGTTTGCGAGCTGTACCCAAACAGTATCATTGTTCGACAGTTTAAATGAGGTGCCTGGTCCAGAAGGGTGGAAGAAATGAAATTTTTAGTCCATATTTTCTAGAGATTGTTCCGTAACAACTCCTAGCCACCACTTTTTGTCGTATTCACACGCCACATAGTCATTTAGTTTGACAGAGAGAACTTCACCCGTTCGCGATTTTGTTTTGGCTAGAAGAACGCTCTGGAAGTTAACAGATGCGGATGTTCTATAAACTTTGATAGAGTTCTTGTCTATTGGTTTGAAGTAGTGATTTTCCCTGGTGTTTGGAATAGTTGAAACATTGTCATAGCTAGACATTAAAAAATTCTCTTCTTTTTCAACCATTATGAATGTCACAAAAGAAAGAAAAAATCTCTTTGATTTTAGTGGTGCAGGAATCATACATTGCAAGTGGTGTAAGAATGAGTTGATCCTGCAAAGATGCTTTTGTTACTTGTAGTCGCTTGACTGTTCCACCAATCCCATCGCAAGGTCCTTTGCCATGACTGGTGGCAAAAAAGTGCCACTCGGCAACTAGTCCATAGTCTGTGACTTTCGTCTAAGACTTTCGTAATGTGTGGGGCAAAGGATTACAATTCATTTAAGATGACTCGTTGAAAAGTGTACACTGCTGTTGTGGAGTGTTAGTGATAATCACCTTATGCACATACTTTTTGACTTTGGTTCACCGTTATCATCTTTCGAGTATAAATTATAATACAAATGGATGGAGGGTCGCTTGAGCAGCCCAGTGATACGTTTGTATTTCATCCTTTACAACGAACGTGAAGTTTTCTGAAAAATCACCGCTTATTATGCATTTGTCACTTTCTTAGTTTTCTTTTTTGTCTTTCAGAAGTAATTTTTGACCAAAATGGGGCGGGTCTAGGGTACCAGCCTATCTATAGTAAGCTACTTCGGTAGCCGAATGGTCAGCCCTAGCTCTGGGCTGTGTACTCGCACCCGTCTCTTCTACGAGCTGTCAAGTTATTTTATTTTCACTCTCTCCCTCCACTCGCCCACTTCACTTCTCCAGTAGGCCTAACGCACCGTCTGTATTTTCGCATTGTAAGCGATGCTGTAACAGCGCCAGGGGAAAGTCCCACACCAGTCATGTTTTCATTCACTGTTTTGTTGAAACCCATATTAGAAGTGGAAATGGCATCCGCTGCTACCATATGTCGATTCTTGTTGATTGATTGGTATTTGGGCTGAACGTCTCATATTTTTGCAACTTGGTTAATCGAGACGATGAATGGGTGAAATATGAAGATGAAATTGGGGGCTCTTTGGACGAAAGGGGCAAGTAGGAGGGCGCGTGAGGAAAGGGGAAAGGGGAGGAAAGGGGATTGAGGTGTGGACTGCACTTCGTCTGACTTCTCCCCCTTAACCAGTCCGGCTAGGGTGGCCCTACCAGAAGCATACGCTTCCGCCGGCATAGCTCTCGGGATCAACAAAGCACGCAAACCTGCCCACCACGATAAGGTGGCAGTTGTTGGGCAGGTCGATTCCTGTTTCAGAGACAATTTATGTATCTTTATTACACCTAAGTTGCCACATCATGTTGTGTAGGCTTTCATTGGAATTAATAATAATAATAATTATAATGTCTTCATTTCATGGAAGGAAATGGGCTAATTTAAGCCGCCATAGCTTCTCGTACAACTGACTCCAACTGAATCAGTTGTTCAAGAAAGAGCATTAGTTCACAGAAAAGAGTTTTGAGTAAATCACAGAAAACTGTCTCAATCTTAAAAAAAGTATATTTATTTATTTATTTATTTATTTATTTATTTATTTAATGTCTATCCTATTCAGTTATAAAAACTGATTTACAAAGGAGGACCTTAAATAAAACTACGCTATGCAAACAATGAATAGTAATGAGATCATAAATAACAATAACAACAAAAACAAAACAAACTACTGAACTATATAAAATATAATCAAGAACAAGAAAAAATAACTGAGAAATGAAATAAAATCAAATGAAGTGGAAATTCAACATATTAAAAAAAAAAAAAAAAATAGAAGTATGCAAATAAGAAAGAACATGAAGAAACAAAAAAAAAATTGTTGGAAAAAATAAATACATGTATATATATAAAAGTGAAAAAGAAGAGAAAAAAGAAGAAAGAAAAGAAAAAAAGAAAAAAGAAAAAAGAAAAAGGATAAAGAAAAAAGAAAAATGAAAAAAGAAAAAAGAAAAAAGAAAAAAGAAAAATGAAAAAAGAAAAAAAGAAAAACTGATTTGTTAACGGTCCCAGCTCAAACGAAATGAGGATTGCAAAAAATCAGAAACTGCAATCTGGGAAAAAATTAATTTAAGCCTACACAAAATTAGGTCATAGTAATTGTCATATTATTATGAGAAATAAAATACATTTTTTAAATTTAAAGACCTTTATGGGAGGTTATAAACCTTGTGGACTAATGCCCTTTCTTGAACAAATGAAATTTTGTATACCTGCTTAATTGTACAAGTTGAAAGCAATAATGGAAACTTAATGAATGTATTGTTTTTTTATAATAGGCTATAAATGTTACATTAACATTAGTAAGGCTTGAGTAAATAATAGATAAAATTAAGATTTTTGCCAGGAATAAGTAAAATTAAAGGAAAAAAGGAATGATCGAATCATTGTTTAAGAATGTTTTTCATGGTTCTACTTCCAACTACTTCAATCATCTTCAACGCTGGCAGTAGTTTTCCAGGCCAGTATCTCATTGTAAAACTCCATGTCTTCTTCTGGAATGTACTGCATCAGCTTTCGAATATCTTCCATTTGTTTTATGTTTATGGGCTTTTGCTCGTCTGGGTTAGCTTTATTTTCCGGAAGAAGTGCAATCAAACCTGATTGACCTCTAGATGCACTCTAGTCAAATGTGTGTACTTCGAGGCCACTAATGACTGTAGGGGCACTGATTAATGGTGAATAAAATTACTGGATAACGGTATATAGTTAAGTTTCAATAGCGGTGTATAAAGCGGGATTAATTTTCCAAAAGCGGTACATAAAACGGTGTTGAAAAACGGCATTATTTTGCAAATAATGCCTGTCAAAAGAATATGCACACCTATGCAAACCACGTTGCATAAATTTGCATTTTGGATTCACAGGAACTGAAGGACACTATGGGTTTAGATCTAGATAATGCAATGTTTATTCAGTGGAACAAGTAAAATTTATTCTACAGATAGTGTACAATAGAAGAATGGAACACATTGCCACATGTTTTTCAAGTAAAACAATAAATATACCTATATAGCAGTCTTTGCATACATAGAAGACTTCAGTCAGTTTAAAACTTAACAGTAACGTAAGGATTTTTTAAAAGTTTTGATTTATTTTAGATTTTAAATCAAGATTTTAGAATTTAAATCAACTTGTCTCCAAAGGTCAATGCTACCATTAACTCCGTCCACATTCTTCAGTCTTAAAGTGGTTCTCTTGTCTGTAAGAATGTTACTGTAGGCAGAGAACCCCCTCTCACTGTCTACATTTGAGACTGGCACCCACATTGCCTTAACTGCGCTCTCAACAAACTCTCCGCGGTCTGCCTTCAGGACTAGCAATGTGGTTAGTACATCCACCTCCTTTCCTTCAGACACTTCACTGCACACTTTGGATTTAAACGCACAGTAACCCTCCAGAAGAACATTGGTAGCTAGACCGGCAAGGAATGGTATGTTTTTAACATTGAGTTTCACTGCTACATTCATGACGGTAACCATGTTTCTGGGATCAAATAGTTGGGCAATTGAGGTCAAGAAACCTTTAGCGGGATTGAGAGTTAGAAGAGATGAAAGTTTTGTGGATGATTTCACAGCAACGTTCTTTAGTTTTTGAGAAAGGGCTGGTCTGTGTTTGGGTTGTACCTCTTGAAGCATGCCAGTTGTTTGAAAGTTGAAGTTCCCTTCACTAACGATGGCAAGACTTCTTTGTAGATCTGTCAACTTGCCATGCAGCTTGTGGGCATATGGGTAAGACGAGCCTTCTAAGACTACTATCAAGTCAATTGTAGACTTGCAATGTTCGACGACAAATGCTGCCTGTCAGTTTTTTCATCTATTTTCAATTGCTTGAAATATTGAATTGAAGCTCCACCATCCTCATCCTTGAAGAACTCCACCATCGGGGAAAGGTACTCACTCGCACACATTCTCTACGGAATTGTGCCACGAGTTCCATCGCGTCATGACGGGTAGTGGAAATTGCTTAGGTGCCATGTGGTGATAATTATTTTTCAAGTGGAAGATGTAGTGGTTTTTCCGCTTACGTGCGTTGTTAAAAACATTTTTGATGTGAGTCACGCACTCGTTTAATTCAGAGAGTTCTATTTGCCAGATGTTTCCGACTAAATTTAGTTTATGTGCCCAACATTCAATATAAATTAGTTGATCACTAAGAAAACCATCTTTTAAACTCCTGAAACATTTCCCCATGTAGCTCGCCGAGTCAGATGCCATAAAAATAACACTGTTGTTACAAGGTCTAAATTATAAGTTAAGTAGTTGGCCAACCTGTAGGCTAAGGCACGGCCAGTTGGCAAGGTTGGTAAACATATTGTATATGTAGGCCTAATGCGCCAAGGAGGCAGTGAATAAAGAATAACTAAACAAACATGGTGTCAGAAGTGGGATTATCTACTGAAATTCTCTTTCGAATACTTGATAAGTGTTTTGGCTGTCATGTCTTCTAAACTGTTTATTTCCCAATAGTCTGAGTAATAGTCCACCATTACCAGCCATGGTTTGCCACTTACATGAAATATGTCCAGCGCAACTCTTTCCCAGGGTCTACTTGGTGTTTCGTGCGTAATCATTGGCTCTTTTTGTTGGGCTGTGGCATCTTCATTGCATGCTTCACATGTAGCCACTTTCTCTCTAATGTCTTTATTCATGCCCATAAAGAATAACTAAACAAACAACTGTCATATGGTATTTCATATTTGTTTAATACCTCCAAGATTGCCCGCGAACACTCCTTGTGGTCAGCAGTCTGCAGGATTTTGACGCCACCAACATACATACTGGTCTGATCCTTGCACTCAAGCTCTTTTAACAAAACCATGAACACGCACTGGCCTTTTCGGTCCGTGGTTTCGTCACACATGACGCCCACAAACTTGCCCCGCACAGCATTTTTTAGGGAAGCTTCTTCTTGCTCGCGGACTTTAGGGACATAGGACGACCGCATAGTGTCCGCATTAGGCAAATCCCCAGCACCTAAACAAAGAACAAGTTCCGATTAGGCCTAGAGTGGCAAACATGCATTCCAATTTCCTTTTAATTAACCTAGGGGAAAGTGGTACATAGTTTTCTTGTGAAAGCATCAAAGCAAGTCGCAAATATTTTATTTTAAACATTTTGTGATTTTAAAAAGTACTAGGTGATTAAGGTACCTACTTGGGAAGTCAATTGTCGAAGGCCTATTTACCACATTCCCCTACAAGAAAAATCACCACTTATATGAGTAGTCACTCAAGAATGAAGTCATACTATGGTTGTCTACTATGGAAATTGAAATAAAAGAGAAAATATACTTTGTGTTCAGATGAGTTTTTATTGTGAGACTAGGGTTTCTCAAAAAATTTACCCAACATTGCTAACATGCTGGTTTGGAATTTTTCTCTCGATTCCAATTCAGCTTGACGCCTTTTCTTCTCCTCTTCCCTCTCTGCTGCTGCCAGCTCTCTTTCTTCAAGAAGAAATTTCAAGTACGGGTCTTCTTTTGCCTTTTTGGGCTCTGCAGGGGCACCATCTTCGGTCGTTTTTTTTTTTCTTTTTTTTTCGGAAGCACCAGAAGCCGATTCCGGAGTTGACTTACTGCCCAAATAGTTGCTCTTATATAACGAAAATTTGGGGGTTGTGGGAGTGGCGATCGGTGGCAAGTTTGTAGGGGAACTGAGGAAAACGTAGTTTGAAAAATCAAGTGGGGGAGAGGGTGAGAATGAAGAAGAGCTAGTGGCCGGTGGAGAGGGTGAGGTATTGTTAGATAGTGATGAACGGCTAGAATCTATTAGGTATGGAGGATTGATGATGTGGCGATCCCCAAGAATGGCATCCATTGGCTCAAAATATTGCCAGCTTATTGGGCCGATATTACCATCTTCAGTGCTAACACCGGAACGTGGCGTTTTGATTTCCTGAAATGAATACATCGTGTCAAAACTAATTTTTTTTAATTATTTTTTTTTTCCTCTTATGCAATGATGACCTTTCAGCCATTGTTTTTGAGGTTAAAGTATACCACAATTGGACATGCAAAACACATCAAACGTGTTCCTATAGGAAACAGCACAAACATGTATAGTACGCTGGTGATATAAAGTTATCAATTCTTAACAATACTAACAATGTTTGAATAGTGTTATTAATAATAACCAACCTAATAATAGCCTTAATGCTGTAGCCGACAAGCTATTTTTGTGGCATATAGGCCTAGACCTGGAGAGTTAGGTAATTTAAACTGATGAACTTCCCTTAACAATTCAGTTTGGACCATGGTATATGGTAGTTATGGGATTAATGGGAGTAGAATTATCAATGTGATGCTTGGCTTACCTTATATTTCACAATCATGTTGAACCATTTCTTTTGAATGACCTTCCACTCACTAGGATAACCCAATTTCTTTGCCACCTTCCTGAAACAAAGTAGATGAAAATAATTAGGTATCAAGGGTTATGGAATGTCGTTGACAACAAAATCGTAACGTCTTAATGTCGCAATCTTGATAGTTACGGTATTTCATATTTATACAATTGCGATGCCAGCAATTGTGGTTGGGCCTTTAAGCCTACTCAGGTAGCTCTGTGTTACTATGGTTATTTGACAGCAACACAAATTCCAAGCTCGCAATTAGGAATAGCCCTAGGCCTTGGTCTTTTACATGGTATTGTTGTTTTTAGCTCATGATATCTGATAATTGAGATGGCGACAAATGAAGAATAAATGTAAGTAGTAGAGTAGTATTGGCTTACATCCATCCCTGTTGCCCAGTACCTTGCTTGCCCGAAAAATCGTCCGAAAATTCCCCCCTCAAGCGGATCATTTCCAGGACCATCTCTTGAGTCTCTGCAAAAGAAAACACCAGTTTAAATAGACCCGTCTGGGCCCGGGGAAGAATAGGCCCAGAGTGACTCTGCTAGTCGTAAGAGGCGACAAAAGGAGACCCTGTCCCTTCCCCCCCACTGTCCCATTGAATATTTATCCTCCCACTTGGCCCTGCCCTCCCTTGCTGGACTCCCATATGACGACCCACGCGACGTACAATGGATCTGACTCGGATGTGGCTTTATTCTTCATCATCATCATTCTCATCTTCATTATCATCCGCCCATCGTCTCGATTAGCCATCGTTGCATAAATATGAGACGTTAAGTCCCATTAATAAATCAATCATTCTACAATATGGTAGGGCCTATAGCGTTTTGGGGTAGCTCGTCCTCGGCCAAGCGGGTATTTGTTGCTCAGAAGAGAGTAATCCGGTACATGGTGGGCGTGTGTAGAAGAACATCTTGCAGACCCCACTTCAAGGACCTAAATATACTGCCGTTGCCGTGCTTATACATCCGACAAGTGTGCATGTTCACCAGGGAAAACCTTCACCTGTTCCAAGCGGCTAGCCACCACTACAACAGTCGAGGATCCTCCGAATTACAGCACAAATACTGCAAGCTGAGCTTGGCTTATCATGGGATTCTACAGTCAGGTCGTAGACTCTACAACAAGCTTACAGACGAGATCAAAGACTCCCCAGATATACGAACATTCAAACGCAAAA
The DNA here is from genome assembly GCA_945910005.1 of Isoperla grammatica. NCBI lineage: Eukaryota > Metazoa > Arthropoda > Insecta > Plecoptera > Perlodidae > Isoperla > Isoperla grammatica. Next base: position 3,068,782 of record OX246747.1, on the reverse strand, counting down.
TAACCATGTTTCTGAAAACGGAGCAGTATTATGATGTAGCCGAGTTCACCGGTCAAGGAACCAAGCTATGAGCCATACAATGACTTCAAGGCCTATACGACCTTATGATGTAATATTTAACTCATCTTGACAATGTACATACAATCTCGTATTGTGGTTATACAGCTAAGAAATAAAATGAAATGAGTAGCTAAGCTACTCAGTCTGTCATTGCTCATTCTGTTTTGTAAACTAGGAAAACGCTATGTTTGACGCGTTGATAAGCGAGCGCGTCAATATCTACGAACTTTCTGGCGAAAAGTTTTCAACGCTAATACGAACAACAATTAACAACAATTGAAGAATGCGCATTGCAAAAATTGTTCTTATTTCCATGGCTATTATACTTTCCGACATTGTTGTATGCAGTGCAATGTGCGTTGCTAAGAATTTTCGTGGTCATGTTTTCAATACGGTCCGCCACCGTTACTAACACTTATTGACAGCAATAGAAATGTAATTTCTGCCTCTAATACGTATTGGATCGCGTTTACATTAGTATATTCGTGACCGGACAAAAATTTACTATAAGATAGCCACCTCACATTTTGCCGTTACTGCGTTTTAGAAAAATATTTTCGAGTAACTTTCGTGTAACTTTGCCAATATTTATCAGATAGCCATTACATTAACATATTCGTGATCGGAAAAATCTGTAGAAAAATCTGGCTATCTCACATTTTGCCGCCATTTTGTTTCAGAAAAATATGTTGCAGTAACTATGGTGTAACTTTGTAACTTTTCAAACGATTTTGCCTCAAAACTATACACCTTCAATCCACATCGAGGCTTGTGGATGGTCCAAATTTCAAGTTGATCGGACTTTCCGTTCGACCGCTATCGACGGACATAAAAACAAAAAAAAAAAAAAAAAACAAACAAACAAACAAAAAAACAGAACGAAGTGCCATAAGAGTCAAGTGGAAACGCTCGCTTCGCTCGCTTAATAAGTTTTGAGTCGGCGTAAACATGAAAAAGTTCTCTCGCACGCAGCGCTCGATGATGGGATTGTCAGGCCTATTACGCATAATTAGAGTTCTGGGAAAATAGCAGTAATTTTTTCATTTCATAGCAAAAATAAAATCCAAAATAACACTTTATAGCAGGGGTCGGCAACTAAATTGTGTATAGTGCCACCTACCAGTGCTGCGTATTATTAGTACATGGGGCCACAGGTCCGGGCCACTTCTAGTGCGAGAAATTACACCCCTGTTCTTGGGCCAATTTGTTGGGCTCGCGTCTTGTACAAGATATGCTTAGAACGTCCTGTAAGTGGTTATCGGTGATTTGTTAATCTAGGTTTTTACCTGATATTGTTCAAATGTACGTAGATCCTCGATAGTTCTGTTTTGAATCTTTTGATACATATTTTGCCTAAACCACGTGTGGGCGTGTCCAGCAGCAGACTTCAGTGGCGAGCAGCAAATCATAATTTTCGCGTTAACGTTATCCAAGAATTCTCTGAACTCTCAGTATTCGGTATTGTAGAGACGAGCGCTTTTATAAAATTGATTAATTTGATCAACATATCCACACATATGTCTACTTATATGTCTAATCACGGTAATGGTTGATGTTTAAAATATTTACTTGAATTTTTCTAGCAGTGGTGGAAACTAGGAATAATAATTGAAATTTCCTTATAAATAAATAAATTAGTGGAAGGCCACAAAAATTAGCCCCGCGGGCCGTACATGGCCCGTGGGCCGCCTGTTGCCGACCCCTGCTTTATAGCATCTATATAGCAAAAAGGGAAAAATAGACCAAAAACAGGAAAATCACTACAAAAATTATTTTCATTGAAATGGAGTATAGCCGAGTGCATACATTTATTAATTTAATATATGTAGAGTACAATGATTTTAATTAATTGCTTAATGGCAGGGTTGAGTGAGAGAATAGCACACGTTTCAATGGTGCTCTTGTTTCATGCGAGTACGACGGTCTGTGAGGATGAGGTTATACGAACTGAAAAGCGCTCTGCATCCTCCACACTATTCACAGGAGCCCACTGAAGGATGTTCACATTGCCGTCTTTGACTCCATTTATTAATTGACAATGAAAATACAGATAGCCTTCAATGAAACTATCTCCAGAGATGTTGTGGAAAGCAGGCATCTTGTTCTTTAATTTTTTAATTATTTCCACGTTTGGGGTTGCTTGCTGCCCAGTAATGGCTGTTACACCCCTGATTAGCGGGAACAATCCAGGTGGACCTGGTTGGCCGGGCTTAGCATCCAGTCGGGTGGGCGTGGGTAGATTTGTTGCAGTTTGGAGATTGAGTAGGATGGGCGCCACGTAATTGAGTTTGTTGTCGGGAAACCAATTACACAATGCAACTGAAAGGCGACCGTGACGTGACGTATCGTATTATTTTTGTTATGTTTGACGTAGTGACGCGGTAGTTCCGCTACAGTAGGGGGCTAATTGGTCGCCCAAAGAAGTGCTGGTCTTCTGATGTTAGCACTGTGTTCAGTGTAGGCCAATGTACTATACACACCAAACTTGATCGTATCGGTACTGTTACTGTGACAGGTCTTACCTTCTTCAATTGACCGGTGAGGTAATCGGCGGCTGCATCAACGTGAAAAATCTCATTTATTAATCCGATAATAATATCGTTCACTATGTAAATATAGAATTCAAACGGTTTGAAATAACTTATAATTTACACAGGTCTGTATGAGTCCTCGTACATTCCTTCTCGTAGGTTACCGCAACCCCACAGCGACCTGTTCTCGTCAGGGTTCGACAGAGACTGGCCCGGGTTGTTCTTGTCATTTTACGTACGCACAGATGTTGTATCGGTTATATCGTTTTGCACTTTGTTCATATGCATCTTGAAGACGTTGATAATTCGTGACACGAAACCTGGCGTCACATGACGGGGTTGAAACATGTGTGGGCAGCACGATAAAAGGTGTTACTGTTGTTGGCTGACATGTGAGCGTTCAACTTCACAGAACTTTACTGTGCACATTCTTTTAGAGAAGCAGTGCTCTAATGGTTCTAGTCCTATCATCTACTTGATAGAATAGTCTAGAAGTACATACGGTTGGTAACGCGCAGAAGGAAGATTTAAATCTACTATACTATACTAATACTATACTGTAATCTACTATACTATATTATATTTTATTGTTGTGTGGTACAGGCCTTTGTGTTGTAATGGTAACCAGCGTTCCCGACCACACCTCCACAGCCACCTATATTGTTTGTATTGAGGTTTGATCGACTAACATATTTTTGTTGTAACTTTTTTGTTATTCATTGTTGTGTTTTGATTCCTAGATTGGACTTCACTTGTTTTCTGCTTCTTGTACGGGATGATCGGATTGTGATCTTGAGAGGTTTATAATAAAGAAAGGAAGTCAAATAGTAAGTTTGTTTTGATTTAGTGAACTGTGTTCCTATATCTGTATCATACCGAACCATTTCGGAACTGTGTTCCAATCACGGTTGTGATAATACCGTGTTCTATCATGAACTTTGTTCCGATATCGTGTTGCCGTACTGTGCCAATTCGGGACTGTGTTCCGAGTGTTCGTGCTGTACCATTTCGTGAGCTGCATCCGTTGCTCCACATAACTGTTGGGACTGTGTTCCGACGGGAGGACGATCGCCACGACAGCGCCAACTACAGTCCGGCATCTGGATTTCTCCTGGACTCCCGTTAACGGACCAACGGGTTAACCTCTTCATAGGATGAGTACACCCATTTGGGGAATACAATATGTATTTGTATGTCTCTAGCGTTAATGATAATTGTGTGAGTGTTTAGCCTACGATATAGGCCTAAGAGTATATATTATAGTGTACTCCTATTCCTCCACTAGTCAAGATTCCGACACCCCGGCTATTTTAGCCACATCACAGTGTAGAGGCAAGTACTCCCGGTATGAGTTGTTGCGAGTTCCGTGTTGAGAAGTTAAATCGGTCCGCGCTCTATCGGTGTTCTGGGTTGTTGCTAGCTGCGGCCTTGAAGACAGGTGGAGGGTTGGCATGAGGTCACTCTCGGTCAGTGGGTGGCGCACTCTGCTCTTCACACCCCTCGAGCTTGCTTCTGAGGCCAGCAAGCGTTGTTGCCGTCTCTCGCCACCTGTTGACAGACCAGATGATTACTCCGCCTTGGGTCCAGACATTCCGCATTCCCACCTTCTCAATTGATTCCTGTAACACTTGTCTCCTTGCAGCCGTGAGGTCTTCTCTTATCACAATCCTTGTTCCTCGTAGGTATCTTTTGTTTCGGCATATCACGTCCCTCTGCCTGTAGCTCGCCAGCTTTACTATGATAGGCCTTGAGGGTCAGTTTTATCATGGGCAGGAGGGGGACCAATTCTATGTGATCTCGATATGTCACATTCCCGCATACCTAGCTCTAGGCCACTGTCACCTATTCTACCATTGAGGACATTGAGTACGAGCTGGTCAGTATCTTCCCCCCATGTTTCCGGAATGCCGAAGATTCTCAGATTTTTGCGTCTTTGGTATTGCTCAAGTTCGTCAGTTCTGCGGATAAGAACCTGTTCAAGGTTATTAATCTTAGCCACTTGATTTGGTCCCTTTAGCTGTCATGATCCTACAATATATTGATATTGATGCACAATTTGTAATTTTTAATTTAATTTGTCACAAAACAGGTAGGCCTATATACAGGCTACTACACTAATTAGCCTACTTCTGAACTGCTGAAATAAATTGCTGAAATGCACATGTACAATGTACATACTTACAGACTAGGTATAAATTAAAATATTAATATAAATAAATTCAGTATTATATGGGTCATTTTCTCAAACCTGACACATTTAGATGAACAAAATATTGGGATTAAAAATAAAAATTGTATGACATTTTTTTTGAGGGATCATAATACATAATGAAATGATACTACAGTTTTGGCAGAGCTAAAATGCTGTTTATTTATTAATAAAAGGTAATTAAATATGTTCATAGTAATACCACTGACATTGAAAATGGTTGCTGCGGAACACCAGTGAGTGAGTGTATTGGTAACACTACTGACAATTGCAGTTACTTCAACTGTAAATGCATATAACATGCATAATTTAACATACCACTCACTGATTCAGTCTTACATTGGTCATTCTCAAAAAAATTGACTCTTTGACAAATGCAATGCAGATTTAAAAAATGTTTACCTACGATTATCAGAATAATAGTGTACAACAATTAATGTATCTCCTACCATGCTGTAAATGGGTTTGCCTATTTTTTAATATTTAGTAGTTTAAATATGCACTTGCGTACTCAAATGCGTCTCGGGATGTCATGAGTGTTACCGTGCAATACAATGACTAACTAAGGAGAACAAAAATAAAACACGTTAGTTTAATCTTTTGAATACCCTTTATTTTGTTCCATCATAAGGAACATACAATCATTATCCATTAGAAATGTAATTTAAGTTATTTTATCAATTCAATACTGTCATGAGTGTTACCAGTGCTAACATTTCACTTACTTTCGAACCTTGTTAATGAGGATTGGCTTTAGATATCTGATTAAATTAAATTAAGTAGTATAGGTTAAAGTATAACTACAAATAAAAGTATATGTTTAGTATTAGTGTTGTTTGAATTTTCCCTCCATCCCATCCCTCTGCCGCACTCTTATACGTCATACATTACACGTCACGAGCGTTATCAGCAAACATATTATTGTTGAACAAGCGCTCAACACAGTTGCTTGCGTACCGTCGAGAAGTGAACAGCTGTCAGTCCAGTGTGGTGGAACCATAGCCGGTCGTCGTGGAACGTCTCCATGGAGTGTTGACAGGTTAGTGCGGCTTTCCTAACATGTTCCCCGGCTTTCCCCACATTCCCCCCTTCATCCTATTGTCTACCGCCCGGCGATTTTATAGTTTGTGTTTCCGTGCTAAACATAATTGGTCCTCCTGGCGGCCGGATTTTGGTACGGTAGGATAGGGGAGTTGTTAGTTCTGAATTTCGATTTTTGTTCCGCTCATTTGAGTTCGTTTCGTTTTCAACAATGACTGACAAAGCAACGAAAACGAAACTTGAAAATAAATTAACCGGCCTCGAAGTTCGTAAACAACGAGAATTCAGGAAACTGCAAACACTCTACGATCTAACCAAGGAAATACCGGAAAACCAAGCCAAGATTACAGCTTTCAATGTACGATTTGAACAAATTGAGAAAATTGCAGAAGAATATTCTAGAATACAATCTGAAATAATTGACGTTCAATTACTTCTTGATTCGACTGCGCAAGTCGATTCGAAGGCTCTCGAATCTTTTGACGATATTTATTACGAGGTAAAAATATTTGCCGTGTCGATAAAACCTACCGCATCTGTCGTTACAGATAGGAATTCCAGGCCTAGTCCACGGCTACCTAAAATAAATATTCCGCCATTTGATGGAAGTTATAAAAATTGGGTTACGTTCTACGATACATACCGTTGTCTAATTCATGATAATGAGTCATTGTCAAACGTCGAGAAGTTTCAATACCTTATCACATTAGTACACGGCCCGGCTTCGACTGTTGTTACGAGTGTTCCAATTACTGAGGCGAACTACGTAATAGTTTGGCAAGCTCTGATAGACAAATATCACAACAAGAGAGTTCTTGCTACAAAATACCTCGATGAAATATTTGATTTTCGAGCATTAACTTCTGAATCGACATCGGGACTAAACACATTTTTACAAACGTTTCAAGAGTGTGTTATTGCCCTACGTCACTTGAATATACCGGATCTAGGGGATTTTGTGTTGTTGTACATAGCACTGCGCAATTTGGATCGATCAACACGCAAGTTGTTCGAAATGCAATTAAAACAGACTGACATACCATCGTATGATAATTTAATTACATTTATTCAAGGTCATGCCAAGGTCCTTGAATTATCCAACATTGACAATCGTTCAAATTCTGCCCCAATCAAATCGAAACCTGCTTGTCGTATGACACCAGCTGAAAACAAGCCTATTCAAGGACGGACATTTGTTGCGGCTGTTCAAGCCAATACAAATCGTTGTCCGTGTTGTTCGCAACAACATTCTATCTATAAGTGTCCTGACCTTTTAGGTCTTGAGTCAAATCAACGCCGTGATCAAGTGCGGTCTCTACGGTTGTGTTTTAATTGTTTAAGAAACACACACATGATAAACGAATGTCCTTCTAAGAGTTCATGTTTCAAATGCAACGCTCGTCATCACACGTTGCTACATTCGAGCAGTCAAGGGCACTCTGAGTCTAAATTAGAATCAACCCCAAGCGTTGAGTCAGGTACGTCCTTGACTCCAGCGAGTACGTCGTGCCACGCCCTCTCATCTCTGGCAACCACTTCTCCTGTCTTGTTGAGTACTGCCGTTGTTCACTGCAAGGATAATTTCGGATCCTACCAATTGATTAGGGTTCTTATTGATTCGGGAGCTCAATCGTCCTTCATCACGTCTGATTGTGTTAAGCGCCTTGGGCTGTCTCTTCGTCGATCTAGAGGCTGTATTGCTGGTCTAGGTCAGACACATGTCCAAGCCGCTGAGGGTATTACCACTTGTATAATAAAACCTCGAGATTCCGAGCACCCTAAGTTTACTACGGAAGCTATTGTTTTGCCCACAATCACTTCGGCCATGCCTGTTGTTCATATACCGCCAGTTCACTTCGCCCAGTTCAAACATTTGAATTTGGCTGATCCACAATTTAATGTTCCTGGGCCTATTGATTTTCTTCTTGGTGCTGACCTCTTCCCGGATGTATTTACTGGTGAGACAATTAGTGGTTGTCCTTCGGCGCTCCATAGTATTTATGGCTGGGTCATTACAGGGAAGGTTAACTTTTTTGATCGGTCGCCCTCCTCTATCACAACTCTGCTAGCCTCAGTTGATTCACCACTTGACATCAACATCACCATGAGGAGATTCTGGGAAGTTGAGGAACCGCCTCATGTAAACGTAGTTAACCCTGATGATAAATATTGTGAAGATGTATTTGCAAATTGCCATTATCGTGACCAAACTGGACGGTATGTCGTACCCTTACCCTTTAAAAGAGAAGCACCTAAGCTAGGTGATTCATATCCTCAAGCAGTTTCACGTTTCCAGCAACTTGAACGTCGTCTAACTCGACAGCCTGAGCTTCAAAAACCTTATGAAGAGTTCATGAGGGACTACGAAGCGTTGGGACACATGCGTGAGTTGCCATCGTCTACCACATCACAGTATGTTATTCCTCATCACCCTGTACTCAAGCTGTCAAGTTCGTCCACAAAGTTGCGTGTTGTCTTTGACGCTTCGGCCAAAGCTTCATGCAACAGATCGCTCAACGATATCCTATTTACGGGACCCAAGCTACAGACTGATATAACCGATGTTATACTCAAGTTTCGAATGCACGCAATGGTATTCTCCGCTGACATTTGTAAGATGTATCGGCAAATCCTTGTATTACCAGAACACAGGCCGTTTCAACATATATTGTGGAGAAATTCATCAGACTTGGACGTCAAGAGATTCGAATTAAATACCGTTACGTATGGAGTATCATCTGCTCCTTGGTTGGCCATACGAACCCTTCATCAGTTAGCGGAAGATGAAGGTAAAAAATGTCCTGATGCAGCCAAAGTCCTGCGGGAAAATGTCTATGTAGATGACGTTTTAACCGGAGCAGATTCGTTAGAAGAGGCGCTTTCCCTTAAACAGCAACTAATCACCGTGCTGAAATCTGGTGGTTTTCAACTACGAAAATGGAGCAGCAACTGCCCCGACATTCTACACGATGTTCCCTTGATTGACAGAGAGGTTTATTTGTCACTCTCTTCACCAGATGATTCAGTAGTTAAAATTTTAGGCATCCACTGGGATGCACAAGCGGACGCATTTTCATACAAAGTCGCACTAAACAATATCGTTCACACCAAACGAGCATTATTGTCCGTCATAGCGCGAATCTATGACCCGCTGGGTTGGGTCACACCAGCAGTATTTAATGCAAAATACCTTATACAGAAACTTTGGTCTCTTGGTTTGGGTTGGGACGACCCCATTCCCACAGCTATTCATGATCAATGGATGGTGTTTGCTACTCAACTCGAGGAATTATCAAAATTAAGAATTAAACGTTGTATAGCGTCGTCTAGCAATGCAGAAGTTAACCTAGTAGGGTTTTGTGATGCTTCGGAAAAGGGTTATTCTAGTGTGGTTTATCTTCACACTACTGTGTCTCAATCTAAAAGCATTGTAAGCATGCTTATGGGCAAATCAAAGGTTGCACCACTGAAGACGCTGTCAATTCCTCGCTTGGAGTTATGTGGAGCTGTCCTCCTCTCAAAACTGTTACAGTATGCCCTGTCCATACTTACCACCACAATAAATCGCACTTACGCATTTACCGATTCGGCCACCGTCTTGGCCTGGCTACAAACACCGACGTTCAAATTAAAACCATTCGTTTCTAATCGTATCGTACAGATCCATGAGTTAACCGAACCTTCAACGTGGGGCTACGTGTCCACCGACGACAACCCAGCTGACTGCGCGAGTAGAGGGCTCACTCCCAAGCAGCTTGTCGATCATCCACTGTGGTGGGAGGGTCCCGCTTGGTTGTCCTCCCCACGAGAGCGATGGCCCATTGCTGCCGTACCGGGCTTACAGCTTATCGACATACCTGAAATTAGGACTGCTACGAACACGTTGGTCTCGATGACCGCGCTTCCTGTGTATGCCTTGGAGGAGAGATTCTCATCGTTGACCACTTTGCAACGTGTCACTGCTTGGTGCTTCAGGTTTGCAACTAATTCAAAGTTACCAAAAGGGTTGCGTTGTCGAGGGACCTTGACGGCTAATGAATTGCGCCAAGCATTACACGTTTGGATTAGACATGCAAAAAGCATACATTTCTGTAAGGATATCGACTCACTGACAAAGAAGATTCCTTGTTCGCCTTCGTTGCGACGTCTAAATCCATTTCTTGACAACTCGGGATCTCTTAGAGTAGGAGGCAGATTGCGAAACGCCCCCTTGTCCTACAGCACTCGTCATCCGCTACTTCTGCCTCCAAAAACCCATTTGACAAATCTAATTATAGATTACTATCACCGCTCATACCTTCATATCGGTCCCCGCGCTTTACAAAGCATATTGCAACGCCAATTTTGGATTTTGTCAGCCCGTCGAATAATTCGTTCAAGGCTATCAAAATGTCTCATTTGCCACAAGATGAAAGCAACCCATGCCCAGCCACTGATGGGAGATCTACCAGCTTCGAGAGTCGAACAAGGACGCCCGTTTCTGACTGTAGGTCTTGACTTCGCTGGCCCATTCAACATTAAAGAAAGTAAAATAAGAAATGCAAAGATATCTAAGGCATACATGTGCCTCTTTGTCTGCATGTCAACAAAGGCCGTGCATTTGGAAGTTGTGTCTGACCTATCAACTCCTGCATTTCTTGCTGCACTAGACCGATTCGTAGCCAGACGAGGTTTGTGCTCAGCCATTTACTCGGACTGTGGAACAAACTTTGTTGGAGCAAGCAGGTATCTCATAGGCATCTTCAAATATTTACACGAACAATCAACGCAAATTATAGACGCAACCGCCGCAAAGGGAATTCAATGGCACTTCAACCCCCCTTCGGCCCCTCACTTCGGCGGATTATGGGAGGCTGGGGTACGCTCAGTGAAATATCATTTACGACGCGTCATAGGTGATCAAGCTCTTACGTTTGAAGAACTAGCAACTTTATTCAGCAAAATCGAAGCAATTCTCAACTCCAGACCATTATTTGACTTATCGCCAGATGTAAACGAATTTGATACGTTGACTCCGGGACATTTCCTCGTAGGAACCCCACTAGTGTCTCTTCCAGAGGAAAACTTCATCGACACACCTATAAACAGGTTATCCCGTTGGCAGCTTCTTCAGAAAGCATCCCAGGATTTTTGGAATAAGTGGAAAACGGAATACCTCAACACACTTCAACAACGTTTAAAATGGTGTACAAACAAACCAAACTTGAAGGTCAATGACCTTGTCATTATTAACGATGGGAAATCTACACCGCTGCAATGGAAACTAGGCAGAATCGTTGACGTGCACCCCGGATTAGACAAGGTCGTCCGAGTCGCTACCGTACGCACTTCCCAGGGGACAATCACTCGGCCAGTAGTGAAACTATGTCCACTGCCCGCCACAGAATAGAGATCCCCTGAGGTATTTTATATTATTTTCGTAGAAGAACGTTTGTTTAGTTTTCAGCATCATATATTGCTTACGTAAACTTCGTGAAGTTACGAATTACGTCATATTCCGCTTGCTTAGGAAACCACACTTTGGTTTCGGTGGGGGGTATGTTTAGTAGAAGTGGAAGTACTTCATGTTTTTAAATAGTTAAATATTTAGATAAGATTGCTGGGTAACATTCATGACATGAAGTAACATTCATGACGTAAAGTAACATTCATGACATAAAGTACCATTCATGGCAATAATAAGTTGAAATCTTATTCTTGTGGGCCATTGCCATTTCTTTTAAGATATTTAAAGGCTTATTTCCTTTCATACACATTAATTTCCATCGGAAACACATACAGTTCACGCCGCTCTTTCATACGTAGTGTTGGCTCCGGCAATATTTCCAGCACTTGATCGAAAGAAATAAATGAGGGTATTTCAATGTCGTTGATCGTGAAGCATGTTCCCAAGGACTGGTGTTTGAGGTATAATACCTTGATATCACCATCCTCTTCCACACCACTTTGGCAAACTGCCACATAGCGATACTCTGTATTGCGTGAACGCATTGCAGTAGGTAGCTCAACCAGAACGTAAGTCCCATGGCTTATGTTTTTGCAGTGAAGAGTTGTAGGTGGAATAGGTGAGCTGGATCCTGCCAACACCGGCGGTGTACTATCGACGCTCACATGTTGTGCAGCAAAATTTACTAGGGGCAGATCATCGTCTTCATCTGACGTGTAGATACCTTGCCCATACCTTTCCCTTACAAAGGTTATTTTTTGCATAGGCAAATGGCAAGTACAGAGCTGGCCTTTCAATAGATCATTCTGTTCACAGAAACAAGAAATGGTGTGATAACACATGCTTCCTTGTGAGAACGTACACAGTTGGTGAATCTGACGAGTACCTTTGATTGTTGCTAAATTGTTTGGAATCGTCTTGGCGATCTTTTCGATTGACTCATTGTCTACATAAAACAAATGTATTTTAGATGGACCAGCCTCCTTAAGAGTTTCATACCAAACTCGAGCATTTGCTATGTCATTGCCGTAGGATACTATCTTATCGGCTTGGCGTTTGACTGCACCCCCTATCCCATCTGCAGCCCCCTTGCCATGACCTGTCTCAAGGAAAGACCAGGTTGCTGCCGAAAACCCTATCTGAAGTGAGTGTACAGAAAAGAAAGAAATTTTTCTTCTGACGGTACTGGGATGAAGGCCCATCGGAGAAGAAATGCAGTACCTTAACTGCTGGTGATTTTTTCTTAATCAGATCAAATATTGGTCTCATGTGGGTCCATATGGCAGGAGGCTTTTAAAAAACCATATTCATATATATATTTTTAGACAGAAGATAGAAATTCCATTTTTGCTTATATTGCGATGTTGGACCATCACTATAAAAATGGATTTGACTAACTTCAGGATGTTCAGTTCGAATTAATTGGAGAACAGGCTCAAGGTGCATCCATATAGCTGGCGGTCCATGCTGCAGGTTTACTGATATGGTGCCAAAACAAATGGGATCTTTCTTGAGTATTAACCAGTGATACGTTTGTCTTTCATCCTGTACAATGAACGTGAAATTTTCTGAAAAATCACCGCTTATTATGCATTCGTCACTTTCTAAGTTTTCTTTTTTGTCTTTCAGAAGTAATTTTTGACGAAAATGGGGCGGGTCTAGGGTACCAGCCTATCTATAGTAAGCTACTTCGGTAGCCGAATGGCCAGCCCTAGCTCTGGGCTGTGTACTCGGACCCGTCTCTTCTACGAGCTGTCAATTTATTTTATTTTCACTCTCTCTCCCACTTCCTCACCCCACTCGCCCACTTCACTTCTCCAGTATGCCTAACGCACAGTCTGTCTTTTTGCATTGTTGTAAACGATGCTGTAACAGCACCAGGGGAAGAAAAGTCCAACACCAGTCATGTTTTCATTCACTGTTTTGTTGCAACCCATATTGGAAATGGAAATTGCATCCGCTGCTGCCATATGTCGATTCTTGTTTCAGAGACAAATGTATCTTTATTACACCTAAGTTGCCACATCATGTTGTGTAGGCTTTTTTAAGCATTTTTAATGGGGCCAAAAACAGTTTTGTCGAGCGGTTGAAGGCGGTGTGTAGGATGGCTGGGCAAACGTACAAGAATTATGTTGTGCTTGAGAGCAGATTTGATGAGCCTAACACTGACGTGGCTAGCAATCATTGTGAATGGTCTACTAACTAGTAAATTATTCAAATCTAAGGATGTCTTGGGTAAATACTTTCTTAGTTGCTTAGCACCTATGCCTATCTTGACAACAACTAATAATTGGTATACACAATCCAAATCAAGTTATACTTTGGCAAAATGAATAGCAACAATATAAATTGTTTATCGTTCACTCTAGTGATCTAGTGATGCACACTTTATCGTTCTTCAAGTTAGGGCCTACAGTTAGGGCCTATGTAGGCTAGGCTAGGCCTAGGCCTAGAAGAACTGGTAGGCCCCCAATGTAAAGATGATAGGCCTAGGCTTATCATATAGACCTAAACCTATCATATAGGCCGAGGCCCCGGTACCCAATGGCTCCGGGAACGGTAAAGACTATAGGTTAGCCTAGGGCCTAAGCAGGTAGGACCTAGGCCTACCAAAACAGCCAGAGATAAATCAAAACTTACTTACCAGTTTTGAAAATAGCGACCTTTTCGTCTGCCACGATTTTTCTGCTCGTTTTCTTTAAATTGTCGTAGCACGACTTCAACGAGTTGCAGGTTCGCTCCATGGCACAACTACTTGCATTGAACTCATGCGTAATTTTTTGCCGTGCAGCCTCCTTCTCGCGCCAAGTTGTGCTATCGGTTTATTTATTTTCAATAACATGTTTTAAGTCAGCAATTATTGATAACAGTAGTGACTTTTCAGTCAACGAATAATTGCTTCCTCTCGCCCTTGTTGCGTTCTTCTCGGCCATTTTTATAGGTTATGTCACCCGAAGTGGCGGCAAGATGTTTTTACTCTGACTTTATAACAGACCAATCACAGGCTCGCTTATAAAATAACTTCTCGTTAGCTAGCGAACACATTAAAAAACATGGTGGAACGTATTCGCCTTTAATGTTCAGTTTAAAAATAACGGACAGTTAGCTAAAGTGAACTATATGTTCATTTGGTGAAACCGGGCCTTAGGCCTAGGGTTGACAAACACAAAATATAGGCTAGGCTACTTACTTTTCGAAATACTCGCGTATGGCTGGATGATCTAATTTGTTGAGGGGAATGTTCGATTTTAAGCATATCTTCACTGTGTCTTCAATGAAACACCGCTTGTCCAGTCAAGCTTTCTTTGCATTTTCTTGCAGTGCTGGAGTTGTAGCCTGTCTTTTAGGTGCTCGGGACTCTTCCTTTTTCTTCACGTGGCCGGCGGTTTTAAGATGTTTGGTTAAGGTGTCTTGTTTCTGCCACTCAAGCCGGCAGTCGCAAAACCCGCACATCAAAATCGTTTTATCGTTCACATAGAACTTGTCGTCTATAAACGATGCTGCTCTCTCGTGAATTGTTCTTTTTTGTCGAACCATCCTCGAAAAAGACCACCAAACAGACCACGCTAGAAAAACACGGAACCGGAACGGAATGTGTTTCGAAATTTTATTTTATTGTATTTCATTATTTATTGTTATTTACTACCTTGAATGTAAATTTAAATAGTAACTAGTAACTACTACCTACTTGGCGGCCATGTGGCAAATAGCTATATTCTTAACACAGCCCAAACACAAGACAGTGTCTTAGTTGGGCTTTTCTTACTCATAACACATAATCCTAATCTTAAATGTTCTGTGTACATGTAATTGTATATGGTGTAAAATGTAAGAAAATAAAATAAAATAAAATAAAATTTGAAATTTGAATCGGCAAGCTAGGTCGGTAAAATAGTAGTACTACTACTTAACTGACCTTGAGCGCTCACCTAGCGCCTGCGAGTTTCACGCAACTAGCGAGAGCTACCGGAAAAAACGCTTTGAAAATCCGGGCGGAAAACTAAAAGCAAAGTTGCCAATTTTGAGTTCGCGTGACTTTATTAAAATCGCGTAAAATCTACGGTTTTGTACGATTTTTCTCATAAATCGCTGATATATCGCCGAAATGAATAAATATCGCTAAATGGGTGGTTTATCGCATTTTATCGCGATTTCAGAAATACTTTCATTTGACCCAAAAACTAACGAAACACGGAGAAAATCGAGAAAAAATAAGTTTGAGAGGTTTTCAATTTTTATCGCCGATATCGCTAATGCGATTTATCAGTGTCTCTAGGTACGTATAAACACCTATGAATCTAGTAAGAATCAGATGTAGAAAACTGGTTAAAGAAAGTATGCCACATCCTTTATCCCGAGTAATAATTAGTAAGAAATAAACTATTGAGAATTATGATTTGTTATGGTTCTGAGTTTATACATAAATTGTGCTAATATAATTGAACTTACATAATAACCCAGGTAAATTTTATGAACTCTTAATGATAGGCATGCATACAATAACTGAGTTATTAAACATCATATCATACTGAATATACTTGATGTAATTAGAAAGGTTATGTGATTTCTTAGTTATCTTGTCAACAACTAACAACTTGTATCTAAAACCTGGATAAAATTATACTTAGGCTACTTACATAGCATCAATGTACATTTGTTACCATATATTCTTTATTTTGAGAAATTTTGCCCAGCCCGAAAAAAACCGGCGGGTTTTGAGCCAAAAACCCACTTGAAAAACCCCAGTACAAAGCGGGTTGTTGGGTAAAACAATTATTTCTTTAATATTCACTAAAGCAGTGCAAGAAACAAGTACAATAAAGTTATAACTAGTCAGTACAACACACATTCCAAAAAGAATTATACATAAAAACTGCATAATACTGCATAGTATTGGTATTTATTTATTGATATGTATTTGTAAACTTTACATTGCGCTAGCAGAGCTTACAATATTTTAGGTAATAGCTTGTAATCTTTGGTAATAGGTAGGAACTATACCTACTTACATAAAATAACATTGTTGAGTAAGAAATAAGAAATGGATGCTTGCACGTTCCCTGTTTGCTTCTAAACATCTTGGCTCGGGCTATAGTCGTCTCAACGTAACTATTCCGATGCTTTTGTCACAAAACCCTGCGGCCTCAAAGTAAAATTCTGGCCTATTTGACCCATAAACTTTTATTGTTAATTAATTTGCAACTAAGTTTCTTAGAACCAAAGTCCAAACAACAGTATTAATTAACAAGTTTTAAAAGTAACAAAGCTTGGCCCTGAACTTAAATTAAAGATCCAATTCAAATATGGCACAGCAGGGCAATTCTCTTCTCTCAAAACCTTGACAGGGGGCCATTTGGCAATTCATGAACTGAAAAATCCGACCCCATCTTCCACCACACACAAGGAGGAGTAACAAGTTAAGATGGTTAAGTTGGCATTCTGCGACATACATGACCATATTTGGCTTGTGACTGACGCTTGGGAATAGTTAGGTTGGGGCCACTATACCTACCATTCTTTTGGTTGTGCACGTTCGAAACGGTACACTTTAACAAGTTTTTTCGCTTTCTCTGATCCTAAACGGTTTCTAATTTTGACCACACAAATCCAAATGTACTAAAAACACGCTCAATTGCTGCTGAGCTGGGAGGACATGAGTGCAGATCTTTCATAAATTTGACGTAGTCTGCAATCGGAAGTACATCCTTCTTAGCTTTAGAGGACTTGTTTTTCATGATTTGCCACCATTTCGATGGGGAAAATTGGGAAACTTCTGATTCTGAGAACATAGATATTGGGAAAAATTCCTCATCTTTAATTTTAAATGCTAGAAAAGCAGCTACGAAACCTGAGTTACGGTTTAGGAGCCATGCTTCTGCTTCTTTTTCTTGTTAATATGTCAATTTGTCACCACTATACCTAGGGTCAGTCATGTTGGCAAGAAAATGAAAAGGGGTCATTGCTTGTTCGAAACGATGCATCATTGAATCTTTATGTGGCTCTAAAGCTTCATTATTGATCATGTCAATCCAACTCTCGGTAGCGTTGCCAAGCGTAGCTGTATCACCTTGAAGTTTATCGAGGGCACAAGAGACTTATTTTAACTGCTTCTGTAGGTGTAATGCTTCTCGGTAAATACCAACATTGTCCAAGATCAACGCAATGTCTCGATTAAATGAGTCTTGTTCTTTGCGTATTTCTACATACTTGTGATAGTTTTCCAAGAAAGTCGACACACAGGCAACTTGGGAATTCCATCTGGTATCGTTAGTCAATTGGGGTACCAAACCATTCTTTTCTTTAAACTATCCATGAGGCTGGTGGTGATTGCGGAAATGCTTGTGTACTTCAACAATATGTTTAAATACAGTACAATAAGCCCAAATATCAATCAATCAATCAATCCAATAGAGCTGGTAGTGGTAGCACAACTGGATCATCCTCATTTTCGTCTTCGCTGGTAATTAGATTATATATAGATCGCTTTGAGGGTGGCTGAGTTGAGCTTCGCCTTTCTGGGTTATCAACCGGCAAAACATCCGATTCCTTGCCAGTAATGTTGTTTGATGTTGCTGGCGATGTATTTGCATGTTGCCTTACTTTGCACACATTTCGATGTGCTTCCAAACGTTTCACTGCAGTATTTTTTATAGTTTTTTGGCAAATCATGCAATAAGCTGCTACACATTTTCCTATATTAGGCCCTACCCCTATGGTACAAAGCATGTAATCAACATTTTTAGTTACAAAATAAATGCTTTATCACTTCTATACAAAATAAAAGCACGTCAACTCGCTTCTTACCAAATATGGGCTGCTCTTGGCTTTTCGCAGTAGACGGGGTTTAATAAGAGGGGTGTGCCTGCCTCTCTATGCTGAGAAGATGGAAGTCTGGCTTAGTTGCACTTAGTTTTAATCTCATGTCATTCTCAGCATCAAGTCTATTTCTGTATTTTGTTTTTAACGCGGCGTATGTTGAGAATCCTCTTTCACACATATATGTAGTAGCAAACGGCATTAAATATTTGATTGCTCTTACTGTACTGCAAGCGATTCATGTTTTTCTCGTACATATAGCCAAAAGTCAATTAAAGATTTACTTTGAAAATGTGGTTTGATATCACCATCACATGACAAATCATCTATTGATTCCTTATCTGTAAGTGGCATGTCACTGTGGTCTGGTATATTATATTGAAGTGGATTACGGATCCATGTATGCGTGTTATCAAGAGCAGAAAAAATAGTTGTGTCGCAGATTATTTTGCATTCCATTTGGAGGAATACCAATGAAAGAACCAAAATGAATAACTTTTCCCAAAATATTGCTACAGAGAACCACAAGGACAGTATTTGTTTCTTCAATGGTCACAAATTGTTTAATGATGCACCCAGTGGCACGATGGACAAATTTTGACCTTCTGTTTTGCTTCAATGCTGTAACCAAAGCTACAATAGTGTTATTGCCAAAATCAGCAAAACTTTCAATGGTGCCATATTCAATGGAGTTATCATTTTTGAAACTGACAACCCAGCTTGTTCTTACTTTCTCTCATGAATACAGCCGTGAGGTAAGCGTTCCCAAATTAGCTGATTTGACCCGGATGTAAATTAGAGGTGTATGCCTCTCCAAGACATTTCCATTTGACTTTGAATATTGGTCTAGTGCATCGTGAAGAGATTGTTGAAGCCGATCAGTATCAACACTCCGTAGACCATGAATTCCCTGATCAGCCTGATGTCCTATCTGCAACTGGTATTTCAACATTTGGAGAGAGTGCATGAATTTTGTGGAAGACACAATCTGCTCGGCAACTTTTTGTGTTCCGTGTATGAGCAACAGAAGTGTACCATTTACGTTTTCAAACATGAAACATGACGTTGCCCACAATGGACCCCAATTTCTTACAGAATTGCCAAGATGCATCAGCTGGTGAACATTAAATGACATATAGCGCTTACCATACAACTCTTCTGCTTCCTCACAGAAGAGTTGCAAGAGATGTTCGGCGAGGGATATTTCGGTTCTGGTTATTTGGTCTTGCAAAAGAAGGTACACGCTAGCAACTAGCAACAGCCAGTGTTGAAAATATGCTGCTGGTAGAATGTCTACTAAACAAATCGGAGAATAAAACAGTAGCCAATTTCTAAACTCTGACGCCTTCCAGTGTTTTGCCTGCGTAACACTTCGAGGCACACGACTCATGTCATTGGGAGGTTTTATGCCAAGGAGGACATCATCGAGCTCATTGTTTTGGGTTCCAATGTACCATGGTTCTCTGTGGTACTTGGAATCAAGCCAAAGCCAGAAGAACTGCCGTACTACTCCCAATGCAACTGCATGCATGTAGTCTGGTATGAATGAGCTTCCAGTGTCTACAGAGGGAATGAGTGACACACATGACGGACGCACGACTCCAAATTGACTTTTACTAGTCTCTATAGCAGTTTGAGCCTGTGCCATCATTCTCTGTTTATTTCGTAGCTGTGGGGATGGCTGCACAACTGGATTTGTCACAACCTGCCCAGGGACTGCCACCTTATCGTGGTGGGCAGGTTTGCGTGCTTTGTTGATCCCGAGAGCTATGCCGGCGGAAGCGTATGCTTCTGGTAGGGCCACCCAAGCCGGACTGGTCGAGGAGGAGAAGTCAGAAGAAGTGCAGTCCACACCCCAATCCCCTTTCCCCCCCACTGTCCCATTGAATATTTCTCCTCCCACTTGGCCCTGCCCTCCCTTGCTGGACTCCCGTATGACGACTCACGCGACGTACAATGGATCTGATTCGGATG
Organism: Isoperla grammatica; assembly: GCA_945910005.1. Taxonomy (NCBI): domain Eukaryota; kingdom Metazoa; phylum Arthropoda; class Insecta; order Plecoptera; family Perlodidae; genus Isoperla; species Isoperla grammatica. The sequence continues at coordinate 3,048,705 of OX246747.1, read as the reverse complement.
TGGCTTTATTCTTCATTATCATCTTTCTCATCTTCATTATCACCCGCTCATCGTCTCGATTAGCCATCGTTGCATATATATGAGACGTTAAGCCCCATGAATCAATCAATCTGGATTTGTCACAACAGACGATCTCTCCGTTCGTACGACCTCACCCTCATTCTCACAGAATGAGCATCCGTAGCGCCCATTGCATGATATGCGTCCTTGCATGTCACTGCAAGCTTTAGCATCAACAGTGATTACTGGTGCTGCTACATGTGATGTAAAATCGGTTTTAAGCTCTGATGTAGCCATGAGAAGCCAGTGTGATGGAGAGAAGAAATAGACTCCACAAAGGGACGCAAAAATGTATTCATGTCGGGCTTTGACTGTCCGAACCACAGACCAGCAAGAGAAATATTTCTCTTTCTGATATTGGGAGGCAAGTTAGCAATTGTAAACAAAATTGGCCAAATTTGGGAATTCGAGCTATGAAAAACAGGCACACCATCGGTATTCCAAATCAAGTTAATAGGATATTGGGAAACCTGATGAATTTCAGATAAATCCCCATCTTTTATGTCAGAAATGTCATCAGTCTCTACAGTTTTTTTTATTTAAATATCTGTAGAGACGTCGATTTTCTATTAAGCTTTTCAAGGTGTCCTACGTGGATGGAGTAGGTTCGTGAGACGTGGTTGAAGTAGATGGAGTAGGTTCGTGAGACGTGGTTGAAGTAGATGGAGTGGGTTCGTGAGACGTGGTTGAAATAGATGGAGTAGGTTTGTGAGACGTGGATGGAAAGGGTGATGGAGTGGGTTCGTGAGCTGTGGTTGAAGTGGATGGAGAAGGTTCGTGAGCGGTGGTTGAAGTGGATGGAGTGGGTTCGTGAGCGGTGGTTGAAGTGGATGGAGTAGGTTCGTGAAACGTGGATGGAAAGGGTGATGGAGTGGGTTCGTGAGCTGTGGTTGAAGTGGATGGAGAAGGTTCGTGAGACGTGGTTGAAGTGGATGGAGAAGGTTCGTGAGCGGTGGTTGAAGTGGATGGAGTAGGTTCGTGAGACGTGGATGGAAAGGGTGATGGAGTGGGTTCGTGAGCTGTGGTTGAAGTGGATGGAGAAGGTTCGTGAGCGGTGGTTGAAGTGGATGGAGTAGGTTCGTGAAACGTGGATGGAAAGGGTGATGGAGTGGGTTCGTGAGCTGTGGTTGAAGTGGATGGAGAAGGTTCGTGAGACGTGGTTGAAGTGGATGGAGAAGGTTCGTGAGCGGTGGTTGAAGTGGATGGAGTAGGTTCGTGAGACGTGGATGGAAAGGGTGATGGAGTGGGTTCGTGAGCTGTGGTTGAAGTGGATGGAGTAGGTTCGTGAGACGTGGATGGAAAGGGTGATGGAGTAGGTTCGTGAGACGTGGATGGAAAGGGTGATGGAGTGAGTTCGTGAGCTGTGGTTGAAGTGGATGGAGTAGGTTCGTGAGACGTGGATGGAAAGGGTGATGGAGTAGGTTCTTGAGACGTGGATGGAAAGGGTGATGGAGTGGGTTCGTGAGCTGTGGTTGATGTGGATGGAGTAGGTTCGTGAGACGTGGATGGAAAGGGTGATGGAGTAGGTTCTTGAGACGTGGATGGAAAGGGTGATAGAGTGGGTTCGTGAGCGGTGGTTGAAGTAGATGGAGTAGGTTCGTGAGCCGTGGATGGAAAGGGTGATGGAGTAGGTTCTTGAGACGTGGATGGAAAGGGTGATGGAGTGGGTTCGTGAGCTGTGGTTGATGTGGATGGAGTAGGTTCGTGAGACGTGGATGGAAAGGGTGATGGAGTGGGTTCGTGAGCTGTGGTTGAAGTGGATGGAGTAGGTTCGTGAAACGTGGATGGAAAGGGTGATGGAGTGGGTTCGTGAGCGGTGGTTGAAGTGGATGGAGTGGGTTCGTGAGACGTGGATGGAAAGGGTGATGGAGTGGGTTCGTGAGCTGTGGTTGAAGTGGATGGAGAAGGTTCATGAGCGGTGGTTGAAGTGGATGGAGTGGGTTCGTGAGCGGTGGTTGAAGTGGATGGAGTAGGTTCGTGAGACGTGGATGTAAAGGGTGATGGAGTGGGTTCGTGAGCGGTGGTTGAAGTGGATGGAGTGGGTTCGTGAGACGTGGATGGAAAGGGTGATGGAGTGGGTTCGTGAGCTGTGGTTGAAGTGGATGGAGAAGGTTCATGAGCGGTGGTTGAAGTGGATGGAGTGGGTTCGTGAGCGGTGGTTGAAGTGGATGGAGTGGGTTCGTGAGCGGTGGTTGAAGTGGATGGAGTGGGTTCGTGAGACGTGGATGGAAAGGGTGATGGAGTGGGTTCGTGAGCTGTGGTTGAAGTGGATGGAGAAGGTTCATGAGCGGTGGTTGAAGTGGATGGAGTGGGTTCGTGAGCGGTGGTTGAAGTGGATGGAGTGGGTTCGTGAGCGGTGGTTGAAGTAGATGGAGTAGGTTCGTGAGACGTGGTTGAAGTAGATGGAGTAGGTTCGTGAGACGTGGTTGAAGTAGATGGAGTAGGTTCGTGAGCTGTGGTTGAAGTGGATGGAGTGGGTTCGTGAGCGGTGGTTGAAGTGGATGGAGTGGGTTCGTGAGCGGTGGTTGAAGTGGATGGAGTGGGTTCGTGAGCGGTGGTTGAAGTGGATGGAGTGGGTTCGTGAGCGGTGGTTGAAGTAGATGGAGTAGGTTCGTGAGACGTGGTTGAAGTGGATGGAGTGGGTTCGTGAGCGGTGGTTGAAGTAGATGGAGTAGGTTCGTGAGACGTGGTTGAAGTGGATGGAGTGGGTTCGTGAGCGGTGGTTGAAGTGGATGGAGTGGGTTCGTGAGCGGTGGTTGAAGTGGATGGAGTGGGTTCGTGAGCGGTGGTTGAAGTAGATGGAGTAGGTTCGTGAGACGTGGTTGAAGTGGATGGAGTGGGTTCGTGAGCGGTGGTTGAAGTGGATGGAGTGGGTTCGTGAGCGGTGGTTGAAGTAGATGGAGTAGGTTCGTGAGACGTGGTTGAAGTAGATGGAGTAGGTTCGTGAGCTGTGGTTGAAGTGGATGGAGTGGGTTCGTGAGCGGTGGTTGAAGTGGATGGAGTGGGTTCGTGAGCGGTGGTTGAAGTAGATGGAGTAGGTTCGTGAGACGTGGTTGAAGTGGATGGAGTGGGTTCGTGAGACGTGGATGGAAAGGGTGATGGAGTGGGTTCGTGAGCTGTGGTTGAAGTGGATGGAGTAGGTTCGTGAGACGTGGATGGAAAGGGTGATGGAGTGGGTTCGTGAGCTGTGGTTGAAGTGGATGGAGAAGGTTCATGAGCGGTGGTTGAAGTGGATGGAGTAGGTTCGTGAGCTGTGGTTGAAGTGGATGGAGTAGGTTCGTGAGACGTGGATGTAAAGGGTCATGGAGTGGGTTCGTGAGCGGTGGTTGAAGTGGATGGAGTATGTTCGTGAGCTGTGGTTGAAGTGGATGGAGTAGGTTCGTGAGACGTGGATGTAAAGGGTGATGGAGTGGGTTCGTGAGCTGTGGTTGAAGTGGATGGAGTAGGTTCGTGAAACGTGGATGGAAAGGGTGATGGAGTGGGTTCGTGAGCTGTGGTTGAAGTGGATGGAGAAGGTTCATGAGCGGGGGTTGAAGTGGATGGAGTGGGTTCGTGAGCGGTGGTTGAAGTGGATGGAGTGGGTTCGTGAGCGGTGGTTGAAGTAGATGGAGTAGGTTCGTGAGACGTGGTTGAAGTAGATGGAGTAGGTTCGTGAGACGTGGTTGAAGTAGATGGAGTAGGTTCGTGAGCTGTGGTTGAAGTGGATGGAGTGGGTTCGTGAGCGGTGGTTGAAGTGGATGGAGTGGGTTCGTGAGCGGTGGTTGAAGTAGATGGAGTAGGTTCGTGAGACGTGGTTGAAGTAGATGGAGTAGGTTCGTGAGCGGTGGTTGAAGTGGATGGAGTGGGTTCGTGAGACGTGGATGGAAAGGGTGATGGAGTGGGTTCGTGAGCTGTGGTTGAAGTGGATGGAGTAGGTTCGTGAGACGTGGATGGAGAGGTGATAGAGTGGGTTCGTGAGCTGTGGTTGAAGTGGATGGAGTAGGTTCGTGAGACGTGGATAGAGAGGGTGATAGAGTGGGTTCGTGAGTTTTGGTTGAAGTGGATGGAGTCGATTGGTGAGGTCTTGGTGAGATGTCGAAAGAGGGTGGAGTTGGTTGACAAGTGGGTGAAGACGGTTCAGAAACGGATAGAGCAGAAGTTGAAGTAGGATAGGGGGCGTAGATAGGGAGTTTTGAACGAAGTAGGGCAAGAAGTTCTACATCAGTCACTTCAATCTCCACCATATCATCGAAACGTTGAGGTACCAAGTCTTCAGAACGCCCCCGACTGATTTCTGTCCCAAGGTTGGTCTCGTCTGCGTGCTCATCCAGAGTGGCAGTTTCCCCCACTGCGGGGGACGCGCACTTATTGCAAACAGCCAACCAGATTGTGTACAGCTGGGAAGCTGACACATCTCCAGACCACTCTCGCCCGGCCTGTTTGGTGGCAAGAAACTCACCAAACAGATCGGGCGGCTGTACAACTATTCACAAAAATCGAATTCACAAGAATCACAAAAATCGTCTATTTTGCAGAGGGAAACCTTGCTTAGCCATTTCATCCATATATGTTAGGATTTTTTCCTCTTCAGCTTCATTGAAAATGGGCTTACTGCCCAGCGCACACCCAATTTCTGTTTTTAGGTGCCTCTTGTCATTGAAAGTGGACCTTGGTATGCCGTAGAGAGCGCATGCCTTTCCAATTGACATGCCCTTCTCTACAGCGTCGAACACTTTTGCGATTTCTGCCGCAGAGTGGCGTTGTCTTTTTTTTAATGGCGGCATTCTGTGTACGTAAAATTGAAGGATACATGGTGTTTTTACTTGTAACAATACTTAGCTAGCCTGCCCAGGGACTGCTACCTTATCGTGGTGGGCAGGTTTGCGTGCTTTGTTGATCCCGAGAGCTATGCCGGCGGAAGCGTATGCTTCTGGTAGGGCCACCCAAGCCGGACTGGTCGAGGAGGAGAAGTCAGACGAAGTGCAGTCCACACCCCAATCCCCTTTCCCCCCCACTGTCCCATTGAATATTTCTCCTCCCACTTGGCCCTGCCCTCCCTTGCTGGACTCCCGTATGACGACTCTCGCGACGTACAATGGATCTGATTCGGATGTGGCTTTATTCTTCATTATCATCTTTCTCATCTTCATTATCACCCGCTCATCGTCTCGATTAGCCATCGTTGCATAAATATGAGACGTTAAGCCCCATCAATCAATCAATCAATACTTAGCTAGGCCCAGGACCCTTATTCTGTAACAGAAAGTGAGAACTTCTCCCTGGGAAACGAAACGAAGACTCGATTTGGTATTCTATAACGCCGTTTTTAGACTTTTCGTTTCGTTCCGTTGTGAAAACTTTTCACACGGGAAAATAATCGGGAGAACTTTTCGCGCAAGCCCGCGGAAGATATTTGACTTGATATTCATTGATATCATCAGATAGATCACCTAAAGGAAACGTGTTAGCGATGTCAGCCAGATACCTCTCCATTCTCAACACTTTCTGTGAGAGACTCACACAGAAATTACTGACAATGACAGCTTGTACTGCAGCTGTTCTGTTTACATCAACACGGCCTTTTAAACTTATGACGTAGGTTGTTCCTGTTGTTGTTTTCACAGTTTATTTTAGTTGGATACCAACCAAAACTAAATAAATTGCAGTAACGAGAGTCCAGAAAGTGGTGCCTGGCAATTATATGAAATGGGACCTTTGGGTGACACATGTTAAATCTCCATAACACCCGAAGGTCTCTTGTTCTATTTATTGCAAGCAAATATACTATAGGAAAACATTTAATTTGATGTTGTCAGCCGTGATGTTATTTTTTTATTTTAACCATCATTATTTCATAGTAATATAAAAGTAATTGATTACATATTTTACAGTATAAGAAATATTTTGCAAAATCAAATTGCAGCTATGATATGGTTCAGATTTCCAATTATATTATAATTCTTGTGTGGCATTCTTGAGATATCATTAAAAGAACGTAAATTTCACGAGATTTTATATTGGCTGTATCTCTCTAATTTGCTTCATATTGTAAATGTCTTGGAAGATTATAGAGAAATATTTACATGTATATAACTATGCCCACTTTCAGCTCGTTAGATGTTTTAGGGAGATTGCTGGGTATCCTAACTCATCATACACGGCATATGGTTGATAGTCCTGTAGCATTTCAAACTTCCGACAAATTATCTCAGACGTTGCTTCAATACGGAAAACTTGCATTTAATCAATCAAGTGCCATTTGCAAAACTTGCCTACAAAGAATATGTTTCTTTCCTCCCTTATAATTATTGTTATTATTTGTAACACATTGAGTGTCAGTTTCGATTTAAGCACTATCATATGGTCTTTTTCGTACTTGATTCCTCGAAAGTTGCAGTGATTGCAACGGTTAAGGACAGCGAATCCTTTAGTAACGAGCAATTCTCTATAGCTTGATTGATAATACAATAGGCCTACAGTACAGTAGCCCTTCAATGTTTGAGCTAGTCCAACCACTCACATCCTGCCCAGGGACTGCTACCTTATCGTGGTGGGCAGGTTTGCATGCTTTGTTGATCCCAAGAGCTATGCCGGCGGAAGCGTATGCTTTTGGTAGGGCCACCCTAGCCGGACAGGTCGCGGAGGAGAAGTCAGACGAAATGCAGTCCACATCCTCCCCACTCCCTCCCTTTTTCTCCCCGTTTTCCTTTTCCACCCCGCCTTCCTACTTGCCCCTTTCCACCAAACAGCCCCCTATTTCATCTTCATATATCACCCACTCATTATCTCGATTAGCCTCGTTGCAGAAATATGAGACGTTAAGCCCAAATATCAAATCAACCAACCACTCACTATCTACGTATGGAATTCTCTGAAACAATTCCGCTTCTGTGTCAAGCACAAATAAACCTTGCACTTGATGCATTTCAACACGGATTTTTATTTGCAGAGGCGGTTCCCTCATGTCATACGCTTGTCAACTGATTCTTGCAAATGGCCCATACTGTCACGTCTTACTTTGACCTCTGGAATGGGAAGCGTTGGCCCATGTTTCTTCAATCTTTCATGCTCAGCATCGATTTGATCGCCCGCGCTGCTTGGTCTTCCCCTTTTCTTTCTTGACATATCTTTACCACATTTAGTAAGAGAAGCCGCCAGTTCCAAGCTTGAAATCGAATTGATTCATGATATCTTTCTTTTTATAAATGTGTAAACCTTCTAGATCTCTGCGGTGTAATAGCCAGGCGTTCACCACGGCCATATCCAGGAAATGAAAAAAAAATCTCATGTAGTGATCGTAACCCAATACGATGGTACGCAATTTGACCATCTAGAAGATCAACCCCTCCCATGAATTGATTGTAGATAGCAATCGCATGTGGTCAAGGTACTTCTACATGTACCTTATCTTTGACACTCCAAGGTCTACACTGGTCTAATGGGTAAGCGCTGGTAAAGGAAGAAGCTAAAGAGACGGGTGTGTCACTTTTTTTTTTGGTAAATTACAATTAGAAAATCGATTCAAGCTAATCGTACCTATTTAGCACCAATTCCCCTCTTATGTAATTCTACCATAAGGAGCGGAGAGGAAAACTAATTGTCAAAATATAACAAATAACCTTTGTTGTCTGGAATCACACTTGCTAATTATTGTAAAACAATGTTAAAGCTGGCAACTATGTCTCTGTGGTTAGGTAGCGGTTCAATCTTACCGGCATAAATCTCAAAGTTGTGAACCACACCCTTGAGGTCACATAGAATGAATATTTTGTACCCCCACTTGTGTGGTTTAGCAGGGTTGTATTGCTTCATACTTGACCGACCTTTGAAAGGAACTATTTGTTCGTCAACTGACAGCATTTGATTTTGTTTTGAGGTGGCCTGAAATCTAGTTAACAGTAAATCAACAAGAGGGCGAATTTTAAATAATTTATCTCTTGTTGGGTCAGCAACACCTGGCTGTGTTGTGTTTTCTTGAAAATGCAGGTTGCGTTTTATCTCTTCCCACCTGTAGAATACTGGGCTAGGATATGGAGTGAGTGGATTTAGATGTAAAACACGGTCGGCCTAGTACTCTCACCATGGTTTATTTGTACACTGCCTGGCGTCCTGTGTAGACGCGGTGGTTGGCGCGCACACACATCCACTGACCAGTGTGTGGCGCTATCTACCAGCACGGTAATACACTACAGTCCTCCCTTTTACATTTAGTGATCGCTAACATAATAAAGTAAATTAACAATATAAAAGAAACACAACACATCATAACGTAACTCAAAAGTATAAAAGAAACACTTTGTTTGCTGATACAATATTTGTATGTAACATGTTCTCTGCAGCCCCATTTGACGCAGGGTGGTAAGGAGGTGTGAAGCTGTGTTTAATGCCATTGTGCTTACAAAACAAACCAAACTCCTCTGATGCAAATTGTGTTCCATTGTCAGAAACAATGTGCAGTGGTAAACCATGCGTGGCAAAATAACTTCGCAAATGGTTCAACACCGTTTCGGAAGTGGTGCCTTTTAACTCAAAAACTTCCGGCTATTTTCAATAAATGCCGATGACAATTAAGAACATCTTTCCCATAAAAGGCCAAAAGATGATGGATGCTCATCGAGTCTTCACCGGAAGTTTTAGAGTCACGCTCACACCTGTATGCTCCTCATTGGATTGTTGTTTGAGGAATATGGCATTTACAATATGCGAACCTTTGACAGCTTTCATAATTTCGCTCGCATTACTCCTTATTTCAGAAAAAGATTCCAGTTTCATGATGCCATTTACCAAGAGATTCAAAATATGCGCAACACAACCATAATAAGCGATATGAGAGTCGGGGAACTTTTCCTTCAGCAAATCCCACGATTTTTGCATATTTGCCGCATTGTCAGTGACAACTGAACTAAAATTGGGAATACCATTGGCTAATAACACTTCCGACATGACTGAGGCCATATAGTCACCAGTGTGACGATGCTCTTTAGTATCGATTATTTTATAGACGACGGACTCTGGTGTTGCGATGTTAACTCGAATGAATCAGCTAGGACATACACCTCGAGACCCCACTTTGTTGGCTTCTGAGGGTTATACATTTTGAAAGTTACCCTTCCCTTGAAACCCACTGTGCTTTCATTTACAGCAATTTTTTGGCCTGGTACGAAGGTTTCTCGACACTTACCGTCAATATAGTCGACCACATTTCTTACCTCTGGCCCCTTGTCGAAACCCCTTCTGACATTTTGGGCTAGTGGTGGGCACAGATGAAACCCCCAGAAGATTTGCAAGAATCTTGTTTTTGAGATGTCCTTGAAAAAGGGCTGTTTATCACATCACTCCTCTGAGAAGTATGACTTCAAATTTGGTTTATCATGAAGGGCTATGTTCATTACAATTTACAATGCCTAAAAAGGCCTTCATTTCGTCCAGCGTATCTGGTTGCCAAGAATTCCACAGTGAAAACTTGCGTAATGGAGATTCTTTGAGGATCTTCTCAGTTGTGAACCAATTTGTCTCCGAGGTTATTTCTTCCAACAATTCGTCGGCAAAAAATAACTGGAAATATTCAAGTGTAGAGTTAGGCCTAGGGATTGTTCCGTAACAACTCCTAGCCACCACTTTTTGTCGTATTCACACTCCACATAGTCATTTAGTTTGACAGAGAGAACTTCACCCATTTGCGATTTTGTTTTGGTTAGAAGAACGCTCTGGAAGTAAACAGATGGGGATGTTCTATAAACTTTAATGGAGTTCTTGTCTTTTGGTTTGAAGTAGTGATTTTCCCTGGTGTTCGGAATAGTTGAAACATTGTCATACCTAGATATCAGGATATTCTCTTCTTTTTCAACCATTATGGATGTCACATAAAAGCAAGAAGATATCGCTTCCCGCTTCAGGCAAAAGTTTTTTAACTTCTAATGTGGATTCAATTCCATTACTACTTGGCTTAGGAATAAGTAAACGGTGACTTAGGAGCCGTTCTAGCAACGAAGCACTCAATAAATTCAAAGTTGTTCTGAATCGGCCTTGTTGATTCTGGCATTTGTCCGCAGGTGTTCGCACTGTCCAATCACTGATTCATATGTTTCGTATTTGAAATATCGATCTTTGATTGGTTATCGCTCACTCGTCGATGGTGTTCGAAGCCTACAGGGTTGGTTTAGTCACTTTAAATTAAAGTCCCCCACTGCAAATCAGTTTAGTTACTGAGTAGGTAGACTCTAAATGTGAATTTATTTATTTATTTATTTATTTATTTATTTATTTATTTATTTATTTATTTATTTATTTATTTATTTATTTATTTATTTATTTATTTATTTATTTATTTATTTATTTATTTATTTATTTATTTATTTATTTATTTATTTATTTATTTATTTATGTATTTATTTATTTAGTGGTGCAGGAATCATACATTGCAAGTGGTGTAAGAATGAGTTGTTCCTGCAAAGATGCTTTTGTTACTAGTAGTCTCTTGACGGTTCCACCAATCCCATCGCAAGGTCCTTTGCTATGACTGGTGGCAAAAAAGTGCCACTCGGCCATTAGTCCATAGTCTGTGACTTTCGTCTAAGACTTTCGTAATGTGTGGGGCAAAGGATTACAATTCATTTAAGATGCCTCGTTGAAAAGTGTACACTGCTGTTGTGAAGTGTTGGAGATGATCACTTATTATGCAAATACTTTTCTACTTTAGTTGACCTTTATCATCTTTCAAGCATCATACAAATCAATGGAGGGTCGCTTGAGTATTAACCCAGTGATACGTTTGTCTTTCATCCTGTAAAACGAACGTGAAGTTTTCTGAAAAATCGCCGCTTATTATGCATGCGTCACTTTCGAAGTTTTCTTTTTTATCTTTCAGAAGAAATTTTTGACGAAAATGGGGCGGGTCTAGGGTACCAGCCTATCTATAGTAAGCTACTTCGGTAGCCGAATGGCCAGCCCTAGCTCTGGGCTGTGTACTCGGACCCGTCTCTTCTACGAGCTGTCAATTTATTTGATTTTAACTCTCTCCCTCCACTCGCCCACTTCACTTCTCCAGTATGCCTAACGCACCGTCTGTCTTTTCACATTGTAAGCGATGCTGTAACAGTACCAGGGGCTGAAAAGTCCAACACCAGTCATGTTTTCATTCACTGTTTTGTTGCAACCCATATTGGAAGTGGAAATTGCATCCGCTGCTGCCATATGGGTGATTCTTGGCAAAAAGGGAATATGAGGTCTTCAAATTTATTAACATTTAGTATGAATTTGAAAATTTGAAGAAATTCTCAAATATAGCTAAGGTGTTTATCTGCTAGGTTTTCTAGTCAGCAACATAGTTTCTCAACTTAACAATGCTTTATTAAATATTTTAATTGTTGTGCTATCAGGATAATGACAAGGAACCAGGATAATGACTTAAAATACAGCTTGTAGTTCTCATGTGCGCATACTGTACATGTATTTAAATAATTGAGAGTACAGTGGTTATTGACTTGGAAATGAATTTAAGGTGGTGCATCGAGGTTTTGCAGAGGTCAGCAAAATATTTAAGACTAAACCCACTGCAAGTCCGATTGTAAAAAAAAGTTGTTTACTAGATGTACGATGAAATGGACTAGAACATTCATATTTTTTAGTTTTAAAATATTGTTAATTGTATTAGTTATGTACAAAAGTATAGGAAAAACAATGCGAACGTTGTCAAGCTATTGTACACAGCAGCCACGAGGTAAAACGTAAAAAATAATTCTTGTGACCGAAATATGTAGGCACGTGTTCTACATCTAGCTAGTAGGTTACTTTTTTAAAACTATCATCGGTTTAGTTTTAATTAAATATTATTTGATTTATAAAAGTAACCGGCTAGTGGAGCAGGTGGTGGTCATAATCGGAACTTCGGTCGCAGTAACGTTGTCGCGTAGCTCTGGCCAAACAGGTTGCTTTCCAAACATCCCTCGTCGCGTGCGCATCAGTGAGCAGCTGACATTTATTTCGGCCGACGGGTGCTTCTTTGTGTTCACCTCGTCTCGTGCCGCTCTAAATTGGCATTCGCTCATTGATAGTAGATGTTGAAATAGTAAACTCCACAAGTTTCGGCGGACACAAACCTTTCGTAGTGGTAACTACATTTGATCACCTTACGTGTATTTATCACTGCATTATAATAGTACCGTAGGCCTACTGCTTACAAGCAGTGATGTGCATACTAAACAATTCCTAACATTGTTGATACACACAGCTATACGGGAAATTTGTGTGTACTAATTGTTTTTAATAATACTAAATACATCGATTAATTTTAGGTGGGATTTTTTAACTTTGGAATTTGACTTAATCTATCGGTAGACACATGATATATGTAAACGGTGACTTGAGAGCCGTCATAGAAACGAAGCACATGATAAAATGTATAAATGTCCCCCACTGGAAATCAGTTTTTGTAACTGAGTGGGTTGACATGAAAAAAACGTGTATTTGAATTATACATTTATTTCTTAGTTATTTTTTTCCTTTTGACGCGGTTTCGATGTTGCAGTATGTTATTCTAGTTGCACATGATTAAAAAGATGTTTCCGTATGAATACCTAGCTGTTATATAGGGTGCTCATGCACCAGCTGTACCCGATGTGCCCTCTTCATATGAACAACTAGGTATAATATGGTGTTTGGATTGTTGGGAGGAAATCTCTGAGAAATGTTAGGACAACTCCCAGAATTTGCCTATAAGGACTGAGAAAATCCTCCAGAAAACCTCAGTCAAAATTTCCGGTGGCTGGAATCGAACCAGCTACCTCTCGAGCTACAGTCGCGTCTTACCGCTGAGCTACCTCTATTGGTTGAATTCACGAAAATAGCTTCACAACTTGAGCGTAACGTTATACGAGTTACAATTTGAAACATTATTACAAGCGATGGCGGATTGATCTTCACACAACACTGATAACAAGCACACCTTGTTGGCATACTTTTGTTTTATATACTAATACTACTATACTTTCACACCATGTAATTAAATAGCGCATTGCCGCATATTTCCTATTCATCCTCACAAAGTACTCCATAGTCATTATATTTGATCGTAACACTTTATGCGTATACGGAACGCGAATGCTTACACACATCTGCGCGAGCTTTGTGCTACTACAATTCTATAGTGTGCATGACGTTTAATCAACTTAGCAAAGTAAGCTATGTCACACTATAACAACACAGAATAACTACATCTATAAGTTGTAACGATAATATGGAAGGGAATGACCAAGAACATTTTTATTGAACTCAATCCGAACATTCGCTTTTTGAATATATGGAAACCTTAGAAGAAAACTTGATGATGATTGCCGGAGCTGGTATCGAACCAGAGACCTCTAGAATGTTTTCACATCCCATACAGTGTGTGTAAATCAAATCGTGAAAATATTATTGTCGAGGTTGTCGGAAACGGAACGTGTGAAGGGGTTAACAAAAGCGTAGATTGTTTTAAAAGAATATACGCTCATATTATGAACAGATAATGTCCTTATGTATCATAATCATAAAGCAAAATGACCGTCAAAAAGAAAGTTTTCCTATGACTTCATCAGCATCTGGGATCACACAAAATATTGTGGAAAACTTCCTACTTACATAAACTTAGGGTTGCTATAACATTCTTCTTCAAATGTACATGTCAGTCCCGAAAATATAACTACGTAAGCTATCCCCTAAAAATTGTAACTATCCCCATGCAACCGTGTAGCGTTGGAGAGTTAGAATGGCATGCAATTAGGCCCACTATATCTATCCAATTAGCAATGTATAAGTTACACATACTCATAAACTTCTTTCACAAAGGTGAGAATATGAAATATAGTGTTTACCAACAACTTCTTCCATAACACCGTGTACACACACACACAAAAAAAAACGCAAATCGACGAATGAAGTGTAGACCTGTACTTCTTTGTTAGTTGGTCAGATTATCTGCCATGTTGCTAGTAGTCTTATTTTTCTTTTCGGTTTTCTTCTTTTGTTTTTCAATTTCTTCAAGGATGTATGCTGGTTCCCGGGCTTTCATACCTCTAGGAATTCTTCCATTCACTATTTCAGGGAGCAGGCATAAATGATAAAACATTGACAACTTTGGAACCATCATTTCCCATAGTTGTAGGTCTCGCTCAATCCGCACAACCTAAAATAAGATTTTGCAATTATTGTCCACATGCATCTACTGCATTATGAATCAGAAGACATAAATCATTATTTTGTTTGTTGAAAATCCACCTGCAGTGTTAAAAGGATGACACACAGAATCCAGACTTTTGGGTGGCTGAGAAAGGAGTGGCTTACCTACACACATTTACAGTGATCATATTTCTATTCCGGTTATTATTTGAATCGTAGTCGTAGGTCATATTATTCTTAAATACATGTTTCAAAGAACTGTTAAAATTAAAAACATTGTAGATAGGTGTATTTTAAAACAAAACATTACTCCCTGTACAAATAATATATAATACGTACAAACAAAATGTGCAAACAAAATATAGTAGTTACTTTTTAATTTTTAGATTATTGAGATATTCAACAATTGATAACAACAACAATAACAGGGATTCCTGCGAAAAATTATTATTATACTACTACCGTCACGGAACTACCAGTACTATTGCGACTACCACCACCACCACCACCACCACCACCACCACCACCACCACCACCAACAACAACAACAACAACAACAACACCAACACCACCACCACCACTACTTTTACTAATACTACTGGTGCTATCACAATGATATTTTTTTTTATATTTCGTTGTAGTATTGTTAAATATTAATATAAGATTATAAAAAAAATAATAAAGCCGGCGCCGTTGGCCAAGATCGATTTGGTGTTGGTCTAGTAAACCGCGATCTCTGCGTTCCAGGTTCGAATCCTGGCTTGGGCATGGATGTCATGTAGCGTTTTTTCATCCTCATAATCACCCACTCATAGTCTCGATTAGCCTCATTGCAAAGATATGGGACTTTAAACCGCGAATATCATCATCATCATCATCATCATCATCATCATCATCATCATCATCATCATCATCATCATCATCATCATCATCATCATCATCATCATCATCATCATCATCATCATCATCATCATCATCATCATCATCATCATCATCATCATCATCATCATCATCATCATCATCATCATCAGAAATACAAACTATTTTGGAATTTATGCATTGGCATTGTCAAATGTAATTATATTCGTCAAAGTTTGTTTCATGGTCATAGTTACCCCTAATCTAAATAATATAATCCATGAACATAACAATAAAAAGCATGTTATAGGTACAAAAGAGTGGCCGTCACCTAGAGTCTGCATTCGAGTTCTGAGAAATGCCTTCCCCTATTACCCCCACCAGCGTCCACGCACGAATGACGAACAGAGGCAGTGAAAGATTCTAATCTCTATGATGGACTTTCGAGCGGTCACCTGTCATCTAAATTAAAGAATTCATATTTAATACAAATAACTTCGGCGTGTATTTTAAATATTTTAAATGTTATTATTTTATGAATTATTTTACGCGACAATATTTTCAGGAAAACCCTATAGGAATACGATTTTGAACGAAAAAAATAGGTTGATTTACAATATTAGCCAAATTCTACGAATATTTGTGTTACTAACCTATAACAAAAACAAGTGCCGCAACGCCGTAGCAGCAAAAAAACAAAAACACAAAAATAATAAATAATAATAATAATAATAATAATAATAATAATAATAATAATAATAAAATAATAATAATAATAATAATAATAATAATAATAATAATAATAATAATAATAATAATAATAATAATAGTAAAATAATGCCTTTATTTACAACAGAACACAAATTTATCCACCAGTGTAAATCTAATAAAACCTGAGAATAAATACATTTACAACAGAACACAAATTTATCCACCAGTGTAAATCTAATAAAACCTGAGAATAAATACATGGCTTTAGTTTAATTACATAGATAAAAGCAATGAGGAGTCAGAACAGTCAACATTAATTAGTTAATCATACACAAATTGAGAGGTTAGTATAAATGCTCGTAAAACTTTGCTTATTGTAAATCAACTTTTTTTCTTCGATCAAATTCGTATTTATAATATTTTTTCCTGAGAATAACAACTCACGCAAAATGAATAACGATAGAATAACATTTAATGTAACTAGAATAAAGGAATTTGTTTGTATTGAAAGATGGTTTATTTAATTGGATGATCGTTGACAGTTCGACGGTCAATTATAGAGACTGGATCTTTCACTTCCTCTCCGTCTGAGCGCTGTCCGGACGCTGGTGGGGATAATAGGGGAAGGCATTTAGAGGAACTCGAATGCAGACTCTAGGTGACGGCCATTGTATTAGCTTTGCACCCAACTTACAGCGAAAATAAATAATAGACTAAATAAGCGACATAATTGTGTTGTAATAGGATATGCTCTGGTGGCCGTTGTCAATTATAGGTTATAGAGGTTGGTCTGATCAAATAATCGAACCTCCTGAAACCATTCCTTGAATCCTAGCTAGGACATGACTGTCATAAGGCGGTTAATCACAATTGCACATAACCCACGTAGAATTTAGATCAGCATAATTACTAAAATATGAGACAAAAAGTCCAGGTATGTGTAAGTATTGTTTTAGTACGTTGAAATTTTCTCTTCTTCGCTGGTACCACGACGATCGACCACGGCACTCAAACTTTCAAGTTTTTGCTAATGCTGTATATTTTTAGATGTTTCTACAGGCACAAATAATTCCTGTTGTAGCCGAGTATAATCTGTATATACAATTGTTTTTTATACTTTCATTATAAAAACAGAGTAATTTAACGAGTTGTATGGGATATTGAAATACGTATTGAAAATTGCTTTTAGTCTTGTGACTCAAAATCGCCCCAAATAAAATACGCAGTACATTACAAGTCGAGTTTAAATCATTGTTAGCTGGCACATCCCGCATGCTTGCAGAGTGTTGTGCTCTCGCGTCTGTAAGAATTGTCAGGGAGCAAAAATGCGTACACCCCCCCCCGACGGTTCAACTCAGACTGAAGAAACTACCTGCTCTCCGCGAGGGTCAGGCAAACTGTATATATAATGAGGTGCCCGGCCTTAAGTGGTTATTTGAATTTATACAAATTCAAAGTTATTTTTATTCAGACTTATTATCATTAACCCTTTGCATCCAGGAACAAGGCGCCTGGAAAACCCTAGAAATCTAGGTAGTTTTACAAAAAAAATCATAAAATACATGATAATTTGTGTTTTCTGATATCTCGGGATCTAGTAGACCTAGAAGAAAGCTATATACATCAAAATGCTCACAAGAAAGTAATAAATATTACTGACAGAATTGTTTACCTCTTGAGTAGTCTTTAAGGGTGTGGTAAGGCTTGAAGTGTTCAATGCGCAAAGGTTATTTACAAGTATCACATTCATAAATGGTTTCTTTTCTCGTCTTCTTGTCAAGACAGACACGACGCCTCTTTTTGGTTACTGCACCCTTGTCTGCAGTTGGAGCCATCTTGACAAGGAAGTGTCTGCCCGCAAGTCTTAAGGGGGATGGTCCAGGAATGGTTGACCTTCTTCGGGTGTCTGGTACATTTGTTGCAAGGAGAATGTCTTCAGGCAATTTCCGTTTAAACTCCTTGAAAGATCTGTCAACCTTTCCATTGACAGCCCTATGTACAATGTGGCTGTTGAGTATGGCCATGTCAACAAAATAGAAGAAAATCTTCTTGTAGGCCTTCCTGGAGCGGCGCATGATGTGG
Source organism: Isoperla grammatica (assembly GCA_945910005.1). Taxonomy (NCBI): domain Eukaryota; kingdom Metazoa; phylum Arthropoda; class Insecta; order Plecoptera; family Perlodidae; genus Isoperla; species Isoperla grammatica. The sequence continues at coordinate 3,030,861 of OX246747.1, read as the reverse complement.
AACCCACTTAGTAGTTGATCGCCTCGATCAACACCACCCATTCCATGATTGTAATCAAGTATGCAAAGAGGCTTCAATTTTGTAGCCCCAGTTGCCCTTGCCCTATCTTTTTTAGATGTCTCTCCGAACTGAGGGCCATGCATTGTCGACAGCATCTTTACGTCCTTTTTGTCTGCCCTCTTCAGTGCCATCACATTTTTGCATGTTCGGAAAGACATCTCTCCCTTCCTAAGTTTTTGGGCCATCAAGTCTTGGGGCACATTTTTACGGTTGGCTTGTTCCGTGCCACAGACATTTGTTCCAGCATCAAACAGTGTTTGGTACAGTATTGCGGAGCTATACCAGTTGTCTAAATAGAGATTATAGCCACTATTTAGACAACCAATGGACTCGCACAGATCAATCACGACTTTGTGACTCGCAGGGGTGTCATCGACTTTGTCTTGGCTAATGTATATTTTAAAATTTGAAATATAACCATTGTCTGAGTCACAAAGTTTATAAAACTTTATTCCAAATGTGGCTCTTTTGGAAGGGTTGTATTAAATGTATGAAAGCCTGTGCAAGTAATGCCATATTAGAATGAACTGTGCATGCGCATGTTTCTCGATTGTCCACTTTGGGAGTAACAATCCAAAACGGTTTAGAACACAAAATCTAGAATAACTTAAATGTTCATAAGCTTTGTATTCAGTGCAAATAGTTTGAGAAGATTGAGAAGTGAATCGTTAAGATATCTTTTCTGCTGCTTGATTTTTCTTTTGGTGTTGGTGTCTTTTTTCCCAGGACACATCCTACTACATTCATCTCTTTCGAGAAATCTTTGGACTTTTCGGCAGATATCATCGTTGGCTTTACTTGAACTTTTATGTTCGTACACGAGAGTTTTTGCCTCTTTGTTGGCCATTAAGCCTTTATATTTCAAGAAGTGGGTCGTAGTAGTCAAAAGTTTTGTACTTCCGAAAAACTTGACCTCCTCAGAAAATCTTGTAGAAGATTTGCTTATCCTTGTTTGAACGTAAGGTGCTTTATGATTTCTTTATTTGCTCGCCCATAAGAACCCCTTCAAACAATTTTCTCCTAATTGCGGGATTTACGAAACGATGACCCCTCAAAAGTTTCCGTACTGAACTTCGAGGGGTGGCACATTTCTTTTTTCATCTTCTCTGTGTAAAAGACGATAGTACTTTTGTTTGTATTTATTCACTGCTTGGTTAGCTTTAGCCAACTTCTTAAGTGCATTTGACATTTTCCTGAAAACGTTTGTACGATCCCTTCGTACTTTTTTTCTTCCTGATTTTTTGCGACCATCTGTCAACAGCAATCTCCTCTTCTTCATCACTACTGGTAGGGGGAGTATTGTCTTCGTAAGGGACTTGAATGGTGTGAACAGTCAGACCTTTCTCACTATGTATTTGGAATTTTGATAGCTAGCATAGTATGGCTACAATGACGTGTTATGTTTTATGACTTTCACGGCAAAAATGTAGAAAATAACAACGAACTTGGTCGACAAATTAAAAAGCTTTTGTTATGATTTAAATGCAGTTATTGTGTGATTAAACCATATCACATTTAAGATATAGCCTGTATCTACATTATGGAACTTTCCATACACTGATAGGTTTAATAGTTTATGAATAAGAGCCTATTGAGTAGACCACTGTTGAATGAAATTATGCGGAAATCCATTGAAAAATCAACTTAAAGGTTTTAATTTATTTAAAGAAAACATCTTAACGGATTTAAATATATTTCGTGCATTTATTAGCAACATATTGAGAAATTATATACACAAGTTATAAGGTTGTAATGTAATGTAATGTCTTTTATTGTTTGGCTCAGGTAGCCAGTTTGACGATACAGAGTACATATTTTGTATAATTCCAAACATTTAAACAAAAATATCAGATTAGTATACATCATATATAGGCTAGGTGATTTATTGCCATAATGGCATAACTTAAGACTACTTATTATTCTAGCCATACCATACTTCATTCTCTTACACTAAAAACACACAATTTTCGAAGTTCACACTCACTTGTTGGTCATGTTTTTCATTGGTCATCATTGGTCATCATTGGTCACGTTGGTCATCACTCATACATTTGATTTGGTCAAATTTGTCTTTTATTTTTATATAGCATGCACATCTTGTATCTGTCACTTCATGCCTTGTGTCGTATTTAGTAAAGTATCTGTCATTTACTGTTATGCAGTTTGCACATTCAGCGTAATCACTTGTGCATTCATTGTATGTGTGTTGCCCTGCGCAATATCCACATGCTTGTTTATTTTTACACTGTATTGCAAAATGTCCATAGGCATTGCAATTGTAACACCTCACAATTCTTATATGCTTCACTACTTTGCACATTTGCCACCCCATTTTTATTTTCCCTTCACTGCATAATTTTTGCCTTTGTTTCCTCATCTGCTTCTATTGTTATATTCACTGTCGTTTGGTAGTAATACACCTTTTTGTTTATTATTTTAATTTCATTTATGCCATTTTGTTCACTAATTACTTGATCCCAACTTAACTTAATCCGCCATGTTGTAAAAAAATCATATGTTTATTATAAAGGTTTTTTTTTTTTTGAAAGAGTAATGTGATATGCAAATGATTTATTGGATTTGATACTTTGAAAAAAATCGCTCATCTGTCAACGCGGAGTGTTTTCCTAGTTTAAGTAACTTTTTATTAGTTGTAGAGCTACACCTCGGATGCCATATTTTTCCAGTTTTGTTAGAAGTTTCTTGTGTGATACGGTATCAAAAGCTTTAGCTAGATCTAGGGTCTAACTGTGATGTGACGATTTCAGTTAATGTGTGAATAGCGTGCTGTGTGTTTAATTTTTTCCTTAATCCAAATTGGTTAGATGATATTATTTTATTGGTTTTCTAAATATTTGTCTATTCGGTATTTTAAGCATTTTTCGTGTATTTTTGTAAAGTTGCTTATAAGGGATATTGGCCTGTAGTTACTAATTGCAGTTTTGTCGCCTTTTTTATGAATTGGAATTTTTATTGATTTTTCAAAGATGTTTGGAAATATTCCTGTGGTAAAGCTTAAGTCTATATGATGTATTTGAGAGATTGAACTATGTGACATTTTATTGCTTTGATTATTTTTGTGTTTATAAGGTCGGGCCCTGAGGCAGAGTCTGTTTTTACTTTTTAGCTCATTGATATTTATTATTATTTCTTCATCAACTGTTGGACTGAAAAATATTGACGTGCTTTGACGATGTACAGGAAAGTCATCTGCGTTTAGACGGTTGGAAGATGATGGCTTTTTTACTTTTTAGTAACTTATGTTTTCACCTAATTCTTTTCTTATGTTATTAAAGTAGTTTATGAATGTTTCTGCTACTTTCTGCGGATTACTCTCTGTACTTGCAATAGCATAAGGGTAAGTTTTTAATTTGTTCGGATAGCATGAGTGGACTTCAAGCAATTTGTGTCATGTATTCCGTCCATCACTTGGTCCAAGACATTCAGTTTTATCTGGAGAAACTCAATTCGAGGAATTATTCAATCGAATTTTGCTGGGTACCTGGACACGTGGGAATCGAAGGAAACGAATTGGCCGATCAGGCTGCAAAGGCAGCCTGTCAACATCGCCATGTTGACTTCGATATCGTCCCTGTTCCAGATGTCAAGAGTACGTTCAAACAAGTCATTTTAGATAAACGACAAGCTGCTTGGGACCAAGTGCA
>OX246747.1:2581994-3026936 GCA_945910005.1 Isoperla grammatica | reverse complement strand
CGTGACACTCAGACCACACAACACAAGAACCAACGTGCAGCACAACAGAAACCTGCAACCACCACACTCCACCGTGACACTCAGACCACACAACACAAGAACCAACGTGCAGCACAACAGAAACCTGCAACAACCACACTCCACCGTGACACTCAGACCACACAACACAAGAACCAACGTGCAGCACAACAGAAACCTGCAACCACCACACTCCACCGTGACACTCAGACCACACAACACAAGAACCAACGTGCAGCACAACAGAAACCTGCAACCACCACACTCCACCGTGACACTCAGACCACACAACACAAGAACCAACGTGCAGCACAACAGAAACCTGCAACCACCACACTCCACCGTGACACTCAGACCACACAACACAAGAACCAACGTGCAGCACAACAGAAGCCTGCAACCACCACACTCCACCGTGACACTCAGACCACACAACACAAGAACCAACGTGCAGCACAACAGAAACCTGCAACCACCACACTCCCTCGTGACACTCAAACCACACAACACAAGAACCAACGTGCAGCACAACAGAAACCTGCAACAACCACACTCCACCGTGACACTCAAACCACACAACACAAGAACCAACGTGCAGCACAACAGAAACCTGCAACAACCACACTCCACCGTGACACTCAGACCACACAACACAAGAACCAACGTGTAGCACAACAGAAACCTGCAACCACCACACTCCACCGTGACACTCAGACCACACAACACAAGAACCAACGTGCAGCACAACAGAAACCTGCAACCACCACACTCCACCGTGACACTCAGACCACACAACACAAGAACCATCGTGCAGCACAACAGAAACCTGCAACAACCACACTCCACCGTGACACTCAAACCACACAACACAAGAACCAACGTGCAGCACAACAGAAACCTGCAACCACCACACTCCACCGTGACACTCAGACCACACAACACAAGAACCAACGTGCAGCACAACAGAGACCTGCAACCACCACACTCCACCGTGGCACTCAGACCACACAACACAAGAACCAACGTGCAGCACAACAGAAACCTGCAACCACCACACTCCACCGTGACACTCAGACCACACAACACAAGAACCAACGTGCAGCACAACAGAGACCTGCAACCACCACACTCCACCGTGGCACTCAGACCACACAACACAAGAACCAACGTGCAGCACAACAGAAACCTGCAACCACCACACTCCACCGTGACACTCAGACCACACAACACAAGAACCAACGTGTAGCACAACAGAAACCTGCAACAACCACACTCCACCGTGACACTCAGACCACACAACACAAGAACCAACGTGCAACACAACAGAAACCTGCAACCACCACACTCCACCGTGACACTCAGACCACACAACACAAGAACCAACGTGCAGCACAACAGAAACCTGCAACCACCACACTCCACCGTGACACTCAGACCACACAACACAAGAACCAACGTGCAGCACAACAGAAACCTGCAACAACCACACTCCACCGTGGCACTCAGACCACACAACACAAGAACCAACGTGCAGCACAACAGAAACCTGCAACCACCACACTCCACCGTGACACTCAGACCACACAACACAAGAACCAACGTGCAGCACAACAGAAACCTGCAACCACCACACTCCACCGTGACACTCAGACCACACAACACAAGAACCAACGTGCAGCACAACAGAAACCTGCAACCACCACACTCCACCGTGACACTCAGACCACACAACACAAGAACCAACGTGCAGCACAACAGAAACCTGCAACCACCACACTCCACCGTGCCACTCAGGCCACACAACACAAGAACCAACGTGCAGCACAACAGAAACCTGCAACCACCACACTCCACCGTGACACTCAGGCCACACAACACAAGAACCAACGTGCAACACAACAGAAACCTGCAACCACCACACTCCACCGTGACACTCAGACCACACAACACAAGAACCAACGTGCAGCACAACAGAAACCTGCAACAACCACACTCCACCGTGACACTCAGACCACACAACACAAGAACCAACGTGCAGCACAACAGAAACCTGCAACCACCACACTCCACCGTGACACTCAGACCACACAACACAAGAACCAACGTGCAGCACAACAGAAACCTGCAACCACCACACTCCACCGTGACACTCAGACCACACAACACAAGAACCAACGTGCAGCACAACAGAAACCTGCAACAACCACACTCCACCGTGGCACTCAGACCACACAACACAAGAACCAACGTGCAGCACAACAGAAACCTGCAACCACCACACTCCACCGTGACACTCAGACCACACAACACAAGAACCAACGTGCAGCACAACAGAAACCTGCAACCACCACACTCCACCGTGACACTCAAACCACACAACACAAGAACCAACGTGCAGCACAACAGAAACCTGCAACCACCACACTCCACCGTGACACTCAGACCACACAACACAAGAACCAACGTGCAGCACAACAGAAACCTGCAACCACCACACTTTACCGTGACACTCAGACCACACAACACAAGAACCAACGTGCAGCACAACAGAAACCTGCAACCACCACACTCCACCGTGACACTCAGACCACACAACACAAGAACCAACGTGCAGCACAACAGAAACCTGCAACCACCACACTCCACCGTGACACTCAGACCACACAACACAAGAACCAACGTGCAGCACAACAGAAACCTGCAACCACCACACTCCACCGTGACACTCAGACCACACAACACAAGAACCAACGTGCAGCACAACAGAAACCTGCAACCACCACACTTTACCGTGACACTCAGACCACACAACACAAGAACCAACGTGCAGCACAACAGAAACCTGCAACCACCACACTCCACCGTGACACTCAGACCACACAACACAAGAACCAACGTGCAGCACAACAGAAACCTGCAACCACCACACTCCACCGTGACACTCAGACCACACAACACAAGAACCAACGTGCAGCACAACAGAAACCTGCAACCACCACACTCCACCGTGACACTCAGACCACACAACACAAGAACCAACGTGCAGCACAACAGAAACCTGCAACCACCACACTTTACCGTGACACTCAGACCACACAACACAAGAACCAACGTGCAGCACAACAGAAACCTGCAACCACCACACTCCACCGTGACACTCAGACCACACAACACAAGAACCAACGTGCAGCACAACAGAAACCTGCAACCACCACACTCCACCGTGACACTCAGACCACACAACACAAGAACCAACGTGCAGCACAACAGAAACCTGCAACCACCACACTCCACCGTGACACTCAGACCACACAACACAAGAACCAACGTGCAGCACAACAGAAACCTGCAACCACCACACTCCACCGTGACACTCAGACCACACAACACAAGAACCAACGTGCAGCACAACAGAAACCTGCAACCACCACACTTTACCGTGACACTCAGACCACACAACACAAGAACCAACGTGCAGCACAACAGAAACCTGCAACCACCACACTTTACCGTGACACTCAGACCACACAACACAAGAACCAACGTGCAACACAACAGAAACCTGCAACCACCACACTTTACCGTGACACTCAGACCACACAACACAAGAACCAACGTGCAGCACAACAGAAACCTGCAACCACTACACTCCACCGTGACACTCAGACCACACAACACAAGAACCAACGTGCAGCACAACAGAAACCTGCAACCACCACACTTTACCGTGACACTCAGACCACACAACACAAGAACCAACGTGCAACACAACAGAAACCTGCAACCACCACACTTTACCGTGACACTCAGACCACACAACACAAGAACCAACGTGCAACACAACAGAAACCTGCAACCACCACACTCCACCGTGACACTCAGACCACACAACACAAGAACCAACGTGCAGCACAACAGAAACCTGCAACCACCACACTCCACCGTGACACTCAGACCACACAACACAAGAACCAACGTGCAGCACAACAGAAACCTGCAACCACCACACTCCACCGTGACACTCAGACCACACAACACAAGAACCAACGTGCAGCACAACAGAAACCTGCAACCACCACACTCCACCGTGACACTCAGACCACACAACACAAGAACCAACGTGCAGCACAACAGAAACCTGCAACAACCACACTCCACCGTGACACTCAGACCACACAACACAAGAACCAACGTGCAGCACAACAGAAACCTGCAACCACCACACTCCACCGTGACACTCAGACCACACAACACAAGAGCCAACGTGCAGCACAACAGAAACCTGCAACCACCACACTCCACCGTGACACTCAGACCACACAACACAAGAACCAACGTGCAGCACAACAGAAACCTGCAACCACCACACTCCACCGTGACACTCAGACCACACAACACAAGAGCCAACGTGCAGCACAACAGAAACCTGCAACCACCACACTCCACCGTGACACTCAAACCACACAACACAAGAACCAACGTGCAGCACAACAGAAACCTGCAACCACCACACTCCACCATGACACTCAGACCACACAACACAAGAACCAACGTGCAGCACAACAGAAACCTGCAACCACCACACTCCACCGTGACACTCAGACCACACAACACAAGAACCAACGTGCAGCACAACAGAAACCTGCAACCACCACACTCCACCGTGACACTCAGACCACACAACACAAGAACCAACGTGCAGCACAACAGAAACCTGCAACCACCACACTCCACCGTGACACTCAGACCACACAACACAAGAACCAACGTGCAGCACAACAGAAACCTGCAACCACCACACTTCACCGTGACACTCAGACCACACAACACAAGAACCAACGTGTAGCACAACAGAAACCTGCAACCACCACACTCCACCGTGACACTCAGACCACACAACACAAGAACCAACGTGCAGCACAACAGAAACCTGCAACCACCACACTCCACCGTGACACTCAGACCACACAACACAAGAACCAACGTGCAGCACAACAGAAACCTGCAACCACCACACTCCACCGTGACACTCAGGCCACACAACACAAGAACCAACATGCAGCACAACAGAAACCAGCAACCACCACACTCCACCGTGACACTCAGACCACACAACACAAGAACCAACGTGCAGCACAACAGAAACCTGCAACCACCACACTCCACCGTGACACTCAGACACAACACAAGAACCAACGTGCAGCACAACAGAAACCTGCAACCACCACACTCCACCGTGACACTCAGACCACACAACACAAGAACCAACGTGCAGCACAACAGAAGCCTGCAACCACCACACTCCATTATGACACTCAGACCACACAACACAAGAACCAACGTGCAGCACAACAGAAACCTGCAACCACCACACTCCACCGTGACACTCAGACCACACAACACAAGAACCAACGTGCAGCACAACAGAAACCTGCAACCACCACACTTCACCATGACACTCAGACCACACAACACAAGAACCAACGTGCAGCACAACAGAAACCTGCAACCACCACACTCCACCGTGACACTCAGACCACACAACACAAGAACCAACGTGCAGCACAACAGAAACCTGCAACCACCACACTTCACCGTGACACTCAGACCACACAACACAAGAACCAACGTGCAGCACAACAGAAACCTGCAACAACCACACTCCACCGTGACACTCAGACCACACAACACAAGAACCAACGTGCAGCACAACAGAAACCTGCAACAACCACACTCCACCGTGACACTCAGACCACACAACACAAGAACCAACGTGCAGCACAACAGAAACCTGCAACCACCACACTTCACCATGACACTCATTATTATTATTATTATTATTAATGGGGCTTAACGTCTCATATTTATGCAACGATGGCTAATCGAGGCGATGAGCGGGTGATAATGAAGATAAGAAAGATGATGATGAAGAATAAAGCCACATCCGAATCCATTGTACGTCGCGTGGGTCGTCATACGGCAGTCCAGCAAGGGAGGGCAGGGCCAAGTGGGAGGAGAAATATTCAGTGGAACAGAGGGGGGGGGGGGGGGGAGGGACAGGGTCTCCTTTTGTCGCCTCTTACGACTAGCAGAGTCACTCTGGGCCTATTCTACCCCGGGCTCGGCGTGCTGAAGATCAGGTGGTTGTGTATCTCTAGGGCCGGCACACTGTTGTACACCCCTGCTAAGGTTGTGTGTTGGCTGTCGAAAAGAGAGGAATCGTGTATAATTTATTCCACAAACATTATAAAAGTTATGTTTTGCGTGTTCAAGCGTGGAAGGACGTGGCGCAAGATTGTAACAACACAGGTAAGCAAAACGACTAGGCCTAGGCCACAGATAGCGCATCGTGCAATCTGGCTGCAAATGGCTGGCGAGGAGAATCCGCGCCACGCCATGCCACGCCGCGCCGAGCACATCCTCGACTGAAATCGCAGGTTTATGCTTTGCGTTGGTTTGCCATAGAAATGGTGTTTGTTTCACCCCCCGTAGGAGGAGACGGAAGGTGACGTAGAACGACCTTACGTACCGCTATGAAAAGGCCCTCGTTCCTTCGGCAAGACGGAAGAAGAAACGTAAAGCTGGATAAGGTTTCGGCAACGTCACGACCAAGCTGGCCATCGTTATTCCGCCCAGTTATCAAGAGTGCCTGAGAGGCCGAGACAAGAACTGAATGGTACCCGCCACACGATATGTCAATGATGGCCTCGGGGAGGTTGGTCACGTGGGTGAATGAGGTTTGCTGGTTTGTATGACCAAGACCTAATTGGCCAAACTTGTTGTATCCACACACCCACACCTGACCGCCGTCGGCAAGAGCCACCGTGTGCAGACAAACAGCAACTTTCTTGATGGGCGGCAGACCGGCAACCAGGACGGGTGTGTGGGCTTTTTTGATGTGACCGAGGCCAAGCTGACCTTGATCATTCATCTCTCATGAATATAACTCACCCTTGTCAGTGAGGAACTTGGTGTATAGGTGTATAGCATGGTATATAGCACTTTCTGCTTCGCACCCTCACCTCTGATCCGAGGCTTCTTAACCGTATTGCCGCCACTCAGGTTACGACAATACAAGCACTAATTAATTATCTGTGACACAAGCAATAAAAACACATTACTTGTACTATTTTCTAGCATCTTAAGTAATTGATAGGTAGACAATCAAGACAATGAAGCTCAAGGGAAAATGCACGAACCCCTCCTGGGGGCGGGCGCAGAGACTATCATGAACAATGAAGACAATCATGAACAATGAAGACAATCATGACAATGAAGCTCAAGGGAAAATGCAAGAACCCCTCCTCCCCTCCCCACAGGGTGTTCCCTCCTACTCTTTCGAACCATCTGGCTTGTAATAAGTAAGTCAGGATTTTTGTGTCCTCTTCCTTCATGTAGGCCTACTTGCTCCGTCTGCAACGAAATGGATGCCGGCATAGCTCCAGGAATCATCAAAGCGAACAAACCTGCCCACCACGAAAAGTAGATGGGGATCTCTTAAAACAAATATATAAACAATATATATATATATATGTTGGAGAGGGTTTTTGGGTATTAGTCCACGTTTTGTGAGGAGGTTGTTTTTTCACATACCTTTTTTCACAACGTTTCGCCGACAAATGTTGCGGCATCATCAGGTGACAGGTCCGGGTCGCGAGTGTTGTCGTCGCGAACGCCTGGGCTCGACTGTACCGAGAGTGTTGCAATCCTTGTGCACGTCATGCACCGCACCGATCACAGCGCTCGGTGGAGACTGCCTGGCGGTGCAAGCGGTAACTAGTTGCAGTGGTACACTCGCTTCAAGGGCTCCGGGTGTCTCAAACCAGGGTGTCAACAACAACGTCATCTCTCCTCCCTTGACCAGAAGCATACGCTTCCGCCGGCATAGCACTCGGGATCAACAAAGCACGCAAACCTGCCCACCACGATAAGGTAGCAGTCCATAGGCAGGCGTATACCCATGGAAAAAATTATTTGTGGGGTGGAACCAGCTTTTTTATCCCGTCCCGAACACAAGGCCGAAGATTTACGTCAATACATACAGCCTCAAGCACAAAGCCACTTGCGGACGCAACTTTTGACTTGCGTCCGCAAATCAATGAAACTGAATGCACAAAACGATTTACCGACGCAAATATTTGCGTGAGCTCGTTAAAGTTGCGGCTGCCTCGACCGTCCCGCAAATAGATAAAAAAAAGCGGCCCTGTCAAATACGGTGGACAACGGGCTCCCGCGATCTCGTGTTTTAGAGATTGCACCAATGTATTGGAAGTTCCTGATTACAAATTGTATTACTAGTTATTATCTGGTAAAACATTTGGCTCCACTGTTAGTCAAAGATCTTTGTGTGGATTCAAGAATGTGCGATAAGAAAAAGTTACAGTACCTTCCAGTTGACGTTCAGATAAGTCTCCTTTTAAAATTGGCCTAGGCAAGCATACTTGTAAACCATGTGTTAGTGCGGAGTGCCTCGCTACACGCCATAACAAATCTTAATGTGTGTGAAACTCAGAAAGTATAACTAAGGCCTCAGCCCAACCCTAGGCCTGGGCTATAAGCAGGCGTATGGCGAGGCCCTAGGCCTAAAGCACAGGTTTCAAGGGCTTAGCAACTTGTGGTAACGACAGCTTCAGTTCAGTCGTAGACGAAAAATAAATAAACGCTTTGTGTGTAAACAGCTAGGTAAGCATAGGTCTAGGCTTAAGACGCCTAGGCCTGGGCCTACCCTACGCCGCATAGGCTGTTTAGGCGTAGGATCCGGCATACGAAACCTCGCAAACACCTGGGAATACCGCCGTAAATCGTAGCGTACAGAGAATACAAGTACAATTATATACTTGGCCGTAGGCCTAAGCCTAAAGGATTGGTGTAGTAACAGTAAACCTACGTTATAGTTTAGCCTAGACCAACGTATAGGCCTACCGGTACATACCAAGTACTAGGCCACTAGGCTTAAGCTCAGACCACCTATTATGCAAATAGCCCTGACCATTCTGGATGTCCATACCAATTATTTACACTAGGCTAGGTCTAGGCCCGCGTAAGAACCATACTAAGAGTAAGATATAGACCCAAGCCCTAATGGGAATACACTAGATTATAGGCTGATTTATGTCGATGTCCGAATGTTCTGTGTCAACAGGGAATAAAATAAAATTTTATTATTACAAGGATGAATTTTTTAGGCCATACTCATGTAGATACATGTCTATAGTTTTGCGTTGAACTTTTTTTTATCCACCTGCCCCCCCAAACCCACCCCCCAAAAAAACTTGTTGCTGATAATCGTTTCCCCCCAACAGCAAAAGGGAATAACATAAATTTTATTATAACAGGCCTGAATCATATAGGCCATTAACCTTTAGATGAAGTCCCCCTTACCCCATTCCTACCACTCATCCTCATTTGGAACGCGCATGCCTAGTCTTACTATGGGTGGTGCCGCTGCATCTTCAATGGGCGCCAATCCCATTCCATCTTGTTCGCCCTCAACATTATCATCTAATTTCCATCCAGTATCATTAATCCCGTTCATCAACAATAAATTCCCGTTCATCAACAATAAATTCCCGTCCATCAACATAACAATCCCTTCCAACGTCTCGAATGAGTTCGCCAGATGCCTTTCATGTCGCGAAAAAGCGGAAGGTGAAATCGTTGGAGACGTTCCTGAAAAAACATATCTCCGAGAACAACAATACAGTCAAAGAAATCCTTTAAAATATCCCCGCAGATTCTGCGGACAAACACTTCTCAAATAACTTATGTCAACTGTTCCATAACGTCAAGCCGCTCCAACGGAAGCTGGAATGCCAGCATGAGGTTATCCGTCTTATCAACTCCTACATCGGGGATAACGAAGATGACAATGTCTAGGGCCTCGCTAAGTAAACTTATATAGATTGATACACTGTTCGAAAAAATCGCAAAATTGCGACGTTTGATGCAGTAATGATTTACTACACCGCTGTCGTAAAACTCATTTGCTACAAATGATGTCGCATTAAAACAAGCTAGACACATTTGTTGCTTTTTTGCTACTTATGGTGCTCTTGATATACTACTCATACTTCCATTTAAAAACTACTGAAACTTTAGCACTATTGAAGTGATAGCGACGTATGTTTCATATATTATGTGTATAAAAAATACACTGTCAGACGCAAAATTAGTGCAATTTATCAATGTAAATTAACGACAGCAAACCAGTAGCATTTTAGCTGTGAATGCGTTGATTATTTTCTCCGTCGGGTGTCCCAATATTACTACAACACCCAGTAACATTGCTTGATATTTGATTGCATATATACGACAGCAAAGCAGTAGCATTTTAGCTGTGAATGCGTTGATTATTTTCTCCGTCGGGTGTCCCAATATTACTACAACACCCAGTAACATTGCTTGATATTTGATTGCATATATACGACAGCAAAGCAGTAGCATTTTAGCTGTGAATGCGTTGATTATTTTCACCGGCGGGTGTGTAAATATTACTACGACAAGCAGTAACATTGCTTGATATTTGATTGCATATATACGACAGCAAAGCAGTAGCATTTTAGCTGTGAATGCGTTGATTATTTTCTCCGTCGGGTGTGCCAATATTACTACAACACCCAGTAACATTGCTTGATATTTGATTGCATATATACGACAGCAAAGTAGTAGCATTTTAGCTGTGAATGCGTTGATTATTTTCTCCGTCGGGTGTGCCAATATTACTACAACACCCAGTAACATTGCTTGATATTTGATTGCATATATACGACAGCAAAGTAGTAGCATTTTAGCTGTGAATGCGTTGATTATTTTCTCCGTCGAGTGTCCCAATATTACTACAACACCCAGTAACATTGCTTGATATTTGATTGCATATATACGACAGCAAAGCAGTAGCATTTTAGCTGTGAATGCGTTGATTATTTTCACCGGCGGGTGTGTAAATATTACTACGAGAAGCAGTAACATTGCTTGATATTTGATTGCATATATACGACAGCAAAGCAGTAGCATTTTAGCTGTGAATGCGTTGATTATTTTCACCGGCGGGTGTGTAAATATTACTACGACAAGCAGTAACATTGCTTGATATTTGATTGCATATATACGACAGCAAAGTAGTAGCATTTTAGCTGTGAATGCGTTGATTATTTTCACCGGCGGGTGTGTAAATATTACTACGACAAGCAGTAACATTGCTTGATATTTGATTGCATATATACGACAGCAAAGCAGTAGCATTTTAGCTGTGAATGCGTTGATTATTTTCTCCGTCGGGTGTCCCAATATTACTACAACACCCGGTAACATTGCTTGATATTTGATTGCATATATACGACAGCAAAGCAGTAGCATTTTAGCTGTGAATGCGTTGATTATTTTCACCGGCGGGTGTGTAAATATTACTACGACGACAAGCAGTAACATTGCTTGATATTTGATTGCATATATACGACAGCAAAGCAGTAGCATTTTAGCTGTGAATGCGTTGATTATTTTCTCCGTCGGGTGTCCCAATATTACTACAACACCCAGTAACATTGCTTGATATTTGATTGCATATATACGACAGCAAAGCAGTAGCATTTTAGCTGTGAATGCGTTGATTATTTTCACCGGCGGGTGTGTAAATATTACTACGATAACCAGTAACATTGCTTGATATTTGAGTGCATATATACGACAGCAAACCAGTTATTACTACTATCATCTTTTTCATTCAACGATTATATTACCACAATTGTAAACAGATCATTCCGTATGTTTGGGTTTATTAAGCGTAATTGTTCTTCTTTCTCCACTTCAAAATCTGTCATGCATGTAATAATAATATTACATGAAAAAAAAATATTTTTTTAAAAACAACGCTTATATTTAAATGCACTAAAAAGTAAAAAATAAATTTTCGCCCAACAAATTTTTGCCTCACTCGGAAAATAAAAGCGTTGGGCGCTTTCGGTATTGACATAGATTGCAGTATTCTGCTGTTTATGCAGGGAAAGCGCCCAACGCTTTTATTTTCCGAGTGAGGCAAAAATTTGTTGGGCGAAAATTTATTTTTTACTTTTTAGTGCATTGAAATATAAGCGTTGTTTTTAAAAAAATATTTTTTTTTCATGTAATATGATTTTATACTTTTTTTAGTCTTAAAGAATCTTGCAATCGAATATAATATATCGAATATCGATTGATTAATTAATTATGATGGTTTAATTGATTATTTAGTAAATATGACAATCGATTCATGTATTGTCATTAAGAA
This sequence comes from Isoperla grammatica, assembly GCA_945910005.1. Lineage (NCBI taxonomy): Eukaryota > Metazoa > Arthropoda > Insecta > Plecoptera > Perlodidae > Isoperla > Isoperla grammatica. The sequence goes on along the minus strand of OX246747.1, from coordinate 3,014,656 downwards.
TACGTCTGTGTGCAAACGTTCAACTCGATTCGACGTTGGGAAGTGGGTGAAATATCGATTCCCATATAAAACATTAATTAATTATGATGAATTAACTGATTATTTTTAGTAAATATGACAATTGATACGTGTATTGTCATTAAGAATACGTCTGTGTGAAAACTTTCAGCTCAATTCGACGTTCGGAAGTGGGTTAAACATCGATTCCCATATAAAACATTAATTAATTATGATGAATTAACTGATTATTTTTAGTAAATATGACAATTGATACGTGTATTGTATTAAAAATACGTCTGTGTGAAAACCTTCAGCTCAATTCAACGTTGGAAAGTGGGTGAAATATCGATTTCCATATAAAACATCAATTAATTAATTAATTATGATGAATTAATTGATTATTTAGTTAATATGACAATTGATTCGTGTATTGTCATTAAGAACATGTCTGTTTGAAAACTTTTAACTCGATTTGACGTTGGAAAGTGGATTAAAATCGATTCCCATATAAAACATCAATTAATTAATTATGATGAATTAATTGATTATTTAGTTATTATGACAACTGATTCGTGTGAAGTCATTAAGTATACGTCTGTGTAAAAACTTTCAGCTCGATTTGACGTTGGGAAGTGGGCTGTACATCGATTTCCATATAAAACATTAATTAATTAATTATGATGAATTAATTAATTATTTAGTTAATATGACAATTGATTCGTGTATTGTCATTAAGAATACGTCTGTGTGAAAACATTCAACTCGATTTAACGTTGGAAAGTGGGTTAAACATCGATTTCCATATAAAACATTAATTAATTATGATGAATTAATTGACAATTTTGTAAATATGACAGTTGATTCATGTATTCTCATTAGAAATACGTCTGTGTACAAAATGTTAGCTTGATCGGACATATAAAAGTAGGTGAAATATCGATTCAAAGATTCATCGATTTCCATGTAAAACATTAATTAATTAATTATGATGAATTGATTGACAATTTAGTAAATATGACAGTTGATTCATGTATTGTCATCAAAAATACGTCTGTGTAAAATATTTCAGCTTGATCGGACATCTAGAAGTAGGTGGAATATCGATTCAAAGATTTCGGCCATACAAACAAGGCAAGTTAACAGGGAAGGATACACCTACGTCAAAAACCGCAACAAATTTTCATTTTTAATTTATATCACAAGAATGGGCTTCGAAATCAAAAATCTTAATCAACAGCGCACTGTGGTTTAGTAAGCCCTACACATTGAATGCGCTAAGTCGTGACTTATATTATAATTAGTATGTTTTTTTATAAATAATTAATTTTATTACTAATTATCGAATTATAATCAAAATACTACGCTAATGGTTATAATATTTTATTCAATCTGTAGGGCTTACCAAAGCAAAGTTCGCTGCTGATTTAGATTTTCGCTTTCTTGCTGCAATCTTGAGATATTATTTAAAAATGAACATTTTCTGCGGTTTTTGACGTAGAGACTACCCTTTGCCCTTAATATAAGCGTTGTAAAATGCATGTCAGGCATAGTCAGACCCAATGTTGAATAAGCCTATGCCAGTTTTATATGCCCTCACTACACAACACACACTATACACAATCACAATGTATTTCATATTTTATTGGACATAGTATTATTACAGTCATGATGTACATCAATTGTCAGCACATTATAAATACCTTAAAACTTTCGCCGTTTGTTGTCCGTGGTATGACCTTAACTTTATTATACTTTAAACACTTAGAGTAAAATTAAGATTAGTTATACAGAATTACAAGTTTTGTATAATATGCAGGCTATCAAAAAATTAGCTGCAGTGAGTTGTGATCGAGTTAGGTGTGATAAGGAGAGAAGAGAATTTAGTTTGGTAGGTACTTGACATGAATTACACAATCAACAATAATAGTATGTGTGCTGATTACACATTATTTGTTTTGTCTGTTATAATATCCTGTACGCTGTAATATGCCTTTTGTGTTAAGAATTGTATTAATTTATTCTTGAATTTGCTAGTGTGTTATATCTTTTAACGATTTATAGAGAGATGATTGTATAAGGTTTTGTTCAGTTAATACGAGTTTTTTTTTGGCCAAAGGTTAGTGCTGACTGCTGCACGTTGCTGTTGCTGCTGTGCTGTCTGTGTATGTATGTGTTTTCTTATGTTTAATATGGACTTGAGAATGTATAGGCAAGAAACTGTGAGAAATTTTAGGGAAAATATTTGAGGTTTGCAATGTTCCGTCTGCTTTAGAGTACATATAGCTCTAATTGCACGTTTTTTGCATTATGAAAACTTTATCAATATGAGTTGATATTCCCCAAAATTCAATTCCGTATCTCAGATGTGATTTAAGTAAGGAAAAGTTGCAAATTTTGGCAGTAGATACATCACTGTCAAAAAGGGATGTAAATTTACTGCACAAAACATTGTCCATAGTACTGTTAATAAACATCACTGGTACTGTAAGCGGCAAAAAACAGGACAAGTGCTGTAAAATATTTAAATCGTCCAATCACGATGCTGTATACACGTAACATCACTACCACTGCAGTAAATATACGGCACATAACCGCATAAAACACTAGTCGTGCTGTATATTTACAGCATGCTTTGTGATGCGTATTTACACTACGTTCCATTGAATAACATCACTAGTGCACTGAAATAACAGCCTCGCTAATGCTGTAAATATACGGCACATAACCGCATAAAACACTAGTCGTGCTGTATATTTACAGCATGCTTTGTGATGCGTATGTTCACTACGTACCATTGAATAACATCACTAGTGCACTGAAATAACAGCCTTGCTGGTGGTGTAAATATACGGCACATAACCGCATAAAACACTAGTCGTAATAATACGTAATACGGTTTGTTACACACTTTCCCATCTATTCTACATGGACGATCTCAAATTATTAGCCAAGTTGCAAAAATATAAGACGTTAAGCCCAAATAATCAATCAATCAATCAAATTATATGCTTTAAATGCGACACACATGACGAATTTACTTAACTCAACGCTAGAATTCAGTAGAGATTTATGTATGGATTTTGGAATTGATAAATGTAAGTCACTTCATGTCATCAAAGGAGATATAACGAAATTAGAAGAGTTTGAAATTGACGAAGACAACCGAATTGAAGTAATGGACGAAGAAGACGTATACAAATATCTAGGATTTGCGCAGGCTAAACAAATTGATCATAAACTGATGAAAAGTAAATTAATTTCTGCATACAAGAAACGAATAGGATCCATTTTCAAACAAAACTGAATGGTAAAAACAAGATCAAAGCAATTAACACTTATGCTATACCGGTACTTACGTATTCATTCGGAATTATTAATTGGACACAAGACAGAAATTCATGCCCTGGAAATTCTCACCCGCACAACATTCAACAAATACAGAAGTCATCCCCCTACGTCAGCATTAGAAAGAGTGATTCTACCGAGAGAAAAATGGGGAAAAGGCTTAATTGATTTAAACAATTTATAATTTAAACAAATTGAAATTCTAAGAAAGTACTTTTATACAAAATGCCCACATTCACAACTTCAGAGAGCTATAGTGTCGGCAGACAAGTCACTTTCTCCCCTCAATGTAAATGACGGAAATTTAAACTTGCTTCAAAAAATAAATTCTGACACAGCAAAGGAGGTAAAGATATCAGAAAAGACTTTACATAGCAGACATTATAAAGAACTTCTTTAGGATAATGTCGATAGGGTAGCATCGAACAAATGGTAAACGTCCGGGGACATTTTCAGCGAAACAAGAGGGATTTATGATCACTATTCAAGATAAAGTAATCAAGACTAACAATTACAAAAAATACATAATAAAAGACATCACAGTGGATGATAAATGTAGAAAATGTACTAACGGCAAAACAATTGAACATATTGTATCTGGGTGTAAAATGCTGTGTCAAACAGATTATCTTCATAGGCATAACCAAGTTGCAAACATTATACATAAAAAATTAGCCATAAAGTATAAACTTATAAACACAACCACTGCATATTACAAATACAAGCCTGAACAGGTATTAGATAGTAATGACTACAAATTATATTACGACCGCGGGCAGTTAAAACATACCAAACCATACATCACAATAGACCGGATATTATATTTATTGACAAGAAGAAACAAGAAACGATTTTAATTGATGTTGCCGTCCCTTTATGCCACAATGTAGAGACAAGTTGGCGGGAAAAGATAAACAGATATAAGGAGTTATCTATTGAAATAAAAAGGTTGTGGAAGCAGAATAGTGTAACTGTTGTACCGTTAATTATATCAGCGTTGGTATTGTTCCGCGTAAACTCCATGACAGTATTAAACTAATTGGTCTCCACCCTAACATATACATCGAGATGTAAACAGCAATATTTTTGAACACGTGTAGGATAGTACAAAAATTTTTGAACTAAGAAGAATGAAGACTTCAAGAAGTTCTCCATCCTGATGGTGGTTTTCGTGGTTTCCACCATACGAAGAGCGAATCCTGGGATGAGTACAAATCGGCCACGACCGTACATAGCATCCACAGTTTGTTTTGGAAAAGTAATATAGACAATGATATATTTAATTAGTTCTAAGTAGATTTTAATAATAAACACATGGAAATACTTGATATTTATGTCCGTACAACATGTTTACGCCGGTTTTGACCGAGTTTGTATGTATTGCAACAATAAAATAATAATAATAATAATAATAATAATATTATAGGCTTGATTTATTTAAACAGCTAAGAAAATACTTTTATACAAGAAGTTCAGGTAAACAACGTTTGTCTTTGAGCTATAGTGTTGGCAGGCAAATCGCTTACTCTCATCAGTTTAAATGGCGGAAATTTAAACTTGCATCACAAGGTTAATTCTGACACAGCAAAGGTGGTAAGTATATCAGAGAAATACTACACAGCAGACACTACATCAAACTTCAAAAAGATCACGTGGATACGGTGGCATCAAACAAACAAATCGTTAGCAGTCGGGGAACAGCGAGTTTTAATGAAATGGATTCTGTGAATTAGTGGATACTCTAAATCCAATACCATTTATTTTAATTCTTATGATACAGAAAATGTTGCAATGAACTTAACTACATAACTTACACACAAAATATGCCCATGTTACTTAATTGAATCATTCATTCATAAGTCTAGAATTCGAACAAGTATATGATTGTCTTTTTCACTATAAGTAACAGTGGTTATCAATTTACACTTTGGTTTCATTCTGTGTACATTGTTGCATTCAAATTATTAGGTAATTCATTACTAATTGCAGTAGATGTAACTAGAAATTTTTAAATCTGTAATAAAAACCTTGTGTAAACCAATCATCCCTAAGAGGGAAATGTGGTGGAAGCATGGAAAAGAATGGAACCAGTTTTTAAAGTCAAAACCAGTTTGCCTTACAACCAGTTCAGAACCTGTTTCTGGGTACCTGAACCGGATACCGGGTAGCTTAACCCTGCATTACTCGTGTGTTTTTTTTAACGCCAGTACTCGCATGGGATATATACTAGGAAAACGCTCTGTGTGACGCGTTGATACTGCTACTATAGGCCTACTGTTACCATTTTCTGTCAGAAAATAAAATTTAAAAACTTTTTGAAAAAAAAGGTTTTTTAAATTTTGTTATCTTCAACTTTATGTTGTGCTAAAAGTACAAAGTCCGTTTGATATTTAACAGCTGAAAAACATAACAGATGGATTGATTTGAGAATTCTGAGAAGAACGAGGCAGGATATTTGAAAACCATTGAAAAGCGATACATTTTGCAGTACTGGGGTAATATATACACAACGCGAGTAATGCAGGGTTAAATAGACCTACTATATACCATTTCCTTCACACAACACTATACACTATAGGTCCGCAAACTCGAGATCTCTTAGAACTTCCAAATTTGACTGTTCACTATCAATCTCACGTGGCCCGTTTTCTGGTTCACTCTCGGAATTGATTGACTCCGTTAAATTGCTTTCTTCGCCACTATCAAGGCCTTGCATGCGAGGTGGAGGTGGTGTGTATACTATCTTCCTTTTAACTCCAGTCTCTCGACGAGCACGTCCCCCACTTCGGTCAGCTGCACCCCGCAGCCATGGCTTTATTATATCTTCAATTGCTGCATATGGAATGGCTTTTCCGAGCTGATGCTCGCGAACTGACACTAAAAAATAAATTGCAATATCTAAGTCTAAGATTTGGCAGATAAAATCAGTCGTTCAAGGTACAGATCTAAAATATTAGGCCCGATATTGGTAGTAGTAGCCAACTGCCACACCACCCAACACCAATTTGCATGGGCCTATAAACCACCTGTTGAGCAAATAAATAAAGATAAGAGGTTTTCTTATTCAACTGACCAATGATCATTACGATGATCAATCAACTAATCATTTAGATAGAATGCGGTCTTTACGCTATAGGCCTAATGATTGCACGTTACAATTTACAACACAAATCCATTAATACGTATAGGCCTACCACGCACTTGAAATCGTTTTCCCTTCAAGTCAGTTTAAGAACTGTGGTATACTTGTCCTCAAATTGATTTGAAAAGTATTTCGAAGTCGCATTTGGAAGCGATTTTAAGTGTGATTTCCAAGTCCCCAAACTGTTTTAAAAGCTGCATACTCCTACTATAGGCCTACAGCTATAAAGTTACCTAGATGGCACTAGTATAATGGGTGATGTCAGCTATAACGAGGATACTCAACATAGCCATAATATAATATTGTAAGCATTTATTATTGTCACAGTACGATAGCTTTTATGTGGTGCAATATGTACAGTCATATATGACGGATCCGTTATTTTGAGGTCACCCTTGCCGCTTGCGGAGAACAGTGTGTTAACAAGTTCAGGGGCTAGATTCTAAAATGTATAACGTGACAAAAATCCTGTGCGTAGATATGCTGGAAACTACAAGCCATTTCGAAAATTAAACAATAACTTATGTGTCCGTTCTTGCCTAAAATTGCTGAAAAGGTTAGGGCTAGGCTACCTTATATCTGTTATCAATTTCTTTCAACATAGCCTCCTGCCCAGGGACTGCTACCTTATCGTGGTGGGGAGGTTTGCGTGCTTTAATGATCCTGAGAGCTATGCCGGCGGAAGCAAAGGCTATGCTTCTAGTTGGGCCACCCTTGCTGGACAGATCGTGAGTGAGAAGTCAAACGAAATGCAGTCCACATCCTCCTTTTTCTTCCTCTTTAGCTTTTCCTGCCCTCCCCTCCCAAAAACACATCTCAAATTGGGTCTAAAGATTTTGTTTTTAAAGTCGATCGATGAAGTGAACTACCCATTCAATACAACAACTAAACTATTCAAATTAAATAGACATGAAAAAATACTTTTTTTTATTCTAAATTATGAATATCAAGAATTATTACATGTGAGTAGCATTTAATACTGAACTTCTTGAAATTATATATTTTTTTTTATTAATAAAGTATATTTATAGTTTCTAATTTGAGTAGATTTGACGTAAAATTGACACACCAACGCGAATATCTCGAAAACGGATCGCGTTCGATCATCTTTTTCAAACGTATTTTTGTTAGTCATGAAGATATCTACATTTAGGACGAAAATTTGTTACAATATTTTACTTTTTGAAGGTGCTACGCAAAGTTATACGATTGAAAGTGTAGGTTTTTGTTCAGTTACAATGTATAACATAGGGAATTCCAATGCATTTCAACACTCAATAAATAAAAAACTAATAGCGGTAGGTGCATATTTTTTTCTATAATATTCACAAGCTTAATCTCAACTTGCAGTACATCTAATTTGAATGATTTATATTACATGTGCAGTTATCATCGATCGACTTTAAATAGGGCCTACCTATATTTTTTACATTGAGAATATATAATATTAATTAGAGAAGAGAGAATTTGAACGTACATGTGGGGGAGTACGAAGAGTAGGCCGGCCAAGAGATAGATGGAGGGACCAAATAAAGAAAAGCATCGAAGAAAGAGGGGAATCATGGGATAGGATTAATGAAGAAAGACGCTGGGAAGACAGAAAGAAGTGGAGAGAATTATTAGAAACGGCAGTTATAGAAGAAAACGAAGAAGATGAGGTGCTGAGCCTGGCTAGCAAGCACTAGAAGATAGCCCGAGAAACTGGTGACTTGTCACCCCCCCCGACCCGACGAATGTTGGATACGGGTGTTTGATATATATATATAATTAGATACAATTAAAGGCTTATAGGCCCTAGCCTTATGGTCGGTGCACAATAGCCCGGGAAGGAGCTCCGGTAACGGTAACGGGAAAGTTCGCTATAATTTAACATTGCCCGGTAACGTTAACGCTAAAGGTGCATTCACAATCTTTACTAGGCCCTAGGCCTAGTACTATGGACATGGTTTAATGATTAAGACCAAGACATACCTAAGTCACAGCCAATCAGAGCTAAGGTGACCATACGTCCCGGATTTCCCGGGACAGTCCCGCTTTTTTACACTCTGTCCCGGCGTCCCGAAGACTTTTTGAAAAGCACTTAAATGTCCCGGAATTGTGATACACGTTTCTAATGTCCCGGAAATTATCGACGCGGCAAGTATTAGAACAAAATGCGTGATATATTGAGTGACTTGTGATGGCAGCTGTACACGTAGCTTATACCATATCAGCTGACCGGCCTACCCTTTACCCCTACCGTCTCTCTACCGCCTATAAGCTTTGACTCTCCGCCTCCCACAGGTTCTGGCTTGTTGTATTTGGCGTGTCATAAGTCGCCGTTGAACTTTGATACTGTGTGTGTGTTTGTTTGTGCTGCAACAATGCCGCTACCAAAAAGGAAGTGTAAATTTTACAGTGAGTTACAAAATGACTCCCCATGTTTAAAGCAATTGCGGGCAAATGACGATCCCGACGTTCATTGCAGTCAGTGTCAATCCACATTTTCTATCGCGCACGCGAGAGACATTAAAGAGCATCTTAAAAGTAAAAAACATCAAAACTCAACACTCTAAACTCATTCTAAAACGCTTAAAATCACATAAAAAACACACTTTTTCAAAAAATTGAATGCGGCGCTGTTGTGGGGGGCATCCACCCACACCCCCCATTGTTGTTATATTTGTCCCGGAATTTCAATTTGTAAATATGGTCACCTTAATCAGAGCGCAGTATTCTCCCTCCTAGCCAATAAAAGAAGCCTGTGGCTTAGTGTTAATCATTAAACCATAGTACTAGACTAGTAAAGATTGTGAATGCACCTTAACGGGAAGCCTATTGTGCACCGACCTTAACATGTGGTAAATTTGCAGTTATGTACCGACACTAACCTAACTACCCTCATAACCTGGTAGGCCTAGGCCTAGGTAGACTGTGTCGGTACGTAACTGCATTATTATTACCTAACATGTTAATACATATGTCAAAAGCTTTCAAATGAAAATGTTGGGCCTAGGCCTAGCCTAGGCCTCCCTAACCTAACTTCCAAGCTAGACGGCAATCTAATTTAGCCTACATTTTGTTATACGATATTAGAGATGGATTTCAGTAGTTAAAATGTCTATGTGGTTCCATGTGGTAGGGTCTAACATCAACGCTAGACCTCACCTAACAAGTTTAATTAGAAAATACATACTTACATACGAGGTTCGATATCTCGAGGTGTTTCTTTTGTTGGTTTGGTTGTTGCTTGCATCACAAGGTGCCAACGGTGCCAACTTTTCAATCTTTTACGACAACTTTCAGATATTGGAAGTTTTATTAGCAGCTTTTAGATATAATTATATATGTATCACTATGGAATCTATTGCAAATAAATGAATAAATACACACCAAAATTGGCAGAGAAGGCTATTCTTGGTTGGATGCCCCATTCCATCAAAGGGCTTCTGTATTCCCCTAGATTTAGCGACAAATCCGCAGTTGGCAACGCTACTTACTAGTAGTGCACCTAGCGGGAGATTGACTTCACTAACAGAAATACGCTAAAATCGTCGTTTTGAAAAATATCAGGGTAGGTTTGTATGGAGATGGACAATAAACAAGTTGAAGTCAGACTTTTTCATAATCTAATATCTCCAGAACGCATGGAACTAGAACATTCCGGGTACACAAAAAAGAAATATAATTTCAATAAGATTAGGGACTGAGAATTACATGTTCGTACCTATTTAAGAAATGGGTTAAAAGTATGTCTTTACTTACGACTACTTGGTGCGCCAATCGCGAAGCTTCTTCGTTTTTGTCATCTACCAATCCGGACGGACTAAGCGACCAATTGACCAATCATAATCGGTCTTGACCCGGTCACTTTCAAATCGTCGTTTTAACATTCACATAATTGTTACAACAGCTAGTATGTTATAGATTTTTTATTGTGTTTTTATAAAGTTTTAAGACATAACTGGTGGTAAAGTAATAAAATGAGCGTAGTGAAGCGGAGTGAATCTTTCCATTCAACTCTATCTGCTCTATGTCTGTGTGTGTGTGTGTTTGTGTACACAATTTTGTTCGTCACGCACAGGTCAAACGGCTTGACGGATTTGGCTGAAATTTTAAGTCAACACTCTCGACCACTAAACTAGATGCTCTTAATATAACCAGCAAACTCCGTCCAGATGCTATTCTACAAAAAATGTATTAGTGGAAAATATCGAATTTTAAACAATTCGTCGCGCACAGGTCAAACGACTTGACGGATGTAGCTGAAATTTTAAGTCAACACTCTTGACCACTTAAACAAATGCTCTTTATATAACCAGCAAACTCCGTAAAGATACCAACCTACAAAAAAATGTATTAGTGGAAAAAATAGAGTTTTACTTTTGTTCGTCGCGCACAGGTCAAACGACTCTACGGATTTGGCTGAAATTTTAATTCAGCACTCTTGACAACTAAACTAGATGATGTTAATATAATAAGCAAAATACGTCAAGATTCCAACCTACAAAAAAATAATTAGGGCCTAGAGAAAAATATCGAGTTTTAAAAACGATAGTTCTAAATTCTTCCCTGGGCACAGAGGGGGTTAGATAATATAAGCAAAAACTAAGAGGTAATAATTTGTAACAACTAAGTTGCAATGTGTTTTTCTAAGTGGTAATGTATGAACTAAGAAATTATATTGTGATGATTATAATAATTTAATGCGTGTATCCCACTCAATTGTGAGAAAGCATGCTGTACTGGCACGGTAATGGGCCAGTATAGGCGATTGATTATCCTCGGTACGTGCCCGGCATTGGCCCGTATATACCGCCCGGTACGGTATATTCACAAGCCCGGCACTGGCGGAGCACTGTTGGATATTTTTACAATTGCTGTTGACAGCAGTGCCGGGCCAGTACACGCCCAGTACGACACATTTGTTTACGCCCGACACCCGGCATTCGCCCTTAACGAGCAGTGCGTGCCCAGAGCCTGCCTTGAACCGCTTGGTTTGCTGGGTTTCCCTTCTGCCCCCCCCCCCCCCCCCCCCCCCAGGCATCACTAATAAACCGATAATTATTCGTAATCGTAGTCCACCAGCAATGTAAATGTTAGGTGAATGAACCCGTTGCGGAGCGGGAAAAGGTTGGTAGTACTAATCTTAATTTTTCCGTTTTTGTTTTAGTTACAATTTACAATCAGCAGGTCAAAAGTGCCTTTTAATATAATTATAACTATAATAAGTTCGAACAATGCGCGCGTCCTTGAACACGCGTGGCCTATAATTGTGCGATCTGCTAATGGGATGGGCCTAGTATAGCTGACTGTGAGTGAGAAAAGAAGAAGGTTCTGATATGTATATTTACACCAAAAAGAAATGCTATAATAATTATCAAATGAAATAAATCAATTATTTATTTATTTATTACAAATTTTAAATAACATTATGTTGAAACAAAAATAGCATTATTGTAGCATTAACAAAGGATGAATTAGCCCTTTTAGCACTCGAGGCACTCATGTTGTCGAACTAAACTCAAAATAAATCCAAATGAAATCAACACCACTTGACTGTAGCGTGTCGGCTGCCGCCCTGCTATAATAGTGCCTGTGCGTATCACGTTACAGCAGAGCGCCTGTGGACTCGCCACTACACCATTAGTAGTTCTCATATTTCGAAAAAAATAGAACCGGTGTGAAAAGTGGGAACCGGTTCAAAACTGGTTTTGGCCTGCTTCGCCAACTTACTAAACAATTAGTGACAATTAATTACAATTGTTAATTGTTGTTGTTAGTCGTGAACACGCGAATCAGACATTTCGAATTAGCCGCTACCCATACCATGGTTTGTCCATTTATCATTTTTTTTTTTTTTTTTAAGTGATGAAAGTCTTAGTCATATGAAGCATACCCATTAAGATTTAAAATTCATATTATTTTATAATTGTGTTTTGCAATGTTTATTATTATTTATTTCATTAGACGTAAAAATGTAAGATGCTGTGGAAGATGCTGTCCAATGATGCTGTGGAGTCTCTCAGATGAAGATGAGCGGAGGTTTCTTTGGCTTCCGCAAGTTTTAGCCGTAGGGCTTTGAAAGCTTATTACAATACAGCCTACATGAAGCGTACACTATATTATGATTGAAAATTCATATTATTTTTTTATTTGTGTTTTGAAACGTTTATTGTTATTAAAATTATTATTTATTTGATTGTGGCCTGTGAGTGTGGGCGGGATCGGGAGATAAGCGAGAGTTTCTAGGACCATTGGGTTTGAGATTTTTATCTCTTCTACGGCGTCATCTAGCTTGGACGCATCTTGGACGGTTCTACTCTGGTTCTACTAGCACTAGTGTTGGTTTGCAGTGCAGCAAGAAAAGTGAAGTGACTTTTGCCTACCTAGCCTAGGCCAAGGCTAGGCCTGCCGCCGCTTCGATCAAGGTAAGCTACAATGCTATACGTACTTTTTTTATGCTAGGCCTAGGCCTAGGCCCTGGCCCTAGGCTAGGCCTAGGCCTAGGCCATTAAACTCAATGGCTAGGGGGCCTAGGCTAGGCCTAGGCCTAGGCCTATCACTGATGCCCCTAGGCCCATGTGTAAGTCGGTAGGGATGTCAAACCCAGAAAGAGTTGTACCCGGGTACCCTCGCGCTGTACCCGGACTAGGCCTAACCGGGTAGTAAATAATACTAAATTCGTGTTTTATCGTCATGAGTGTAAATGATTCGCAAAGTTGTGGAAAGAGACATTATATTGTGAAACGGTGTCAGGTTGCATTGTCTTCGATGCAAAACGATCACGGAAGTATTCAACAAAACTTCAAAGCTTGCGTCTCTGCTTTGACGCGGCCGACACCGCCTAGGCTAGAACTAGGCGGTGTCGGCCGCTTCAAAGCGATGACGTAACAATCCGAGCTCGAACATGAGAACATAATTGCGGTAAAACTACGACGGGCGTGTCAAGTTACCTAAATGCCGGCAAATTGAAAAGCGCGGCTCGTACGCACGTACAAAGACACCAATAGGGAAATATAGCAATGTTGAATTGATTTCGTTTTGAACAGAAGAAGGGAACGGGTAGTAACGGGTACCCGTTGACATCCCTAGCCTAGACCTTGGCTTAGGCCAGCCCTAATGTCTGTGCTAGGCCTAGCCTAGCCAAGCTGGGCTACTAATTTAGGCTTGCCCTAGGCCTACTTCAGAACCCTAGGCCTACTACTACTACTACTACTACTACTACTACTACTATCACTACCACTACCACTACTACTACTACCACTACCACTACCACTACCAGTACCAGTACCAGTACTACTAGTACTAGTACTAGTAGCCTCCTTCTGCTAGTACTAGTACTAGTACTACTAGTACTACTAGTACTAGTAGTACTAGTACTAGTACTACTAGTACTAGTAGTACTAGTACTAGTACTACTAGTACTAGTAGTACTACTAGTATAACTAGTACTAGTAGTAGTACTAGTTATACTAGTAGTAGTAGTACTACTAGTACTAGTTATACTAGTAGTACTAGTTATACTAGTAGTAGTAGTATAACTAGTACTAGTAGTACTACTAGTACTAGTTATACTAGAGTACTAGTTATACTTGTAGTACTACTACTAGTAGTACTAGTAGTAGTAGTAGTAGTAGTAGTAGTAGTACTAGTACTTTTACTATTACTATTACTATTATTACTACTACTACTAAGGAATGTGGTTCTATATAAACTATAATAATAATAATTAATAATATTTGTTTGATTAAACAAGTTTCAATGTATGTGTTCCTATCGATTTTTTGTATCAATCCATCGTACATTGCATAGAGTAAAAATATTTAATTCTTTGATGTCGCTAATTATATGCCCTAATTAATTGAAAATTATTGAAGAATTACAATTCTGCTATTTTATTTAGAGCATAAGTAAAATTTTTCAATGTAAATAGAACGGAATTGTACCACAACATTTGTTTAGAAACTGTAGCAATTTCTTTTGTTCCCATCATGTATATATATTTATCGTAATTAATTACAATTTATGACACCCAAACCATTAAAAAATTTGCAAATACTGTCTATATCTATATGGGTATCAAATGAAAGGTATGAACGACTGGTTTTAAATTTGAATAATATATTATAATCGTCTTTATGTACATGTTTATGGGGTTATAGATGCATACCTATTTATGTTTTATAATAAGATACGAAAAATATACTGTTACCTCTCATATTAAGCAATTCCGATTTGCTTATTATTAATTGTATGTGTGCTATGTGATTCGTGCTTTAATGGAATTCCGATAAATACAATATTATTCTTTAAAAAAGGGAAAACATAAGGGTAATATTTTTTACTAGATGGCTGTGTGTGTGTGTGTGTGTGTGTGTGTGTGTGTGTGTGTGTGTGTGTGTGTGTGTGTGTGTGTGTGTGTGTGTGTGTGTGTGTGTGTGTGTGTGTGTGTGTGTGTGTGTGTGTGTGTGTGTGTGTGTGTGTGTGTGTGTGTGTGTGTGTGTGTGTGTGTGTGTGTGTGTGTGTGTGTGTGTGTGTGTGTGTGTGTGTGTGTGTGTGTGTGTGTGTGTGTGTGTGTGTGTGTGTGTGTGTGTGTGTGTGTGTGTGTGTGTGTGTGTGTGTGTGTGTGTGTGTGTGTGTGTGTGTGTGTGTGTGTGTGTGTGTGTGTGTGTGTGTGTGTGTGTGTGTGTGTGTGTGTGTGTGTGTGTGTGTGTGTGTGTGTGTGTGTGTGTGTGTGTGTGTGTGTGTGTAGCAATGTGTTAGTTTCACAAAATATTATTTCAATTAAAAATCCATTGACAAAGTATATTAGAGTTCTAAAATTATCTGTAAAATGTTCAATTGTTTCTTTAAAACATTTTGACAGATAACATCTGAATAGAACAACACATTTTACGATGGATTTCGCAGTTACTATTACAATTCGATGGTTTTACCAAATACATTAAATTGGTTTTACCAAGTTTTACCCTTGTTTTACCAAGTTTTACGAAGAATTCCACCGCCTGCTACTGTAGTAACATATTTCTTGGCATTACCGATAATGACGTACCTACCACGTCATGCCGTTTAAAAATAAGGAAGCGGGAAAGGAAAAATTCTAAACTTTGTGGCTTACAGAAATGTAACTATGTGCTTCATAAAATAAAAATGTATTTTTATAGAGTTATAAACTTATAATAGATACAGGTTCATCTTAAAAAAGTATTTGCACTCAATTTCCTTCCCACGTTAGCGTCTTATCTAACGGACAGTTTATTATTACTTTCCAGATAGGGTACGCCTAATTATGCAAGTAAAATGAATCTCTTGCAATGCAAGAAGTGCCCGTTTACTACGAAGTCAACATCATTATACGTGTCTCATGCAAATGTGTTGCATAAGTCTGGTCCAAATTCGGTTTTCAGTTGTGGAGTTATTTTATGTCACCGAACATTCAAATCATATAGTTCGTTTACATTGCATTTACGACGTGAACATGCTGGAGCAGAAGTTAAGAAACGGGGCAGTATTAAAAGCGCTACCCATGGATTACTGTTACAGTGTGTTATTTGCAAAGGCGATAAAGTCCAATCAATCGAAGACCTGATAACTCATCTAAAATGTCACTTAAGAAAAGGTGAAAAGGTAGATTGTCCATTGTGCAAAGAAAAAAGGGAATATTCCTTGCTTAATTCATTTTCTTCACATGTAAGCAAGAAACACACCGAACTCGATAAAATCAATGCAAGTACAGCAAACACACATATTTCCTCGGTTTTCACGGAGGAATATATTATTCTTGGCGAAAATGATGAACAAGAACTCATTCCCAAACCAGCTGCCTGGGCACAAGATGAAAATACAACAAAATCTATAGCCTTGTTTTATTTAACGCTTTTGGCCAAGCAACACGTAGCTTCGTCAACAATTCAAATGATTTTTGAAAAGTTTAGTGATATCATAAAACTGACCCAGGCGTCTATTCAGGATGATTTTATAAATGAGGTGGAAAATTGTAATATCGAAAAAAGACACGAGTTGAAAGCAATCCTATCTGACGTTGTGCGCCGTAACATTTTTGTACGCCTTCATGACACGAATAGCCCTCTTAGGTCAGAGTACCGAAGATGCCAAATGTTCAAACAATATTTTAATTTTGTCGAGCCAGTCACTGTTCTCCTGCCTGGTAGAAATGAGGTCAATTTGAAATGTCACTACCACTACGTGCCATTAAAAGAATCTCTCACAGCTTTCTGTAATGAAGACACCGTTAAAAGTCAATATTACACTAATATTGACTTGCCATCTACAAACAGAATATGTGACCTTCAAGACGGATCAGTCTACAAAACCAACCCTGTGTTTAATGATGATAAGATTATCAAACTTGTGTTATACCAAGACGAATTTGAAGTAGTAAATCCTCTTGGTTCCGGCAAAAAAAAGCACAAACTTTTGGCGTATTACTACACTATTGCCAACCTACACCAATGGAACAGGTCGAAAATAGACCCAATCCAACTTGTTCTTCTCTGTAAAAATAGCGTGTATAAATGGTTTGGTCAGGAGCTAATATTAAGAAGGCTGATTAATGACCTCACTGAGGTTGAACGTCATGGTATATTTATCGACAATAAGGCAGTGAAAGTAGTGGTCACCGTGATACTTGGAGATAATTTAGGAAGTCATGGGATAGGGGGCTTTACCGAAAATTTTTCCACTTCAAAATACTTTTGCAGATTTTGCGAAATAAGTCGGGACGACTTTCAAGTGGGTACGGAAGAAGCTCCTGCTCGCACCAAAGAAACTTACACAGAATGTGTAAACATTTTGAAAGCAAACGACGATGTCTTGCAAGTGAAAGGCATTAGGTTCAACTCCATTTTCAACGAACTGGAACATTTTCATGTGGTCGATGGTTTACCACCATGCATTGCCCATGACTTGTTTGAAGGAGTACTTCAATATGACATACCTTTGTATATTAACGATTTCATTAAGCGTGGAGTGTTTGACGACAGCTTTGTAAAAAGGCGTATATCACAAATTCACTTCCGAGGAGCAGACGCGCATGACAAGCCACACTGTATGGCCGAGAAAGCAGTGAAACTTGGTGGCCATGCAATCCAAAATTGGAATTTTTTGAGATTTTTACCTCTGATGATTGGACATAAAATTCAAGATTACAATGTAGAAGATCCAGTATGGCGTTTAGTTTTACTCCTAATTGAAATTGTTCAAATAGCCACCACACCAAAAGCTAGCCTTTATGACTTAGCCTATCTACGCCTAGCAGTAAGAGATTATTTGCAAGGTCGTAGTAAATTGTTTCCATCCAGAAAGCCACGCCCAAAGGACCATTATATGTATCATATCGCCGATTTGATCCGTAAACATGGACCTCTAATCAAAGTTTGGACAATGCGTATGGAATCAAAACACTCATACTTCAGAGAATGTGCAAGAAGGGCAAAAAATTTCATTGATATCACCAGAACCCTTTCATACCGTCATCAATACCTCCAAGCCTCTCTTCTGGAAAATGGACTTTTCCCTCAGAACATTGCAATGGAAAATGGGACTTCTTTTGAAGAAAGTGTACATCAGCTCGGTCCTGACGTATTGCGCCTACTGCAAGATCAATCATTCAACACAAGATTCTTAACACTTGCAAGAAAGTCATCATTCAGAGGAGTAACTTATTCCTCAGAATCGTTGGTCATCATAACCGCATACCGTACCACGCTCAGTATAGGGTTGATTCTTTGGGTCGTGCACGACAGCGAGAAGGATGACTTATTCTTTGTCTTGAGGGCCGCCAGCGGCGTGCTAGATCAAGACTTTCAGCTATATCGCATTTCAACAGCTGACCGAATATTTATTCTAAACGCAGAACAGCTGTGCGATTATAACGCATACCCATTGTATGAGTTCCGCGGGGATGAGGTCTTAGTTCCCAAGCACAGTATGCAGCCATAACTGGTAAGAAACAAACCTTTTCGGCATCTAATTAATTAAATTATTGCTTACTTTGACGATTGATTATTGATTTGTTTAGTTAATTTACCAGTACTTAAAACAACAATTATTGTGTACGACTTAATTCTACTCAATGTCGTTCGTATTTTGTATTACTTAAAATATATAATTTGTATTCATATAGATTGCATTCCGCAAGGTCGACCGGGCTCGATCAGCGCGATCGTATTATTCCGTAAGCTTCTTATTTGGTCGCCCAATAAACCCGGCTCGTCGCATTCCGTAGCTTTTTTAGCAGCAGCATTTTTTTTGTAGCATTCTGTTGCTTTCCTGGTCATCGTTCGGTCGCGACTCAAAGGCCCGACGATTTTGGATGGTCATTGCTTGAGACCGCGCGGGAGTTTCAAACAAGCATGCTGTAGAATGTTCTTTAGCACACTGAAGTGTAATTAAGTTATTCAAAAGGGAAGATTAAGACATTATAACTACAATGACAACTCACAGAGGCACAGAAAGTAAATAAGGTAGCAACATATCATTGATTGCGTACCCGATGGCCCCACCATTTAAAAAACACCGCCTTCTATTACGACCCGAGGACCACATCGCGACCAAACGTGAAAAATATGGTGGAGCCCGGGCTTGTAACGGAATGCAACCATAGTGTACACATTCTGGGAACAATGATCTTTTGATGGTCGATATGGCAGTGGCAGGTCGTATTGCAGTTATCGTAGGATATTGTACTGCTACAATATTCAGGACAATATTCAGGACCTTCACTTAAAATTCATATTTTGCGCAGAACTGACCATTGCTTTATTTGGCTTGCATGATGGATGCAGTGTATATGGCTTAGACATGAATATCTGAAGTGTACATATAGGCCAAAGCTTTCGTTTCTAATAATAAAGGATTGTTAATTACCTGCGAAAATCATTCACCATAATATAATGAGACAATATCAGTGTGACTTTTTTTATTAAGTCTGATAGAGGTTTTTTTTTTTTTTTTATTTATTTTCCTCTTTTTGTACATTACACATTTGGATTTTTTTCTTGTACCTGCGGAAATACCTGAACCAATATCTTTAGGCGCGGCATTATCCTGATAATATTTAAGTAATGCCTAATTAGTAATTATCAATGTGAATTTATAATATTATTGTATGTTATTATATAATATCCCATACCACTATTATTGCAGCTTGTATACCTTAAATGTATATGTTATAATTTAAATTAAACACATCACGAATTTCCATACAGCTAGTAGAACGCATCCTATCGTTAATCGATTTGAATCGATTTCCTAGTTCAAATCGCGATATTCGTACGATTTAATGTCGGCCACGAAATCGCGATTACTTCTGTAAATCGTTTAAATCGTCACAATTAATCCGCTACCGGCCGGTCAGTTACTCATCCAACCTAGCAGTCGCGACACCCACGCGCGATCAAAATATTTATGTAATATTTTAGCACTTTGTATCATCGCTGGGTGGGGGGGGGGGGGGGGTTAAAAAGGTAAAAAAAAAGTCACGATTTTTCATGAAATCTGGGGGTTCAATTTTGTTAGTCATTATTTGAACCCTTACCAAAAAAACATCTCAATCCATAAAACACTTTCTTAATATTGTAGTTGTATATCACTGTCAAGCATATGCATACAAATGTGGGCATCACAGTTGACTTGACAAACAGTGTAGGCCCACAAAATAAATTACATTAGAAGTATTTTATAGCATGGCATTTTAGTGACGAAAGAAGAGGTCTTGTGTAAGCTTTTTTGGTATAATGTTTAGTATGAAAAGAAGTTATCTTAAAGTGAACTCGATTAACGCACTAAGTTTTGATACCATTGCTTATTAAAGGAATGCGCTTGCTTTGAGCTACCAGGTTAAAGTGAATGTGGTCCCAAACAACCATACATGTTAATTGTTTGTTCTAGATGGAGGAAGTAATGAAATTCATTACTTCAGTGGTGACAATTCCTACGTTAACACAGGAAACTGTACTAGAAAAGTTAGAAATTTTGGGAGTCGAGTCAATGACTGAAATAGTTGACGTGAAATTTGAAACTGATTTTCCTGGCATCATAACGGTAATCCAGGCCAGACAACTTCAACGAGCAGTTGAGAAGCTATCAAATGAAGGTGAGTTAATAAGTAAATTTAATCAAGACTAAGGGTGGGTCCCAATGTCCCGTGTTTGCACTAGTCCACCGTGCAACAATTTAGTGAAGTGTTATGTTATTAATAATTCATTGTTGATTTAATTTGATAATGTTATAATGTGTTATAATGTTGTTGTTGTTGATAATGTTAATGTTGTTGTTTGGTAAGCTAGCTAGCTCTGTTCGCTCCGTACTATTCTTCGAAACCGGAGACGGGCGATCGGATGTAGTTTTGTCTGTTGTTGTTGTTGTTGTTGTTGTTGTTGTTGTTGTTGTTGTTGTTGTGTTGTTGTTGACCTATCAAATAAGGCCTATACTTTTTTTCACTCCAAGAAGTGAGTAGAAACTGATGAGCAGTTACTATCCCTACACTTGTTTATCTTCATGATGATGATGATGATGATGATGATGATGATGATGATGATGATGATTATGATTATGATTATGATGATGATGATGATGATGATAGTTCGGGTTTTACGTCCCATATTTTTGCAACGAGGCTAATCGAAACGATGAGTGTGTATGAGGGTGAAAAGCCACACGACATCCATGCCCAAGCCAGGGTTCGAACCTGGAACGCAGAGACCACGGTTTACGAGATCAACGCCTAATCGACCTCGGCCAACTGCGCCAGTTTATCTTCAAACGTTGCAATTTTATTATTTTGACAGCCGATTGTTTGTCCATCAGTTCAATTCATTTCTCCATTGTTGTAGTCCGGATGCGACATTGCAGTTGCAGGTTCTCTATTCTCTATATAGGGCACTCAAAAGGAATGATACGCTCCAAGCGGACAAGACAACATATGTGGAGGTGGAGGAGGGAGCAATTTTCTTTTTGTGTGTTACGTGGTTCTGCCTTTAATGCATCGATATTATGTTATGTAATTTTGGTTTTTACGGGAAACTTTAGGTTTCAATAGTTTTGTGCAGCAGCAATGAGTACTGATGTTCTGCTCAAACACTATGGGCTTATATACGATTTTCTATTTCCATTTTAGCTCCTCTTGAAGTAGTCACAACTTCACCACTGCTACCGGTTTTAGCAACGGCCACAACCTCCTTGGCTAGCGCAACACCGACAGCAATTCCAGAAACATCCCGTAACGCAGATCATAAGAGCCTTTACTTTTATAAAGTACCATGGGAAAAATTTCCTCCAGATGTAATGCGGGCAGCAAGGGAGGGTAAGTTTGCCGACCCCTCTGACAGAAAGGAGATTGTCAGGATTGTTGTGGCAGATATGATGGATATTGAAGAATATCCATCAATGAGAGAAATCAGAAAAATAGCCATGGGCATTTGCTCAAAGTACCCCCTGACATTTGGGGACAGGTGGAGCTCCGGGGACTCCATTGGCGAAGGCCACATGTCATTGGAGCGCCAGTTAAAGTGGAGAGTGGACCATGTACGTGAGAAAAAAAGAGTGAGGCTAGCCAGACACTCACAGCTGAAACAACCAGCGACCAAAAGGAAAGATCGTTATGGGACAGTGAAGTTTATGCCCAGTGTTGAGGCTTCATTGCACTCGGTGACTGCCCTACAAGCAATGCAACAATGGCTAAAAGACGAGTTCCAAAAGGAACAGCGGGACGAGGGCCAGGTACTTGAGTATATGCAAAATACGTACCCTTTACAACGTCACTCAATTAATTGCCAGAGTATGCTGCGAGACATCCGTCGAGATTGGCCATTCCTGTTTACGGTGAGTTTTTCAATGTTATCATTTTCGCGTCTCAAAGTCGTTTACCTTGCTAATAAAAATCATTGGATTCCAGAGACCATAACATATTCGATACAGGCAACATTTATGGATGATATGATTATTTTATTTAAGTTGTTTAATTATTATATTTCTCTAATAATATTTCTATATAATGTTCTTGAAATTGGAAACAAATTATATATTACATTTTGCATAGCAATACCTGCTATAGGGTGCAAAAATGTGCTCCTCTTTAGGTGTAACTAGGTATATTAGGGGTTTTTGAATAGTTGGGAAGAAATGTCGGAGGGCTGTTATAGTAAAGAACTCAAACCCAGCATACACTTTTATTTTATTTTATTTGGAAAGCTCTTCATGCCTTTAAACCTGATTGTGAATGATCATTCACATATAAATACAGATCACTGTATCTGTCTCCAAACATATTTGTATGTATTTGAATGTCGAAATAAACTAAACTTAACAATCATATGGTATAGTATCATTCTTTATTAGCATAAATGCTATTTTCAATTACATCAAAGTACAAGAAATAGGTATTTATTACAAATACAACCATAACACAGGATAACGATTTAATATTATTATGTTTGAAACATTTCCAGAAAGTGCACTTGACCAATCATTTCACTGAACTAATGGGGTTCGAATCACAAGAGCGCATAAAAGAAGAAGTGCTTAGAATCGTGGATGACCATCTCCTGTACTTCAGTTCATTCCGGGGGAAGAAGACTCTGTTTGGGGGGTTTGTCAGAGATGTCTTCCAAAAACTTGAAAATGAGGTCCAAAGCATGGAACGGAAATTCCTTACCGTCCTCATGCTTATAGGAGAACACCTCAAGCAAGAGACAGCATTATTTTGGAGACCATATCCGGTTAGTATTTTGCCCAAATACCAAACCACCAAATTAATTCCAAGGCAACTGACCACAAAACTAATTGATTCCACCACCAAGGACATTAATTACCAAGTACCACCATACCAGCGGCAACCATTTATACTATAAGTGAGCTGTTGCATTGTAGTGACAAGCAAACCGGCACAAGTATTTATTTTTTATTTTGGGTTCTCATTAAAAGATTACATTTTTACTTTTTAGTAACATTATCATTATTCCATGCCATAAGAACTCTTACATGTAACAAGCTTGATGCTTCTCCTAACACTACACTTATTATATAACTTTTATCTAGAAACTATGCACTAATATAAGATGAAATAGTACACAATAGAATACAGGAACATTATACACTTACAATACAGGTAAACTTGATCACATGTTTACAAAACTATGACACACAATTGTTAATAAACAATAGTGAAAGGGGTATATATATCGCTATTCTGGAACAAAATACCAACCAAACTGGGAATCATTTCCTAAACCCTGCGGCTTGCCAACTAGATGGTCCGGAGCTGTTGATTTTATACACCGCACCCATGGGAAACGCACAAGTTTCAAACTGATACATGATGACCATTGCTGCGTAACAATTAGAACAGCTAGGGGGCCTATAGGTTTACATATTTGATTGAGTTTTTCTTGAAAAGGGACTATAATAGTGTTCATCTTTTCAGGAGACTTCTATACTCGCAGAGGTATCAGCTGATCAAAAGGCACCAAATACGCCTCACCTTGCTCTATTAGGTATGTAATTTTAACAGTAAGCCTGTAATGTCGTGATGTAATTTATCATTATTTGTACTGATACCGGTGATCGGTATTATATTGGTTGATAAAAGTCAAGCTCCAAAGTTGAAAACCCATGCCCAGATCAGGATTCAAACCCTGGGCCTTCTGCATTGGAATCGGGAATAAACCCAATAGAACAATGATTCACACAAACCAACAAATCATATTTTGCTTTAATGCACTGATTCTATGTTTGAAGTTTGCATGTTACGATTGATCTCCCTTGCTTCCAGTAGCGTCAGGGGGGAGGGGCTTGAGCTCCTCCCCGTAATCCGAGCAAACACATCTATAACCGTTACTAAACTAGTTTCTTCCTACCTTAAATATATTTAACAGCTAACCTATTACAGCAAAATCAAGGTTCATCATTTTTGGTGGTTGTTTACAATGCAACTAATAATTATTAAAATTGTCATTGTACAACTAAAATAAATAATTAATTTTCAAATGATATTATGGTTTATACTTTATTAAGCTAAATTTTTAAGTGAAATAAATTCAATAATAATCTCAAGATTTAAGATTATGGTAAATCCCGTATCAGCAAAGCACCTTAACTTCTAAAACACATTAAAGCCACTTTAAAAAATATGCATTTTTGAAAAACTTTCCTGCAGTGCTATTGTGGGGGGCATTCACCCCACAGCTCCCAGTGGGCTGTTTGTAGAGTACCTTTTCACAGTTTGTTCTGTTGTGGGCAGCCCCCCCAAAATACATTCCTCTGAATGCCACTGCTTGCTTCTATCAAAATGAGTTTTGAACTATCACATTTTCAGCAGTCATTCGTAATAAATAATACGTAATAAATAAATCATTACATTTTATAAACATATTCCTATATTTTTTCTGTATGTATTGGATGCAATTACTTTTCAAAGTAGCAATGGAATAATGAATTTAAACATAACAAACAAAAGTTACATTTTCTTCACTTGGATTGGCTTGGATATGTATATCACTCTTTTCAAAAATCCTGTAGGCCTATTGCACCTGATTTGTAATGTGCGAATTTGTAATTTGTTGTGTGTTTCAGGAGTGGACCTTATCAGTGCCAAAACGGCATTTGTAGTCATGGCCGAGCACGAAGCCATGGACGAGATTGTCTCGACCTACGAGGCATTGTTCATGGTACTTGAAGCATATTTTGTTTTCAACTGCCAATATCCTCCAAAGGCAGCTTGTTTATTGGAATACTTGGCAAGGTAAGTTGGCATGTACACTTAAACATGATTTGATGCTTTCTGCTACAATATAAAATACAAAATGAAAAATGCTTTTAATGCCTACACAACCTACACCTAACATGATGTTGGTTGTCTGCATGATTCTTGTAAACAATACCTTTAAAACAAGCTTTCATAAGTATCCTTACAATCATTATTGTAAGAATTAATATTTCTTGAATGCATTCAGTGGCGTAGCTAGAAAACCACGGCCCCCGGGCATAAAACCTAAATCGAGCTGGCGGGCCCCTACAATAGACTTGTAAACATAATTTTGTATTGTGTCCGGGATTTTGTTCACAATCATTATTAAAAGACATATCTCAAATCTCTATTTTGACGCTAGTCGACTATAGCCTTTTCCTGGTGTATAAAGGCTATGGTGGTGGGGCTCTAATCTCAGCTATATATTGTGAAATTGGTTGTGACAACCCAGTTATGTATTTATGTCAGTGGTTTCTACATTTTTATCTCATCGGACGGGCGAAATAATAATAAATTCAAGTGTAAGGACTAATTTTTTTGTGCGGCCACAAGGGTTCTGGGGCACAGCCCAAGCTGCCGGAGGTGAAATGGTTTTGGGTGAACACATACACCAAGGTATATGTACTGTATAGCGATCTGAGCAAAGAAGACCAATAGTAATTATACCCTTGTCATTATGCCTGTCATTGCCCTCAACTTTCTGTGGCAGAAGAACTGGCTGTTCATAGTCGGTACA
Source organism: Isoperla grammatica (assembly GCA_945910005.1). Classification (NCBI taxonomy): domain Eukaryota; kingdom Metazoa; phylum Arthropoda; class Insecta; order Plecoptera; family Perlodidae; genus Isoperla; species Isoperla grammatica. The sequence goes on along the minus strand of OX246747.1, from coordinate 2,988,685 downwards.
GTATTGATTGATTTATAAACAAGTGCTTAATTGATAAGAAAAAACATATTTAACCATTCATTTCAAGTACACATAAAATAATTGTAAAACAAATTTATTGCATTTTTGGAATTTGACATGTTTCTAAAATATGATAGGCCTAATAATTACAAAAAAAAGGCAGCAGCACTTCGCGGATCGGTAGCATGCAGCAGCAGCTGATTGGCACTGGACTGCGAGCCACCGGTTGGGAACCACTGATCTAGATACGTATCCTTGAATGCTGATTCATTATTATTAACCTGGCTGTGAACAAGTTTAAATGGAGCCTCTCCGGGTAGCAGCGCTGTGTTCAAGTCGCCGTATACTGTAATACTAAATGGTCACAGCTTCCTGTCTTTGGTGAAATGAAACCACGGATTTTTCTAAAACACCCTTACTATTCTGTAGTCGAGAATTTATGGGTCAAATTGCAAACACCAATTCTCAGTTCTCTACTTGTGTGTGGAACTGATTTCTTGATGATATGGGTGGGATTGGACCTATGTTGGACCTTATGTTAATTATATCTGTTACAATCATTTTAATTTGATTTGAGAACATGGTTTAAAAGGATAGGTTGAAAATAGGTTAAGAGCAGGCTGTTGATATATCACAACTCACAAGGTCAACAGGAGATGCAATGTAGAGGACTATGTTAAAAGTTTATTCTTGGTAGAATGCATTGTTCGTGCAATACCAAAATTATACTTAACTTATATCAAAGATTACTGAGTGGAGAAGATGTTTCATCGCCGTGTTAAAATATCTGCGCGAGTTTTTTCGAAAATTTCTTAAGTTTCACCACTAGTTCGAATTTTGACCGCAAGGAGCGCTAGCCCTGCACGTTTGACCAGGGTCCACTAAATCCCCTGGCGGCTACTAGCGATCTAGTAGACCTTGCGTTTGACTTCGTTACCGTTAAACAAGGTCTACTAGATCGCTAGTACGTGCCAGGGGATCTAGTGGACCTTGAGTTTTAAACTTTTGGAAGAGCGACTCTTGCGGTGAGAATTCGAACTACACGTCGGACTTAGAAAATTTCGCTCAGACACGCGCAGACGAATTCCCATATGGATGAAACATCTTCTCCACTCAGTAATCTTTGCTTATATTAAAAAATATACTGATCATACACATTATTATGTTTCAGGTACATTATGCTGATTGAGGGAGAAGGATCCAAAACAAAACGGACTAAGACAACGCCAAAGTCTCATGAGCCAAAACTTCTCACACTCATGAGAAAAATATATGAGTATCACTCAGCACGACACTCGAGCTGAGTGATAAACATTTTTCTCCTCCCTATAATAGTGAACCGTTACTCTTACCAGAACCGTTACTTCTTCTACAACCGTTACTTCTTCTCCCTACGAATCCACTACGCCTAATTGTTTTTTGAGAAGAAGTCTGATATAAATGTTTGGAGTGTGCGATTTTGAAGCAGCTGAAAGGCGTCTTTGTTTGACAGAATCCAGAGGTGCAAGGGTTGAAATCAACTGTATTTTCTTTGCTGATGCGCATTTGTTGGAAACGTTTGGTCGGTCTAAGGGTAGCGGTCACGTAATCGACTTGGATTTGCTCCACTATTTTATACACTGCACTGTACGATTTACTGGCATTCTTTAGTGTATTGTACATATTTTCTGTTATGTATGCAATAATAAGACGGTATGCATTAGGATACTATGTTTAATAAGTATAACTGTTCACGATACACTGTTTCATGGTAATACTAGTGGTTATGAAAACGTTTGTAACCGATCAACCATCCGAGGCAGCCACCTTGCGCCTCCTGTCGGCGTGCCCCTCAGTGGCGCTACCTCTCGGTAGAATCCCAAAGGCGCTAGTTTCAAATGCCGTAAACACCACAATTCTCCCTCCTTATAAAACATAGCATAAACATGGCAATCTCCATGAGGGAGAACTAATACCCTAGTGCCCTTGGTAGTCCTTAAGATAAGACGGCGGACGAGTCACCCGTGTCGGTCGTTTCATGGGCGTCAATGATCGCCCAGATGTTCCAGCTGACGCTGTTGGTCTCGACGGGGTCTGTGGCTTGGGAAGCGTTGGACTTCCGGTCTCGACCCTCGTTGAGACACCAATGGCTGTACCGGTGTCGCTCTCGGGTGTGTCCTCCACTCGGGCCTCCTGCTGTAGGTCTACTGGCTCGGTGACTAGTTGGGAATTAGTCCCACACCCAAGTGAGGTATCCCTATCTAGGAATGTTTGCGCTCCTGCGCGGTCGGGACTAAACGTTTCTCCGGCCAGCTCCGACGTTTCAGCCACTCTTCTTGATCGTAGTTGATCCAGGTGCAGTCTCCGGAACAATCCTTCGGAGTCTGCAATGGTGAAGTTCCTGGGTCCATGAACCGTGCTGACAGTTCCCGGCAGCCACTTCGGTCCCCTCCCATGATTGCGGAAGTACACTGGCTGACCTTCGTTAAACTGTCGCCAGGCAGGGTCGTCGTTCTGAGCTTGAACTGCTGCAGATTCTCTGTTCGCTGAACGTGGATGGTAGTTATCTGGGTGTAGCTTGTCCATCATCGTGCGGATCCTCCTCCCCATCATAAGATCTTAAGGCGTCTCTCCAGTCGTGGCATTGGGCGTCGTTCGCAGCGCTAGCAAGATATTTGCCAACTCCAACTGCCAGGTCTCTGGTGCTACCTTGGCAAGAAGATTTTTGACGGTCTGGACGTTCCTCTCAGTTAAACCATTCGATGCAGAAGAGTATGGTGCTGAGGTTATGTGCCTTACTAGGTTTTCTGTTAAGAAGGTCTCAAACTCCTCGGACTTGAACGCAGCTGCGTTGTCCGAGACTAGCTCGTCAGGAATGCCATAGTCTGTGAACATGTCTCGAAGCACATCAATGGCCGCCGTAGAAGTCAACACTCCCTTGGTATTCTTCACTACAGGCCATCTAGACTTAGCGTCCACCGCCACAAAGAACGTCTGACCTCGAGTAGGCCCTGCATAGTCAATGTGTATGCGTGACATTGGGCGTGCCGGGATACTCCAGGGTATTACATTGGCCTTGGCCGGTAACTTACGATTCTCGGCACCAGGTTGACAGGTAGCAATTAGTTCTTCAATATCTTTGTCGACTCCTGGCCACCACACATAGCTTCGCGCGATGGCTTTGGTTTTTACGATACCTTGGTGTACTTTATGTAGTAGCTCGAGGACACTTGGTCTCAAACTCTCAGGTATCACTACTCTGTTCCCATACAACAAGCATCCGTGCTGTACTGAAAGACTTGTCCAATTGTGGACGTATGGCTGGAATGGCAATGGCAGGTCCGTGGTGTTCCAGCCATGCTGAACTCCCTTCAGTACTCTTGAAAAATGGTGTCCTTGTGCGTTTCTTCGTGTACGTTTTCCACTGCCAGTGAGGATCCTTCGGGAACCTCCCGCAGGAACCACACATCGGACGGCTCTGGGTATTCCGGTTGCTCTGGCGCTGGTAATGGAAGTCGACTGCACATATCTGCATTTCCATGCAACTTTCCTGGGCGGAAGGTAATCTGGTACCTATAACATGCTAGAATCAGTAGCCAACGCGTCATGCGTGGTGACAACACTTCAGGCAACGGACGGCTAGGCTGCAGTAGCCCCACCAGTGGTTTGTGATCCGTGACTATCTCAAACGGTCTACCTTGCACGTAGCGATGGAATCCTCTAGGTCAGGAAATGCACAATGCTCGCTAAGCTTTCTCAGATTAGCGAGGAATTCCACGATCTGTTCGGATGGGCCTTGAATTCGTTTTCGAAACTTGAAACGCTGCATTCTTTAACTAGGCTTAGGGCAGTACCTCTCACCTAATAACGACAAAGCTTCCTCGAGGGTCAGGTCAGCTACATTTGTAGGCGCCGCCAAACTTCTCAGCACTCAAAAAGTCTCCGAACCCACCACACAAAGCAGCAGGTTCTTCCTTTTATCTTCTGGAACTTCGAATGTTAAGAATGCGATGTTTAAGCGGTCGGCATACACGTCCCAGCATTCCTCAGAAGGTGAGAATGGTCCCACAGCATTTACCACGCCACTGGCTAGGCCTAAGCCACGGGAATTCTTACTATTCTCTGACATCCTATCCCATCCTCGTCGCCAATTGTTATGTATGCAATAATAAGACGGTATGCATTAGGATACTATGTTTAATGAGTATAACTGTTCACGATACACTGTTTCATGGTAATACTAGTGGTTATGAAAACGTCTGTAACCGATCAACCATCCGAGGCAGCCACCTTGCGCCTCCTGTTGGCGTGCCCCTCAGTGGCGCTACCTCTCGGTAGAATCCCAAAGGCGCTAGTTTCAAATGCCCTAAACACAACATTTTCTATCTCTCTCACCACAAAAAAGTAAAAATCTCAGTCATTTAAATCGTCTATTGTTCACCATTTATCTCCCAGTATAGTTTCTCTCCAACCCCAACGCCTAATTTTTTTTTTGTTTTTTGTTTTTATGTTCTTCTTTATTTATTCTTTAATTTAGAACAACAAAATTTAGATTTATACCACGGATTGTAATGTTGGGTCTAGTTATCGTAGAAGATATATTGAAATGCTCTGCAAGTTACACGATTGGTATTTGTAATTTGCTCTTCACAGTACAAAGCCTACATTTTACAAATCGACAAAATGTGAATCTACTAAGTAGGGCCTACTTCCTCTTTGTACTTGCCCGGCAAATATGTGATTCCATAACAGGAAATTTTGCAATGTACCTTTTAACAATGCCAAGGGCTTCTCCTGAAGTCTTTTTGCAGGATCTATTGTGCCTCTGTTATATATTTTACAGTAAATGAACCATTACCACTTTTACCTTCAATAGTAGTGGTAACTGGTCCATTACTAACAATAATTGTTTTCAGATAAATATTCTGACACTTTTTTTTTTAATGTTAGTTTTTTTATTGTTTCATTGTTATTCTTCTTCTTGGCATGGTTTATCATGTGTTTGTGTGTTGTTTTTTTTTAGCAACAACTACTGCATGCCTGATTGGAGTTAGTAAGTTTTTGCTCTCAAACTGATGTACATTATTACATTAACCGTCTGCAAAAACTCACTAAGTGCACTTCTACATTTTGTGTTGCCAAAATATTGCTATAATGGAGTTAGTGCAGATCACGACCACTTGTTGGTCATTACTTGTGGATTTTAGGAGTAAGTGAGCTGTTATTGCATCAGAAAGAGTGTTCTTAAAACAAAATGTACATACTGGTCTAATTTAATCAATTTTGGAGTTAATGAGTTTTTGCCAGTAGCCCACTATTGGTTTTGTACATTTTTTAGCCGTAACAATAATTCAATAATGATTTAATGATAATGATTAATGCTTTATGATAAATAATGATGATGAATGATTTGATTTTATAAATGATAATTTAATTTGTCTGTTAAGTCTAATAAATGAATGTTCAGTTCTAGTTATACTCTTTATTCTACTGCATATCTAACCCTCAATCTAGTGAATGCACCATGTCCATATCCATTAAAGTGTGTATCATTACTTTAACCATATTGGATTTGTAAATATTTGAACATTTTAGCGGTGGGGAGAAGCAGGCTACATTTTGTCGTGCAGCTGGGCCTGAAGCGGGCTACTGTTTTATAACTTCTTAAATCAGGGATCCAGCTCAGCTCAGCTCGGCTCAGCTCAGCTCAGTTGCCCATAGCTCACATATTTTAGTGAGCTGGCTCACTTGTTCCAGCTCAGCTCAGTTCATTTCGAGCTCAGCTCAGCTCAGCCCGATAGCTCGGTCCGACAGCTCGGCTCGATAGCTCGGCTCGATAGCTCGGCTCGATAGCTCAGCTCGGCCCGACAGCTCAGCTCGATAGCTCACGGCTCGATAGCTTAGCTCGATAGCTCACGGCTCGATAGCTCAGCTCGATAGCTCAGCTCCATAGCTCAAGTCGATAGCTCAGCTCGATAGCTCACGGCTCGATAGCTCAGCTCGGTTCAGCTCATTTAAAATCCATACGAGCTAGAACATGCCATTTGGGTTCAGCTTTACTTAGGCCTACATATGTTTGGTTAGAATTTGGAGTAAGTTCTTCTCGACAGTTATTTTAGCAGGGGGTGTATGTTAATTGATTGTAGACAGTAGATTGTGATGTGACAGTTACTTACTTAAACATTGATTTGTGACATTGATTAATTTGGTGTTATTTTTTGTTGACGCCCGCTGTCAGTACGGGTCACGGGAGTATGAGGATTTTTTTCTTAATTGGCCCTGACCCCCCAGCTACATCAGTAGACCCTCGTTGCGAGTAAAACACAAATTGCACAATGCGTGTGGTACAACTGGTGGATTTGTGGAGAGTTGCAGTGGGAATTGCTTCACATTGATAGCTCAGCTCAGCCCGATAGCTCAGCTTGATAGCTCGGCTCGATAGCTCGGCTCAATAGCTCAGCCCGATAGCGCGGCTCGATAGCTCGGCTCGATAGCTCAGCCCGATTGCTCAGCTCGACAGCTCGGCTCAATAGCTCACGGCTCAATAGCTCAGCTCGATGGCTCAGCTCGATAGCTCAGCTCGACCCGATAGCTCAGCCCAATAGCTCGGCTCAATAGCTCAGCCCGATAGCGTGGCTCGATAGCTCGGCTCGATAGCTCAGCCCGATTGCTCAGCTCGACAGCTCGGCTCAATAGCTCAGCTCGATGGCTCAGCTCGATAGCTCAGCTCGACCCGATAGCTCAGCCCAATAGCTCGGCTCAATAGCTCAGCTCGATAGCTCACGGCTCGATAACTCAACTCAATAGCTCAGCTCGATAGCTCTTGCCTTGCTAGCTCAGCTCGATAGCTCAGCTCATTTAAAAATCTATGTGAGCTGGATCCCTGACTTAAATTGAAGGTGTACAATTATTGTTCTATCTGTAGGGAGAAAAGTAGTATGTCGTTCTAACCATTTTGCCGGTTTCTGCAGTTTAAGCCAATCTTGTCCTATTTTACGCAATCGATAACCAATGTGAATAAAACTATTCATAATGTTTGTGATCCCATTAGATTTGAAATGTATTCTTCAAAGGTCTTAGCCCTCTCCTCCCACACTAACCATTAAGTAAATATGGTAGAACAATAAGGTCAATGAACCCTGCCACCCTTTGCTACATTGTACCACTTCCATCTTGCTTTTCATGTCGCCATTTGTTTGATAATAACATGCAGAGAAACATGGGAACGGAACGCCTAATAATTTATGAAACCTGAATAGTTAATGAATTAATAACCATGAATATTTAAATTTGTGCATTTATTTTACTTCATTAAGATTTGCTAAAGCAGTAAGTACATTGAACTGGCTTTGGAAAATAGCTCCATGAATTATTTTAATTTGAGAAATTTGCCGTAGGTATAATAATTAATTAGGCCTAATAATTTTTCGTCGGAATACCCGTTATAGGGCGCACATAAGAATTACCGAATGTGCCCCTGTTATGGGGACTAAGTAGGTATGCAAGGGTATTTGGACATAGTTGGGAAGAAATATCCGTGGGCTGCTCTCAATCCCAGCATTCGCCTTTACGACTGAGGAAAACCTCGGAAAAAACCTTCAGTCAGGACTACCGTTGGACTAAAAACACAGCAATCGTAGCTATTTTACGAGAGCTGCGTTGTAATATTGTTGAAATAAGAACAGTAAAATTACTGAGCTGGCGTTGGAAAATAACTCGGTAAGTTATACCTTTTTGGCAGATTTGACGTCGTAACAGATTCACAGCAATCGTAGCTATTTTACAAGAGCTGCGTTCTTAAATTGCTGAAATAAGAACAGTAAAATTACTGAGCTGGCGTTGGAAAAAAACTCGGTAAGTTATACCTTTTTGGCAGATTTGACGTCGTTACAGATTCACAGCAATCGTAGCTATTTTACGAGAGCTGCGTTCTTAAATTGCTGAAATAAGAACAGTAAAATTACTGAGCTGGCGTTGGAAAATAACTCTGTAAGTTATACCTTTTTGGCAGATTTGACGTCGTAACAGATTCACAGCAATCGTAGCTATTTTACGAGAGCTGCGTTGTAATATTGTTGAAATAAGAACAGTAAAATTACTAAGCTGGCGTTGGAAAATAACTCGGTAAGTTATACCTTTTTGGCAGATTTGACGTCGTAACAGATTCACAGCAATCGTAGCTATTTTACGAGAGCTGCGTTGTAATATTGTTGAAATAAGAACAGTAAAATTACTGAGCTGGCGTTGGAAAATAACTCGGTAAGTTATACCTTTTTGGCAGATTTGACGTCGTAACAGATTCACAGCAATCGTAGCTATTTTACGAGAGCTGCGTTCTTAAATTGCTGAAATAAGAACAGTAAAATTACTGAGCTGGCGTTGGAAAATAACTCGGTAAGTTATACCTTTTTGGCAAATTTGACGTCGTAACAGATTCACAGCAATCGTAGCTATTTTACGAGAGCTGCGTTCTTAAATTGCTGAAATAAGAACAGTAAAATTACTGAGCTGGCGTTGGAAAATAACTCGGTAAGTTATACCTTTTTGGCAGATTTGACGTCGTAACAGATTCACAGCAATCGTAGCTATTTTACGAGAGCTGCGTTCTTAAATTGCTGAAATAAGAACAGTAAAATTACTGAGCTGGCGTTGGAAAATAACTTGGTAAGTTATACCTTTTTGGCAGATTTGACGTCGTAACAGATTCACAGCAATCGTAGCTATTTTACGAGAGCTGCGTTCTTAAATTGCTGAAATAAGAACAGTAAAATTACTGAGCTGGCGTTGGAAAATAACTCGGTAAGTTATACCTTTTTGGCAGATTTGACGTCGTAACAGATTCACAGCAATCGTAGCTATTTTACGAGAGCTGCGTGCTTAAATTGCTGAAATAAGAACAGTAACATTACTGAGCTGGCGTTGGAAAATAACTCGGTAAGTTATACCTTTTTGGCAGATTTGACGTCGTAATAGATTCACAGCAATCGTAGCTATTTTACGAAAGCTGCGTTGTTAAATTGCTGACAATGCAACAGAAGAATTACTGAGCAGGCGCAGTAATATTGCAAGGAAATGTGTTTCTTATTAGCAGTCGGTAAACGTCATTTAATGAAAGCATTCGTAGCAAATTTGCAAGATACTGTGTGTAGTAAAATTACTAACTTTGATGTCGTTAGCAGTACTTCCGAAGCAAATGTAGCAAAAAAGCGTATATTTTTATTACAGTGTAGATATTTGGGCTTAACGTCTCATATTTTTGCAACTTGGCTAATCAAGACGATGTGAGGGTGATAATGGAAATGAAATTGGGGGCTCTTTGGAGGATAGGGGCAGGTAGAAGGGCGCGTGAGGAAAGGGGAAAGGGGAGAAAAGGGGATTAGGGTGTGGACTGCACTTCGTGTGAATTCTCTTCCTCGACCAGTCCGGCTAGGGTGGCCCTACCAGAAGCATACGCTTCCGCCGGCATAGCTCTCGGGATCAACAAAGAACGCCAACCTGTCCACCACGATAAGGTAGCAGTCCCTGGGCAGGTGCTTACAACATGTCATTGTTTTATTTGGTTTGTCATGCTTAGGCATAGACCTAACGTAGCAGAGAAGATGGAAGCACAACAACAACAACAACAACAACATAGGCTGCCTAGAAGACATCACCGCCTTGGTAACGCGGCAAGGTCACCGGCTTGGTGGTTGTACTGCGTTTCAAGTTATGGCCGACATTGCACGGTGGTGCAAGTGCACGCGCATTTGTTTAGGTAGTAGTGAAAATAGAAACTATAAATTCAGTTGGTAAAAGAAGCTCATTACCGACATCACCGCCTTGGTAACGCTACATGATCTGGTGGCCGAAAATGAATTTAGCGGTAAATGACCGTTTGCCGGGAATTCCTCAAAATCTGGAGTTTCCAATAATGTTGGAATAGCCCTCAGTTCATTTGAATGGCTCATTCATATTTGTACGTTCATGCATACAAGTTGCGCATACAACAGTGGGTGCTATGGGCAGGGTTGAAGGAAATTCAATGAAAACTTAAAATTAAGAAAATATCTTTAAATTTGTGTAGGCCTAGTCCTTCATTTAGTATGAAAAACTCTCTCACAAAAGGGGGCAAAGGGTATCATATACCATTCGATTCACAATAGTTTGAAGCATAACGTGTTATATGATACTTTTAAATCTTAGTCGGCGTTTAGGCGTCACGACGCTTTAAAGATGGCCGACGCCTATATTTTCCTCTTACGCAACGGCAGATTGTTACCGCCGTAACTCAAGTTAGAACTTGGTATGAGCTAAATTCTCGTTAACATTACTCGATTGATTGATAAATGAGGCTTCACGTCTCACATTTGAGCAACGATGGCTAATCGAGACGATGCGCAGGTGATAATGAAGTTGATGATGAAGAATAAAGCCACATCCGAATCAGATCTATTGCAGGTCGCGTGGGTCGTCATACGGGAGTCCCGTAAAGGTGGGCAAGGCCAAGTGGGCAAAAAGCCACCAAAGCAAGCAAATGCCACCTGTTGAACAATCACCCCTGGAGACTTCGGCAAACGAGTCGCCACAGAAAAGGTTTCGTTCCGCGGACCCAACTGACCACTTAGTCCACTACCACACACAAACACATCCCCTTCCTGTGTGAACCTCGCAGTGTTGCGACATCCAGCGATGACCTGGGAGACAGTCTGGTCCTCGAGGCCAATCATTTGAGAGGGGGCGGATCTCTTAACCCTGTCCCCGGTACCCAACTGACCATTTCCATTATTACCACAAGCCCAGGTCGTCCCATCGACTCTGAGGGCCACAGTGTGGTAATAACCACAGGACACGGTAGCCACGGGTGATGACGGCGTCGATACTCGCGTGAAGCTGGACAAGGTATTGGCTACGTCATGACCAAGCTGGCCTTCGTTATTCCGCCCAGTTATCAAGAGTGCCCGAGAGGCCGAGAAAAGAACTGTATGGTACCCGCCACACGAAATGTCCATGATGGCTTCGGGTTTAAAAATTATAATATAAATATATATAAATTATATATATATATATATATATATATATTATATAAATTATAGTGGCCGCGCTGTTATTTAGTCTTGTATTGAGTATACTATAGCCTCATCACTGCCAGACTGTGTTATTATAGTGGGCGCGCTGTTATTTGGTCTTGTATTGCGTATACTATAGCCTCATCACTGCCAGACTGTGTTATTATAGTGGGCGCGCTGTTATTTGGTCTTGTATTGAGTATACTATAGCCTCGTCACTGCCAGACTGTAATATTATAGTGGCCGCGCTGTTATTTGGTCTTGTATTGAGTATACTATAGCCTCGTCACTGCCAGACTGTGTTATTATAGTGGCCGCGCTGTTATTTGGTCTTGTATTGAGTATACTATAGCCTCGTCACTGCCAGACTGTAATATTATAGTGGCCGCGCTGTTATTTAGTCTTGTATTGAGTATACTATAGCCTCGTCACTGCCAGACTGTAATATTATAGTGGCCGCGCTGTTATTTGGTCTTGTATTGCGTATACTATAGCCTCGTCACTGCCAGACTGTAATATTATAGTGGCCGCGCTGTTATTTGGTCTTGTATTGCGTATACTATAGCCTCGTCACTGCCAGACTGTGTTATTATAGTGGGCGCGCTGTTATTTGGTCTTGTATTGAGTATACTATAGCCTCGTCACTGCCAGACTGTAATATTATAGTGGCCGCGCTGTTATTTAGTCTTGTATTGAGTATACTATAGCCTCGTCACTGCCAGACTGTAATATTATAGTGGCCGCGCTGTTACCTGGTCTTGTATTGAGTATACTATAGCCTCGTCACTGCCAGACTGTGTTATTATAGTGGCCGCGCTGTTATTTGGTCTTGTATTGAGTATACTATAGCCTCGTCACTGCCAGACTGTAATATTATAGTGGCCGCGCTGTTACCTGGTCTTGTATTGAGTATACTATAGCCTCGTCACTGCCAGACTGTGTTATTATAGTGGCCGCGCTGTTACCTGGTCTTGTATTGAGTATACTATAGCCTCGTCACTGCCAGACTGTAATATTATAGTGGCCGCGCTGTTATTTGGTCTTGTATTGAGTATACTATAGCCTCGTCACTGCCAGACTGTAATATTATAGTGGCCGCGCTGTTATTTGGTCTTGTATTGAGTATACTATAGCCTCGTCACTGCCAGACTGTAATATTATAGTGGCCGCGCTGTTACCTGGTCTTGTATTGAGTATACTATAGCCTCGTCACTGCCAGACTGTAATATTATAGTGGCCGCGCTGTTATTTGTTCTTGTATTGAGTATACTATAGCCTCGTCACTGCCAGACTGTAATATTATAGTGGCCGCGCTGTTATTTGGTCTTGTATTGAGTATACTATAGCCTCGTCACTGCCAGACTGTGTTATTATAGTGGCCGCGCTGTTATTTGGTCTTGTATTGAGTATACTATAGCCTCGTCACTGCCAGACTGTAATATTATAGTGGCCGCGCTGTTACCTGGTCTTGTATTGAGTATACTATAGCCTCGTCACTGCCAGACTGTAATATTATAGTGGCCGCGCTGTTATTTGGTCTTGTATTGAGTATACTATAGCCTCGTCACTGCCAGACTGTAATATTATAGTGGCCGCGCTGTTATTTGGTCTTGTATTGAGTATACTATAGCCTCGTCACTGCCAGACTGTAATATTATAGTGGCCGCGCTGTTACCTGGTCTTGTATTGAGTATACTATAGCCTCGTCACTGCCAGACTGTGTTATTATAGTGGCCGCGCTGTTATTTGGTCTTGTATTGAGTATACTATAGCCTCGTCACTGCCAGACTGTAATATTATAGTGGCCGCGCTGTTACCTGGTCTTGTATTGAGTATACTATAGCCTCGTCACTGCCAGACTGTGTTATTATAGTGGCCGCGCTGTTACCTGGTCTTGTATTGAGTATACTATAGCCTCGTCACTGCCAGACTGTGTTATTATAGTGGCCGCGCTGTTACCTGGTCTTGTATTGAGTATACTATAGCCTCGTCACTGCCAGACTGTAATATTATAGTGGCCGCGCTGTTCTTTGGTCTTGTATTGAGTATACTATAGCCTCGTCACTGCCAGACTGTAATATTATAGTGGCCGCGCTGTTACCTGGTCTTGTATTGAGTATACTATAGCCTCGTCACTGCCAGACTGTGTTATTATAGGGGCCGCGCTGTTACCTGGTCTTGTATTGAGTATACTATAGCCTCGTCACTGCCAGACTGTAATATTATAGTGGCCGCGCTGTTACCTGGTCTTGTATTGAGTATACTATAGCCTCGTCACTGCGTGACAGTGTTATTATAGTGGCCGCGCTGTTATTTGGTCTTGTATTGAGTATACTATAGCCTCGTCACTGCCAGACTGTAATATTATAGTGGCCGCGCTGTTATTTGGTCTTGTATTGAGTATACTATAGCCTCGTCACTGCCAGACTGTGTTATTATAGTGGCCGCGCTGTTATTTGGTCTTGTATTGAGTATACTATAGCCTCGTCACTGCCAGACTGTGTTATTATAGTGGCCGCGCTGTTATTTGGTCTTGTATTGAGTATACTATAGCCTCGTCACTGCCAGACTGTGTTATTATAGTGGCCGCGCTGTTACCTGGTCTTGTATTGAGTATACTATAGCCTCGTCACTGCCAGACTGTGTTATTATAGTGGCCGCGCTGTTATTTGGTCTTGTATTGAGTATACTATAGCCTCGTCACTGCCAGACTGTAATATTATAGTGGCCGCGCTGTTACCTGGTCTTGTATTGAGTATACTATAGCCTCGTCACTGCCAGACTGTGTTATTATAGTGGCCGCGCTGTTACCTGGTCTTGTATTGAGTATACTATAGCCTCGTCACTGCCAGACTGTAATATTATAGTGGCCGCGCTGTTATTTGGTCTTGTATTGCGTATACTATAGCCTCGTCACTGCCAGACTGTGTTATTATAGTGGCCGCGCTGTTATTTGGTCTTGTATTGAGTATACTATAGCCTCGACACTGCCAGACTGTAATATTATAGTGGCCGCGCTGTTACCTGGTCTTGTATTGAGTATACTATAGCCTCGTCACTGCCAGACTGTAATATTATAGTGGCCGCGCTGTTACCTGGTCTTGTATTGAGTATACTATAGCCTCGTCACTGCCAGACTGTGTTATTATAGTGGCCGCGCTGTTACCTGGTCTTGTATTGAGTATACTATAGCCTCGTCACTGCCAGACTGTAATATTATAGTGGCCGCGCTGTTATTTGGTCTTGTATTGCGTATACTATAGCCTCGTCACTGCCAGACTGTGTTATTATAGTGGCCGCGCTGTTACCTGGTCTTGTATTGCGTATACTATAGCCTCGTCACTGCCAGACTGAGTTATTATAGTGGCCGCGCTGTTATTTGGTCTTGTATTGCGTATACTATAGCCTCGTCACTGCCAGACTGTAATATTATAGTGGCCGCGCTGTTATTTGGTCTTGTATTGAGTATACTATAGCCTCGTCACTGCCAGACTGTAATATTATAGTGGCCGCGCTGTTATTTGGTCTTGTATTGCGTATACTATAGCCTCGTCACTGCCAGACTGTAATATTATAGTGGCCGCGCTGTTACCTGGTCTTGTATTGAGTATAATATAGCCTCGTCACTGCCAGACTGTAATATTATAGTGGCCGCGCTGTTACCGGGTCTTGTATTGAGTATACTATAGCCTCGTCACTGCCAGACTGTAATATTATAGTGGCCGCGCTGTTACCTGGTCTTGTATTGAGTATACTATAGCCTCGTCACTGCCAGACTGTAATATTATAGTGGCCGCGCTGTTACCTGGTCTTGTATTGAGTATACTATAGCCTCGTCACTGCCAGACTGTAATATTATAGTGGCCGCGCTGTTACCTGGTCTTGTATTGAGTATACTATAGCCTCGTCACTGCCAGACTGTGTTATTATAGTGGCCGCGCTGTTACCTGGTCTTGTATTGAGTATACTATAGCCTCGTCACTGCCAGACTGTAATATTATAGTGGCCGCGCTGTTATTTGGTCTTGTATTGCGTATACTATAGCCTCGTCACTGCCAGACTGTGTTATTATAGTGGCCGCGCTGTTACCTGGTCTTGTATTGCGTATACTATAGCCTCGTCACTGCCAGACTGAGTTATTATAGTGGCCGCGCTGTAATTTGGTCTTGTATTGAGTATACTATAGTTTCGTTCTTGTCCGTGGATACGTCGTTTGGATAGCGAGCGTGATAACGGTACGTCACACGTCACCGCGATGGTAATACGTCGATTGGCGTTGACTTAAGCCGTGCATGTACAAAAATTCACCGCTCTAGCGCTAACGGTTACCGAGTTTTTTGATGGGATGTAAAATTACAAAATGGCCGTACGGTCAAGGAGCGCTTGTGGATTGTGGGCGAACCGTTCGACATAAACGGGTGGTGCGACCGCTCTATGAGATCGTCTCGACAAGGCAAACACAACGCATTAACCGGCGGCGTCGCGACGCCAACAACGTCCAAGTTAACATATTTGTGTTCGCGAACCGTTCGTCTAACAAACACGAAATTTATACGGTGCACTTAAATGACGATAACAAATGTAAAGGTAAAAAAAAGACGCTGATCGGCCCAACGATGGCCGAGTTACGGATGGCGTCGGTGGCGTCGCGGAAAACGGCGTCGGGTTTTTGGACGCCGTCGGCAAGACCCTAATATGATGTGTACTAAAATGTTAACCGTTAACGGCCTAGACTAATCGTTCGCCTTCATTTCTGTTGTTTTTACCTCAAATCAGCATTTCTGTTGTCCATCGGTACCTCAAATTAACATTTCTATTGTTAGACTCTAGCTCAAATTAACATTTTCGTGGTCCATCTTTACCTTAAATTAGCATTTTCATTGTTAGACTCTGGCTCAAATTAACATTTTCGTTGTCCATCTATACCTTAAATTAGCATTTTCATTGTAAGACGCTAGCTCAAATTAACATTTTTGATGTGGACTAAAATGTTAACCCTTAACGGCCTTGACAAATCGTTTGCCTTCATTCTAGACTTCCTAGAGGACGCCCCACCACCAGTAGGTCGGCGGACATATGCCGATCTGGTGGCGGATCTGTTTAGTGACGAGATTGCCCGTAAGTACAGTGATATTTTATGTATTTTTTATCGAGACTACGACGAGGAAGGTGTGGAGGTAGCTGTGAAATGTAGCAGTTGGCCAGTGTAGCCCTAGGCCCCAAACCTACCGGACACTATCTCAAATGTAACATTTCAGTTGTTTATAGTATAAATTAACATTTCTTTTGTCGGACACCCTACTTTAAAATTAACATAAATTTGACCTGTCGCCGATTTTTTTCTAGATGCCTTGTGGATTGCCCTGCTCGTGTGAGAACATTCCAATTGCACTTGCTTACCGATTTTTGTGTGTGATTACAGCACGGGAGTCACCGCCGTTTGTGGTCGACCGGCTATACGGGGCACCGAGTTTTTCAGACCTGCCCGAGGCCCCGCCGCGATAGGCAGCAGAGCCTCTGCTAGCGGATTGCCGTAAGTACGGTGATATTTTATTTCATTTTTATCGAGACTACGACGAGGAAGGTGTGGAGGTAGCTCTGAAATGTAGCAGTTGGCAGTTGAATAACAATACCCTTCTAGCCCTCACCCCTACCAGACACTAACACAAATTACCATTTCAGTTGTTTATACTTTAAATTAAAATTTTTTTTGTTGGACACTATCTCAAATTAACAATACTGTTGTTTATACTCCGCATTATTGTCGGAGACTATCTCAACTGTAACATTTCAGTTGTCTATAGCATAAACAAACAACTCAATTGTCGGACACCCTATCTTAAATTAACATAAGATTGACCTGTCACCGATTTTCATCTAGAGGCCTTGCGGATTACCCTCCTCGTGTGAGAACATTCTGCTTGCACTTGCTTAGCGATTTTTGTGTTTTGTTACAGTACTGGAGACAATCGACGCCGATTTTCTTGATAGATTCCTCAACGAGGCAATTGAGGAATCGCAAATGCAAGGCGTAGAATGCGACCAGGCCCGTAAGTACGGTGATAGTTTACTTAATACTGTTGAGACTACGACGAGGAAGGTGTGGATGCAGCTTTGAAATGTAGCAGTTGGCATTTGCAACAACAACACCCCCCTAATCACCACCCCTACTGCACCCATTATTAGTTTGAGAACAATTTGTTTGCGTCTGCCTAATGAGTATTTTCTTTTGTTACCGAATTAGATGTGAATGCAGTTGCGGAGATCGTCGGGGAGACGCCCGTGGCCCGCTACACATCCGCCGTAATGACCTACGGCATTGGCAAGGGCCGCAAGTCAATGGTCCGCGACAGCAGCGACGACAGCGACTCTATGAGCGAGAGCGAGGACAGCTCCTCCCCCCAAAACTCGGGCCGTAGTGTGAGTACAGCCTCTGTATTTGCATCCTGATGTTATATTATTTTATGAAAATTAGCTAGGAAAAGAAAACGCTCTGCATTGCCAGATGAGTGATTTTTTTTTAATAAATCAAACAATATGAATTCCCCATTGAATAGAAACTGAATATTTTCTTAACAAATTGTGGTTAAAGTTAAAATTCCAAAACTTGTATCCGGTGACGACCTTGCTAGTGCCGATCGTGTTGTATTGAGAGATTCACTTTGCTTCGCTCGCTAATGTTAATAACTGCCTTTGTCTCAATTACAGTCGGACGAGTGCGAGCTTGTCACCATGGTTGCGGCAGGTAAGCTGGGAAAGGAACTTCGCCACCAGTGCCCCTACTGCCGGGCGTATACGGCCTCTTTAACCCAGCATCACATCCGGTACCACAAGGTACCGGCTGTGAGAGCTAGAGGCCGTACCGTCCGGCACAAAATGAGGGAAACCCAGCTCCTGCCGCATCCAGCGGACGGGGCCACCGATACCGACGTGAGTAAATTACCTTGTTATGTTATTTAATAATTTATTTATTTAACGTACATTTATTGTATGACTATTTATTCCTCTGTGAGTGTATTATTGTGTGTGTGTGTGTGTGTGTTATTGTGTTATGTGTGTGTGCTTATTTATTGACATTGTTGATATGTATTAATATGTATTCATGGTATGTTATCTAGTCTGATTCTACAAATCTACCCGCAGAAGGAACCAAGCTAAAACGGCGCTACCGGTGCGAGTCCTGCTCCGGAGTTTACTTGAACCTGCGGCAACACGTGCTGCAGGTTCACAAGAACCTCCGGGGCAGGCAGCGTGAGGCCCGACTTAAGCGTTGGGCAATAAGAAGGAGATTGGCGGCCACCCGGATTGGCGGAGATGTAAGTATGGAAAAATTTGAACTGTAACTAGTAAAAACTCTACATTGATGCTTGTTGTATGAATTTAGTTAATCTTTGTCCTTTTACTCATTTCAGAAACACCTTCGCTAGTCCTTAGTTAGTAAGTAGGTTAGTTTTTGTATTTTTTAGTTTTAATCTAAATTAGTTGTAAATATTATAGTAGTTTATGTAAATAGTTTTTTTAAATAAGTATAGTTGTAAATATCATTGTAATTATTGTAAATATTTTTATATTAAATTTGTAAATATTATTGTAATTGTAAATATTTTTATATTACATTTTTTACCTTTTACTCATAAACAATCTTCTTATTGAATAACATAACTAACATTTACCGATCCCATTCCTATATTAGAGTACACGCACGTTGCAATGCAGCTCGCTACAAGGCGGAACCTAAACGTGTACCTTAAATGTATATATATATTTATTGTGTAGTGCATGTATTATGCCGCCTTGTAGCAGAATGCCAATGTCCAACTTGTGGATGTGCCGATACCCATGTAGCCGTTGAGTTACGTAGCCCAATTGAAACTTCAAGAAAAAATGTAACCAACGGGTTACACGATAATTATAATTTTTATCTTGTTATATCTTAGGCTAATGCGGGAAGAAACGATTTAAAACAAAGGCCTAGCATGACTCTATACTTATCCACGTCCCAGTGTGACGTTTACCCTCACAAATAATGGTTATTTATCGAGGGTCGACGTTTTTGGTTTGGTTGGTAGCTACGATACCCACGTAACCGGTGGGTTACGTGACCAAATGGAAAATTTAAGAAAAATTGTAACCAACGGGTTACATGATACTTATAATTTTTATCTTCAAATATCTTAGGGTAATGCGGGAAAAAACGATTTTTAACCTAGGCCCATCATGACATAACACTTATCCACGTCACAGTGTGACTTATACCTTCACAAATAATGGTTATTTATCGAGGGTCAACGTTTTTGCTATGGTTTGTAGCTACGCTACCCACGTAACCGGTGGGTAACGTGACCCAATGGAAAATTTTAAACAAATGTAACCTTAGCGTTACATGTTGTGGGAAAATATACATAATTTTAAAAACATTTTAGATAATATACAAACACATTTATATGTGTATATATATATATATATATTAAAAGAGAGCAAAGCTCGAACAAGGAACTACCGACAAGTAACAACATGGGGTGACATCGGCGCGCGCAGTTCCACTATCAGCGAGTGCGGGAGACATCAGTTGACAGCTCGACGCCCTGAGGATAGGATCCATAAGGTTCCTGAAACGTCGGCACATTATGGAGGTAGGACGTGGCGGAATAACCCGCAATTATTTTAATTTTATTGACATATATATATATATATATATATATATATATATATATATATATTTATATATATTTATTTATATAAAGAATTGTGTTAGAAATAATTCTTACAAGAATAACTATTTGTATTCGTAACCACTTACAGTTTCACTTATCTAAACGAGTATGCACATTTTGACAATAATAATAATAATGATAATTACAACAATAGTTATGGTAATAAGTCTAAAAATTAGAACTATGATTAATAAAAGTACGTTTTCATTAATGCACTTACTTTATTTCATTTTTGTTATAATTTAATAGTTTTAGTTAGAGTAACATGTTCACTACACGAGGATTAATTGAATGGCTTCATAAAGTATTATAGGTAGTATATACGGAAGATCCGAGTGAAGATGAGACATTTGGAGTGAAGTAGCCGACAGGTGACACGTACATGGTAAATTCCCCAAAATATATTGCAACCATTAAGTACGAGTAACTTGTGCGCTACACGAGGATACTTGTGATAAATAACATGGTTACACGTAATGAGACATTTTTAATAGAGTAGCCGATTGGTGACACAGACATATAAAATTCACCTAAATATATTGCACCCAAAAAGTACGAGTAACTTGTGTGCTACATGAAGATAGTTGTAATATAAGACATGGTTACACGTAACACAGCTAAGACGAAATATTTTTAATAAAGTAGCAGCCAGGTGACACGGACTTGGCAAAGTGATCGCGGCAAGAGCGAGTCTAGTCAATGTGTGCACTATGGTTACACAAGAACTGAAATAGGAACGGTGAATTTGGACTGGTATCCCCAAAGTCGGCACACGCTAATGTTGAAATTGTGCGAGACGCCAGTTGTAGGATTCCATACAAACGGGTAAGTGGGTATCACCATGACGCAGGTAATTACCATTTCATCCCGATGATCGTCAAAATGGTATCTGCCACAAAAAAGGAAACGCTGTTGAGCTTGACTCTCCGCACCCAACGGTACCACCCTAACGATGTAGTACTAGTTTGATGCTATCTGTTCTTATCAGCATTGGTGTGTATTAATGTGGAGGGCCAGTCCCGGCGTTACCGCAATGCCGGCCCAACCCGCATAATCGCGCGCATTGTATGCATTAACACTAGAACAAATTACGCTTTACTGCGGCAATAAGTTGGGAGTCGCTCCAGAACAACAGGTTGCGAATCTCACGTTAGCGCGTGTGAATGCACTGAAACGACTCTTCATGGACGAGCTTTCTGACGATTGTCCCTGGTCTGAGGGAGACTGTCTGAACAAATGGCAAAGAAGCTTGATAGATATTTGGGCTTAACGTCTTATATTTTTGCAACTTGGCTAATCAAGACGATGAGTGGGTGATAATGAAGATGACATTGAGGGCTCTTTGGAGAAAAGGGGCAAGTAGGAGGGCGCGTGAGGAAAGGGGATTGGGGTGTGGACTGCACTTCATCTGACATCTCATCATCGACCTGTCCGGCCAGAGTGACCCTACCAGAAGCATACGCTTCCGCCAGCATAGCTCTCGGGATCAACAAAGCACACACACCTGCCCACCACGATAAGGTAGCAGTCCCTAAGCAGGAAATGGCAAAGAAGCTTGGATTTCTATTTCCGAAGAAGAAAAGCGAGAGAAAGCCCCAGTTTATGAGATCTGCGCCTTGGAATTCGATATACTGGATCCTCTGTCGCCACTAGGACTGGATCTGTAACCCCTTCTTCATGACACAAGTCAGATATAAGCTTAGAACGATGGCAAAACCAGTACTGAAGCCAAATGAAATGGTGTTTGGCGAATTCTTTCCCGGGGGTAGTTGACTTACCAGCCGATTGATTGATTAATGGGGCTTAATGTCTCATATTTATGCAACGATGGCTAATTTAGACGATGAGCGGGTGATAATGAAGATGAGAAAGATGATAATGAAGAATAAAGCCACATCCGAATTAGATCCATTGTACGTCGCGTGAGTCGTCATACGGGAGTCCAGCAAGGGAGGCAGGGCCAAGTGGGAGGAGAAATATTCAATGGGACAGTGGGGGGGAAAGGGGATTGGGGTTTGGACTGCACTTCGTCTGACTTCTCCTCCTCGACCAGTCCGGCTAGGGTGGCCCTTCCAGAAGCATACGCTTCCGCCGGCATAGCTCTCGGGATCACCAAAGCACGCAGAGGAGGAGGAAATGGGACGAGGAAGAGACGACCTGTCGGACGAGACGATAGGCGAACTAGATAGACTTTCAAGGGATTTGACCACCCTGTTAAGAGAGAGTTACCTGCAGGCCGAGATGGCCGCAGAGGAAGGCGTGCCGGTGGCGCAGATTGCGCGTAATTATATTTGCGCGCGTTTGGGGCTGCGACCGGTAACACCTATAGAAGAGCCGTCAGAGCTGCAGGCGGACGAGTAGTGCCGACTGCTAAAAGGGGGTTTTTTTCGGTGCACAAGTTACTCCCGGCCAAAGCTTTGTGCGCTTTTTTCCCCAAGTACAAAAAAAAATCCCCATCGTTGACTGAAACTTTGACGTAGTGATGGGGCTTTCTTACTAATATCAGTCATGGCCGGTGTTGACAACAAAAGATATTAAAAATTATCATAATAATATCGTTGGTATAATTATAATGTTTTTAATTTATATTTTAACAACAATATAATACATATTTTAGATTTTGTATCGATGCATTGTTTTTTTTTTTTTAATAAACGGTGCGTATAAAAACAAATAGCTTCAAAGCCTGTAGGTACAGTTACAATCATGGTGTTGCCTTGGCACCATCCTTTCTCGTCCCTGATTGCAGGGCCCAGCCAGTCGGGTAAGACCTTTTTCGTGCGAAATTTTCTCAAGCACATCGATCAAATGGTAGATGTATCTTTTAAAGAGATAGTATGGTGTTTTTCCGAAAAACAGTCTATACACGCAGCTTTGACGTGTTGCGTGCCGGTAAGGTTTCATAAATGCGGCGAGGGACATGGCGGAGGATCTGATGATGATTGGTTATTATTAGTTTTCGGACACCGGCGGTCGTCGTACCTCAGCGCTTTTTTCTCCAACAAAGGACCCCACGAGAGAATGGCACAAAGCGAAGCGGAGCTCTACCACTGGCTGGAGCTGCGTCGCCAGGCCGCGGATCTCCGAGACAAGCTCGCTACCACCCCTGGCTGGGCGGAATCAAGGGCCAACTGAAGAAGCGGGGAGCAAAGCAGAGACGGGACCACTCAGTGTCCAGGTCGCCGGCCCGTGATAGGAAAAAGGACTCCTCCTCCGCCGGTGCTTCTTCCTCCAGTAAGAGGTCCACCCCACGGGACAAGGAAAAGTCCCCCTCCTCCAGCAAGAAGAAAGGCCCCCTCCTCGAAAAGTCACTAAAGGAGGCCAAGAAGTCCCAGGAGCACCGCAGGGGCGCGACTCCTCCGCCCAAGGAAAATCTCAAACGGACCCACGAGCGATCCGTTTCGGACATGTCGATCAGAGCACTGGAGAAGGAACTCGAGGAGCGTCGGAAGAGGAAGAGAGAAGAGTCGGAGCCATCCCAACAGGATTCCACCTCCCGGGAGCGCCAAGTCTCGACTGATTCTCCTTTAACTGTAGAGCAGGAACATTAGCTTGTAAGAACCAATGTATCCCTTTTCTTTCATTAAAGAGACAGTCTTTGACTGTAGAGGAGTGCCAGCCCCCGCAACAAGCTTCTTGTTTCGGGGACAAACTACAAGACGAAGGATGTGGAGTAAGAGAAGATGGAGCAGAAGAGGATGCGAAGACGAAAGACCAAGGGAATATTCAATTGAAGAATAGTGCATTGTATTTTCTTTGTAAAACAATTGTTTTAATAGTGTATATACTATATTGTAAATGGTAAAAGGTTAAAATGAATTAAGTTTCTTACACTGTTGTATTTCATTTGCTAAACCATTGTTTCCTCACAAAACGATTCTAGAATTGATTAAAGTAAAGCATGTCAAATCAGCAAGATTCAGGGTCAAACGGGAGGGTTCGCGGTGCTGACGAGAACGAGGGGCGCCACGCCGCGGTCGCCGTCATCAACTCGGACCTCAGCGAGCCACAGAGACATTGCTTAGTGGTATTACTAGAGTAGATTGTGTGCTCTCAGTAGACGCGATGATAAAACGTTTGCTTACTTCTTTCCCATCTGTAACTGAGACAGTAACATGCAACTCTGTGCATTGCCCCAAAAAGCAACGAGTGATCGATCACGCTCTCTATGCTGTTCAATGGTCAACATACACTACAATTGACAAATTGCGATTTTTAATCATGTCTGAACTAAGTGCAGTCAGACTAACTGAATGCTAAGCAAGAATAGCAAGTACAAAATGTCATGTCATCAGATGATTTTACTCTTCCTCGGACACTGGAGTAGTGCAATGTGCAGGTATATGTGGGCCAACCTATCAAGTCTCGGAATATCACTTTTACTTTGAACCAATCTCTTTGGGTACAGAAATAGGTATTGTGGACACCGTTCCTGAAGTCATACGGGTACAATTCCCACCCGTTTGGAGCTAGCGGGAAATGTGTAATGGTTGCGTGGTGTTCCAGGGTACACTGGTGAGTTAACGCTAAACTCTGTAGGCCACTACATTGCATTCGGTAGACGACATGGCTCTCAATGTGAGGCATATGATGACCTAAAAGAGGGTTAATCTGCGGTATCACCGAACAGAGTTGTTCGAGCTGCTCTCATGTAATACACAATTGGCTAGTTTATTTCAGTTCATAAACTTACCAAAGGTAGAACTTTTGATTAAAATGCCAGCAAGTGAGGGCAAGGCCAAGTGGGAGTAGAAATATTCAGATGGACAGTGCGGGGGGGGGGGGAAGGAAGGGACAGGGTCTCCTTTTGTCACCTCTTACGACTAGCAGAGTCACTCTGGGCCAATTCTACCCCGGGCCGAGACATGAATAATAAATCCACATCCGAATCAGATCCATTGAACGTCGCGTGGGTCGTCATACGGGAGTTCAGCAAGGGAGGGCAGGGCCAACTGGGAGGAGAAATATTCAGTGGGACAGTGGGGGGAAGGGACAGGGTCTCCTTTCGTCCCGCATCTCCACCTTCTACAGGAGTGAGAGTTTACATGAGTCATCTGCACACACACTTGGTTGCGACGAGAACCACTCTTGAAGTCACTAGGTCGGAGTTCTGAAGATGACTGATGATTGATTATTTGGGCTTAACGTCTCATATTTTTGCAACGAGGCTAATCGAGACAATGAGTGGGTGATATATGAAGATGAAATTGGGGGCTCTTTGGAGGAAAGGGGCCAATAGGAGGGAGGGGTGGAAAGGGGAAGGGGGAGGAAAGGGGATTGGGGTGTGGACTGCATTTCGTCTGACTCCTCCTCCTCGACCAGTCTGAAAATTTGAAAAGTTGAGTTTTGTGCAGAAGCTAGTTTACACTGTCCATAATTATAATTTATGTTTAACAAAACATTTATTTTTGGTTAACAAAGCAAAACAATGCCTATTTCTGTTTTTAATTGGATAATAAGAACTTAAATCGACATTATAACAGTCTGACAGTGGCGCACACCCCACGGGAGCAGGGTAGCGGCCGCTCCAGTAGCCAACGGGGGAGGGGGGGGGGGGGGGGGGGGTTGCATGAGAAAAAATGTGAAAGACGAAATGTGAAACAAAAAATAAAATAAAAACACACTAGAAAAGAAGAAGGTCCAAATCCTAAAGGAAAGAATGGATGGGTATAACCATTGTGTTTAAAATACCCTTAATGGTATAACCAATTGTGTTATCCCGACGCGTTGCAAACTTTGGAAAATACAATACCGGGATCGCTTTTTGGCCGCGGCGAGCGGGGGGGTACAAAAAGTTTCCTCACATTGATTACCTTTAGTTTTGATGTTCGCACTTCTCATAGTACAAACAAAAATGCACTACAAAATTCATACTGATATCCCGTGAAAAACGGGATGGTTGGCAACCCATATTCAGATTTATAACAAAACAACACTTGGCCTGCAAGTTATGTTCATTACGTCAGTGGAGGTGCTCACACCACTACTCGTGTCACCATTAGGGAAGGATGGGACGTCGGACGTGTACACGTCCGTGAAAGTATACACTTGGACATAGTTTTTAAAAATTAAACGTTGCGCCAAATGTACACATTTACAATGGCGTTTTTCATTGGGCTGCTCCGAGTGCTCTGGTGCGCTCCAGTTGTCATTTCAATCATCATTGAGTCTCATCTTCTCTGTTATAAAATCTGATCATCTAATTTCTATCAATAAGAGTGGTGACATTTGTACTCATTTACCACCTGAGTATTAAGTAATAATTGGCGGAATTGCATTAAAAACAAACACTTAAAACCACGTCAAAAACAAGTATTTTTTTAAAAAATCGCCTGCGGCACTGTTGGTGGGGGCCATCCCCCCACTCCCCTCATTGTTTTTATTTGTCCGGTCCCTTTTCCCTTTGGGTATTTGTCCCAGATTTCCCGATTTGAAATATGGTCACTTTAAACAATATATTTTCGCAGTCAGGATTACCAACATTCATCAGCACAGGTAACACATTTTATTTTAAAAAGAATATGTAATCTCGTCAACTAGATCACATATTTTCAAACTGCTTTTCTTAAACGTGCGTATACCCAGCGTAACCTGCGGACACCATCTACTAGGCCTATAACAGGATTAAGTTATTGCTTACATTAGCTTGGAAAGTACTCTAAAACTCGTAAAATGCCACCAAATGCAATGAGAGGACCAAAAAATTTCCTAAGCTGGGGGGCATCCCCCCCAGACCCCCCATTGTAGTTCCCGGAACTAGGGGGGGGGGGGGGGGGTCACGAAAAAAGTCGCTCCAGTAGTTCAAAATAGGGTGTGCGCCACTGCAGTCTGATACGCATTTAAATCCACATTACCATGGTTGGGAAGTAAATCATTCTCTCGTGACGAGTGTAGTTATGGAAACATACGTGTAGGCCTAGCTGCATTTCCAAAGGGTCCATGGACGAAGCTATTAAACCAATTTCCTGTGGAGTTTGACAATAACAAACTACTGGTGTATGAATGCAGAAAAGGGGCACAAAAACATTGTAACAGTGGGTACCGTATGTTTGATGGAAAAAAGTGAAGAATGTACTGCTTTTCTACACAACTGAGAAAACATTTGTCAAAAACAAAGTACAGAAATCAATGTCTCTGCAAAAATACTACTGTGTTCAAATAATGATGAGAAATTCGAGTGATGTGCATTCAACTCACTGCCAATGCAAGGCAGGTCAAGGTGGAGTTTGCAGCACGTTGTTGAAGCCCTTTGGTTCCTGTGTCACCATAAAAATATGGGGAGTAGTCTATGTTTATACCAGACGACAAGTCATGCACTGAAAAGGAAAGGGCATAGGGTACTGGCTCAACATCGAAAAATGTATCTACTCTCAATTTTTCCGAACATGTGTTTAAAAAGAAAATGCCAGGTGCTGTTAATCGAAATATTTAAAAAATTCAGTTACGCAAAAAGAGAAGAGCTGAACTTAGTTTCAAAGTTACGGCAAGTAATATGCATAACCGATTGACTGCTGCTAATATTAACTCTATGCAGTGCAAAACTTTACTGAGGGCAGAATTTTTGCCTGTCACCTGTGAGGCAGAAAAGTAAGACTGTGTTTTAGACTCTGAGCCGATATCAAAGAGACCCAACTTTTCTTTCCAGTGATAGTGTGCGTGTGTTTAACTACACTTTTTAATTTTTGTTTAGTGTTTAGATTTGTTGTAACCTCACAGGTACGTACCTCTCCCCCCTCTACACTGCCCTAGACAAAGGAGACCACGCAGTGGGAATCTTTTATGATCTTAGCAAGGCCTTTGATACTATAGACCACAACATTCTTCTTGCCAAGCTCGAGACATATGGGGTTAGAGGAACAGCCCATAAGTGGATGGCCTCATACTTGTCTGAACGAACCCAGGCAGTAGAAATCCAGGCGATTCTTAAGGATTCCACTCAAAAATTTCTTTCTAAACCCAAATATCTTATCACTGGCGTCCCCCAGGGCTCTATTTTGGGCCCACTAGCCTTTATCTTATATACCAATGACCTGCCCAATATCCTAGACAAAGGTGTCCTAACCTAATACGCGGATGACTCAAGCCACCTTATAACTCTCCCCAAAAATTGTGCCCCTGCCCTCCCCACTCTAGCCAACAAACAAGCTTCCCTTATGTCCTCATACTGCCACAGCAACCTCTTAACTCTCTCTCTCTCCAAAACAGTATACCTCTACTTCCACACACCTCAGAGCGCCCCGACATCTAGTCCACTGATTCGGCTCGATACTAAAAGCGTTAACCGTTCAAATCATGCCAAGCTGTTAGGCCTGTATATCACTGAACCTCTTGATTGGTCAATGCACATTGACATGGTCTCCTCCAAAATTTCCAGTGGCTGTTTCATGTTGAGGAAGCTCAAGCAGATAGTTCACCCCCATATTCTGAAACTAGTCTACTTTGCCCATATTCACTCTCATTTATCGTATGCTGTTCTATTCTGGGGGGTTTCCCCACAAGCAACAAGATTATTCACGTTACAGAAGAGGGCAGTCCGTATCATTGCTGGCGTCTCCAGGAGGCATACCTGTAGAGAGCTTTTCAAAGAACTTGAAATTCCCAGCCTTGCAAGCACCCTCATTCAGGCAGCTGCCATGTTTGTTCGTCTGAATTCAAATCTCTTCCCACTCAACTCTTCAGTCCACGCTCATCACACAAGAGCCAACGTCCAGATTCACCTTCCCAGCCACAACTCATCTCTATTTTCCAGAGGCCCACACTACTTAGCTCTTACCGTTTTCAACAAGCTTCCCAGAAAAATAATCACCTCTCCGTCCATTCCCTCATTCAAAGCCAATCTGAAATCTTTTCTCATCTCTAAGTCCTTCTATTCTCTCCACGAATTCCTTTCGGCCCAACACAATGTGATTTAGGTGGTTAATCACATTCATCGATTTATAATATGTATCTCCAATGTCTCTATTTAATCTGATCATAATATGTATATTAAGTTTATGTATATTAAGTATGTATATTATAAGATTGACGATGCCTATATTTGTACCATGTATTAATCGACAGGCAAATAAATAAAAAAAAATAAAGAACAACAGGGCGCCCGCGAGCCTTCAAGTGCTTAGTAAGGTGTCCAGTGATAGTGGGCGGGTTTTTAACTACATTTTTAATTTACGAACTTTTTAAGATGGGGCCGGTGAAGTGTTCGTACGGGAAGTGTGAAAAAAATAACAAAGGCGTTTCCAGAACTGAAGTTTGTCAATTCTCCAAAGAAAACTGAACGGCGTGACTTCTGGGTTGTTAATTGCAACAATAACGCATATTTGTTGTTAACCAATGCTCAATTGGATAGATTGTCTGTCTGTCTGAAACATTTCACAGCCGACTCCTTCGCGAGGCGTGGTTGCCATAACAAGTTGAACTGGAATGCAGTTTCTACATTGGATGTTAAGTTGTTGCATGACCAGATATTAATAGACACGGAGGTGGAGGATGTTTCAGATGAAGACGTTGCTGTTGTGGAGGGATTGTTGTCTCTAATCTCTCCCTGTACGCCTGATAATGATTCCCCAGTTAACAATCCAATGAAAGCGTCCGTAAACAGTACTCCGGCAGGTACTCCTCCTAATTGTGTACCCAACTACGTAAATAAAACTGCGCCAGCGAATGAATCCGCATCACGAAAAGACGGAAAGATTCGTGTATACTAAATATCCCGTTAAAAACTAGCAAGCAGAACTATGACATAACGCCGGAATGGCTATAACTTGTTGGTGATTAATTTGTGTTACTTGTAAAGGGGACATGTATAAAATGTATTTTTGTAATATTAGCAATATGTGCGAAATAAATAATAATTAATAACAAACATACCTACAACGTCCACCCCCATTCATCACGCAAACTACAGTATACCTAAAGCAGTCAAGTGTTGCACCAAAAAATATCAAAAAGATCATACAACAAAATTGATTAATAGTAACAGTAGTAACTTTGCGCGTAAACCCGAAACGCCAATAGCTTTAAATTGTAACTCCGAGGCCACCACTTCAATTGCAAGGCCCGCACCTCCGTTATGTTATGATAGCGACCACATAATCCCTTCTTACTACTTCAGAACACTAGAACATAATTCCCCTCTGGACAATAATAACAAACTCAATGGTCTTACCTACTGTAATTAGTATGGTTTTTATATCTAATTAATTTTATTACTTATTATCGATTTTATAATCAAAATAACTACGCTAATGGTTATATCATTTCATTCAGACTGTAAGGCTAACCACAACGCAGTGGGCTGTTGTATTAAATGTTGTGTTGCAACCTTCAGATATAGTTTAACGTAGTAGTAAGTAGTAGTAGTAACGTAGAGGTACCCTCCGCCCGTAACGTCTCATATTTGTGCAGCAAAGTGCATGCCCGCCAGAGCCAGAAATGTCCAATGGAAGTTCTGCCCAGAATGTTTTGGGGAACGTGGCTGGGATAAGCCAGTCTAGCTGCAGCCGTGTCCTCAAAACTTCTTGTGAATCTATAGTTGCGATGTCTCCACGCAGAACTAGATACCCGCTGGCCAGTGCTAACCAAATTCCCAGAATTAAGTCAGGTAAGTGCAAGAGAAGACTCAATAACATAATATATAGATCTCTAGTCTACACTTGACATGTTCTAGATGTAGGCCTACATGCTTGGTAGATAGATAGATATTTGGGCTTAACGTCGTATATTTTTGCAACTTGGCTAATCAAGACGATGAGTGGGTGATAATGAAGATGCATTTGGGGGATTTTTGGAGGAGAGGGGCAAGTAGGAGAGCGCGTGAGGAAAAGGGAAAGGGGAGGAAAGGGGATTGGGGTGTAGACTGCACTTTGTCTGACTTCTCCTGATTGATTGATTGATTACTGGGGCTTAACGTCTCATATTTTTGCAACAATGGCTAATCGAGACGATGAGCGGGTGATAATGAAGATGAAAAAGATAATGATGAAGAAAAAAGCCACATCCAAATAAGATCCATTGTACGTCGCGTGGGTCGTCATACGGGAGTCCAGCAAGGGAGGGCAGGGCCAAGTGGGAGGAGAAATATTCAGTGGGATAGTGGGGGGGGGGGGGGAAAGGACAGGGTCTAGGGGGTGAGGTCGTCAGTAGTAGTAGGTTTCAGTAGACATTGGATACATTTGACATATTTACGCTTCTCCTGGATATGGCCTGTGAGCTTAAATACAAAGCATAGTATTTATCACATTCTATGTGTGTAGCCCTATGCTACTTGTGACAAGTGGATAGTAGGCCAGCCCTACTACACGGAGTAAAATATTTACGTAACAGTTCCTGCTGACCGTGTTCTGCTGTTTCAGCAAGATTTACGGTAAATTTTGCAGAACAGTATTGCTAAAACAGCATTAACACTTCTGCTAACTTAAAACTAATTTAAACAGCATAATGAATTGCAGGAACAGCAAAATGTTATGCTAGCGGTGAAATTTGCAGAACAGTATTGCTAAAACAGCAATAATGGTTCTGCTAACTTAAAACAAATTTAAACAGCATAATGGATTGCAGGCACAGCAAAATGTTATGCTAGCGGTGAAATTTGCAGAACAGTATTGCTAAAACAGCAATAATGGTTCTGCTTACCTAAAAATAAAATTATTTAGCAAAATAGTTTGCTACAACAGCAGAATATCAAAAGCGAGAGAAAGCCCCAGTTTATGAGATCTGCGCCTTGGAATTTGAAATACTGGATCCTCTGTCGCCCCTTAGACTGGATCTGTAACCCCCCCTTCATGACACAAGTCAGCTATAAGCTTGAAACGATGGAAAAACCAGCACTGAAGCCAAATGAAATGGTGTTTGGCGATTTCGTTCCCGGGGTTGTTGACTTACCAGCCGAGAACCCAACAGTTACAATAACCCTAACCCCAGAGTAAGCAACTGACTTCCTCAGTAACATCCAAACCTAAAGGTGTATCACACTCGTCATGGTCCCAACATCGTTAAGTAATATTAGAAAGTACTACACTGTCACACCATTGGGTGCATGTTTGCTGAGCTGCCATAGCTCACTGGAAGAGCGTGGTCAGCAACCCTACATTAAATATTGATACATTTGTGTGACGATTGCTACATAATAATCCAGAAAGCTATTTTGCCTGATTGATATTTGGGCTAAACGTCTCATATTTTTGCATTGATTATTAATGGGGCTTAACGTCTCATATTTATGCAACGATGGCTAATCGAGACGATGAGCGGGTGATATATGCCGGCAGGTTACAGGGACATAAGATATTCAACCAGAAGGTGATTTTTGTAATTAGGTCACTGCCAAATAGTACCATGGAATCATTTCGGCCAGGATCTGTAAATCTAGAACAGAGTGCATCGACTACGTATCAGAAAGATCATTGAAAGCGGTTGGTTACTCAATGGAAGGCACGACAAGTAGTGTTGCGCCCGCCCTCTACGGGCCTCAGGCGTTGGTGAAGAGGAAACTGAGGGAAGGGAATGGGATGAATAGACAGGGGACTGAGAGTTTGGAACACGAGCTATTGCGAAGGTTTGCAACTGCAGCGTACCATATGGTTAAGTGTAAATTATCTAGCGATTAGGTCGGACGATGCACAGTGCTGTGGCAGTACAGAGTGCCAACCTCATATTTCATGACATTAATAGCATTAGTATTTAAAGTTCAATAAGGTGATAGTTATTGGCAAGTTTGACATTCCGGCAGTTATGACAAATGTTTGTATAAATTATTTAACCAGCTAACACATGTTTTTAGAATGGACTGTACGGACAGCGCACGTGTGCCTATGCATATGTGTTCACCCAAAAGTACACTCAAGAGATAAAGTTACATTTTACTCCCAAATCGAACAGTGCATTTTTCTCACGAAGTAATCAAACCCAAAAGATTGTGCAACAGGAAGTGCTAAGCGCGTACTAAGCCTTCCAGCTTCTTCAGCTCACACGTGTGTGATAGCATTGTGCAACACTGCGTAGCAACACCCGCGACAAACCAACGAAAATCGGTTACCCCCCACCCCACTTCACACCGAAGATTCCAAAACGGACAAAGACACGCTACCCACTCAACCAACAGTACCACCCGTGGACGGACGAGTCTGTCAGAAGCAGCGGCGAGACTTCTCCAGGACCAGGGAGGAGCCTAGACAACGGGTCCGTTCAACATGCCTCAAACTTAGGCATTTATTGAATAGACAACAACTACTACAACCAGAACAAACAACAACAACAACAAGACGTAACGTATAAACAAAAGACCATGATCTAAAACAAAAAACTTAAAAACATGTAACAAAACAAAGAACTTTGCAAGAATTCGAAGGCCAAGGCCAACTTTCATTAAAAAGTCAAACTGCCTATAACATCATTGTTTTGATACTTTTGTTATTTCATATTTTGTATTTTATAATATACTGGCCCCATTTTTAATTTGAAGGTTTTACTATTGTTGTTTGCTCTTCGAGTTTATTTCAGTAATTGTTTTTAAATAAATACGAAACATTTTTATTAAAACTTCAAGATAGACAATTTTTATAGCGTCAGTGAAAAGCTAAACCATGTGAAACATGGTCCAACTCCAGTCGCATAAATACTATTTCTGCACTTTGATCTTAGTTGAAATTGTGAACTTTCAAGTATATTCTGAATTATCAATAATTAGTATTAAATTAACCATATGGAAGTCAACAATAAGGCGTATTTTGTAAAAATTGGAAGTGTCATGTTTCACTTAAATTCACCTCACAGTTTAGTCGCTCAAGGCATTGGCTTTTTCTTCCCGCACCGGAAAATAGTATGAAGAGTGAGATGCTTCAGCGAGGGAAATATTAGTCCACACCTGCACGTCATGCTCGAAGTGTTCTCCGAGTATGTGGAGTAGGATGCCGAGGGCTGTAACTTGAGGTGTACGTACTGTGACTGCAAGGGGTCGATGGGGGAGTTTTCTACAGATGTCGAGGGCTGTGACTTGAGGTGTACGTACTGTGACTGCAAGGGGTCGATGGGAGATTCTTCCACAGATGTCGAAGGCAGTGGCTTGAAGGTTGCCAAGGGTAAAACCACCGGACGTAGAGACGGCTTTCGTTTTAGGGGTGGATTCATGACGTCTACGACGGGTGGTGCATTCAGACGTACGAAATGGTTTGCATTGGAGGCTATCAAGGGTGTTACCTTGAAGAATGGGCGTTGCTCGAGGTCGCTGACGATTGTGGGCGGTGCCTCGTCATGTACAATGGGCGGTGTCATCAGAAAGACATGAGGCTCGAACGGGCCCATGACCTTCAGACATGGCTGTGGCTTGAAGGTTGTCGACGGTGGAACTACCGACTTGCGTACAACACCTTGATGTGCCTTCAGGCGGACGTAAGGCCCGTTTGCTTGGAGGGGTTTCAAGCGTAGTGCCGAGGGTGCCCTGGTCCTCTTCGCTGCCGGTTGGCGTACAGGCGGGATTGTTGATCGAGTTTTCGGTGTTTTCACCTGTCGCTGTTTCTTCCCTTCTAAATTCAACGTTGATAACCCATCTTTTGGCGATGAATTATGTGCCTGTGTTATTATCGATCGCGGTACGAATCTAGTAACGGGTCGAGATACCGAGGGGGGCTTCGAATTGGGTGCAGACCGGTGTTTTTGTTGTGGTTTTGGTAGTTTTATGGTTATCTTTATCTTAGGCGGTGCGAAACACTTTATGCGCATGTGGTAGACCATTCCACGCTTGTAAAGATAGCCCTTCCCACATTTAGAACACAGAAAGGGGCGCTTTCCTACTTCCTGGTCTTCATCCACAGTTTCCACGTCCACGATTTCTGTAAACAGAGGCTACAAGAAAAATAGCCAATCTGTTTGTAATGAATAACGGACGAACGTCAAATATAGTAATGTATATAGCTATTTTATAGAAAATTACAAAAAGATCTATCATAATAATAATAATAATAATGTCGAAGACAGTAAACCAGGAAGTGCACTAAGGAGACCTTGGAGTGCAGTGGTCTCCTGACTCCTGGTGGGTATACGATATAAGCCTAAACAAAACACATCCCTCAATATAGATTAGAAATATATTTGAAGTATACATCTACAAGGTATGAGGTAAATGATCTACGAAAGCACTCTCAAAACGCATAAAATTCCACCAAAATTGCAATGGAAACGATAACAAAAACGGGACTATGCGCCCTAGATCCGTAGTGGCTGGGCTGTGAGTTTCATCTCCAAACCTCTAAAGTAAGTCATGCTTACGACACAGCCGATTTTATATTTCTTTAGTTCTTACCATCTAATTAAAACAGGTCAATTAATTATTCAGATTCAGTTCCAAGAACGGTTTAAACATCAAACAAAAAGCAATGAGAAACAAAATTCCTTCTTTTAAAAAATTGTTGATAAAAGTGATTGATTGTATGGGTCTAGGTCTAATATTCTTGTAGGTATGCTATAATACCCTCATTTTAAGTATATTCTGGTTTACTAAGGCCTAGGCCTAGGACTAGTCCTTCACATTCTACAATGGTCACTAACAATGATAAATGCTACGGCAACGGTAACGATGAGAGCTGTGGTTCAGAATTATTATTATTATTATTTTTATTGTGGTTTAAAGGCACAACACATCTGGGTTATCAGTGCCTTTGGTGTAATAAATTGGTCATTATTGGGAAATGGTCGCTTCCGCAGAGATCCGGCAAGATGTCTGATCGGGAGGTATGTAGGAAAGTGCTAATTTCACGTGCGGATGGGACACAGACGCAATCGGCCTTCTAACAGTGCAGTTGGCCCCCGGCCCTGGGACGGTACCTAGAGGGACCTCCTGCACTGGGCATACAACCGACGCAATCTGTGCCCAAGCCCAAGTGCTGTCAAATCAATCAGAGAGTCGAATCATAACCTAATCATTGCTGGGGTCGTCATCAGGGGAACAAGCCGTAAACAAACCATTTCGGGGGGGGGGGGGACTGGTGGGCGTTTGGATCGCAAAGAGGGCCGGCACGGATGAGGAAGAAGGTAATGAAAGTACGAAGAGAAAGGATGATGAAGGCAAAAGAAAAAAGTGATGATTTAAGATGTGCACGAGAGCCCTCTTTGCGGGCACCGGTCACCGCGAGGAGGGACCCACCTCGACCGGGTGGGAGGAGAAATATTCAGTGGGACAGTGGGAGGAAAGAGACAGGGTTCTTTTTTCGTCCCGCATCTCCACCAGTTTACATGAGTAAACTGCACACACACTTGGTTGCGACGAGAACCACTCTTGAAGTAGCCACTTTCATGGGGAGTACTATCGGGGCCGTAAACTACGGTTAACGCGGCTCCCTATGGGCCATGCGCTCTCTACCTACCTCATGCAGAGATTTAGTGAGTCGTTTGCACCTGAAATCCAGAGGCGATTCCGGTTGGTAGAGGTGGTATACCTAGATGATTGGCTGACACATGGCCCAGTGCGACAGGACCTGATCAGGGCAACCAAGTGGGGCGGTCACAAGGAATCACCTTGAGTTCGAAATCCATCGAAACCCTAAGTCCTGCGCTCCAGTACATAGGCCTGAAACTCCACATACCAGCAGGAACCCTACAGGCCACAGCGGGAGATATAACGAAGATACGGGAATGGGCACAGCTCATCCCCACTGGAAGCGATAAGGATCTGGAGCGGATTATCGGGTACATATCCTGGCTGTCCGATAATCTCAGGTGGCCCCTGTTCATTTGTCGACGTATTGGGGAACGAAATTCAGACTATCTCTTAGAATTTCTCGACAACGGGGACCCCTCAACTCCTAGGCCCATGCGCCAATCCGTAGCGCAAGTACGGATCTACACGGACGCCACGCCACACTCTATTGCAGCCGTTAACCCAGACACCCTTGAAACCAACGCGACCTTTATCGCGGGAACAATGGAGATCAAGCAGGGTGAAATGTTGGCGGCGTTATGGGGTGTAAAATGGGCCTGTGAAGAAGCAGACTTGGCAGTCCACGTCCGTATCTTCTCGGATAATTCCGCGGTAACGTGGAGTATGCCGAAAGGCAAGGAAAAAATCTTTGCTAGCCCTGCGCAACGTTGCCTGCTGTGGCATTTGTTCCGGGAGTATCCGGACTGCACCTGGGACACCGTCTGGGTGCCAACCGACAGAAACGCAGCTGACCGACCTTCCAGGGAAGTTCTGGACCGGATACACCGAGCAACCGTCGCGGAAGGGAACGTCAACGACGACATTGAACACATTGTGCCTCTAGCTTAATGTTAACATGTAATGTAATATTATAGCTTTTGAGAAGCATGCATTTGTCAATTGAGTAGGTAATCAAAACATTTGTGACTTAAATGTCGTTCTGCCACATGACTGAAGACGCACGCGTCGAAGCTCAGTCAGTGCCCAAGAAACCCAGCTAGCTGCATCAACTGTCAACTATTGTCAGTAAAAATGAGGTCAGGCAAACTTACCCTCGTTGGCTCAAAAAGATCAACAATATTTTTATTGTAAAGCTCCATGAACTGGGCCAGTATGCTGAATGAAGGTGGCGGCTTATCCTCTGCTCTTGCAGCCTCTTCTCGTTTCTTGATGCCACAGAACAAATGTTCAATAGCTCGCGGAATGATGCCCTTTTCCGATTCAGATTTCTTGCATTAAAACCCTGTGCCCATAGTATACGTCTTTCCGGATTGATTGATTAATGGGGCTTAACGTCTCATATTTATGCAACGATGGCTAATCGAGACGATGAGCGGGTGATAATGAAGATGAGAAAGATGATAATGAAGAATAAAGCCACATCCGAATCAGATCCATAGTACGTCGCGTGAGTCGTCATACGGGAGTCCAGCAAGGGAGGGCAGGGCCAAGTGGGAGGAGAAATATTCAATGGGACAGTGGGGGGGAAAGGGGATTGGGTGTGGACTGCACTTCGTCTGACTTCTCCTCCTCGACCAGTCCGGCTTGGGTGGCCCTACCAGAAGCATTTCCGGAACCTGTTTGGAAGGGTACAATGCAACTGTTCTTGCGTACGGGCAGAGCACCATTGACTAAATTTGACACGCATGCTTCATATATTTCTTTTTGTGTCACAGGCATGTCAAAGACATAGTCATAAGTACATGACCTGTGACCACTTATGGTTACTTGACGCTTGTTTGCGGTAACTGTCGTGCATATTCGACACGCTTTGACCTCGCGTTGTGTTTTAGGCCGAATCCTATTCGAAAAACAAACATGTAGGCTATATTATTACTTAGCCTACAGATAGGCCTACATATTATTATTATTAAATTATTGTTATTAATAATCACTGACAGTTTCATGACCTAGACAAGGGTGGGCAACAACCACTCAACATGACATAGTTGGAAATGAGTTACAGAATAATATTATTACTGTTATTATTAGGGCTAGGAATTTAATGAAATATCATATTGTTCAATTGGGGGTAGGGTGACCATCCGTCCCAGAAACCCGGGATTGTCCCAGATTTCTGCCCCTAGTGTCTCAAAAAAAAGCTTTTGGAACACCCAATTGTCCCCGATTTGTCTCAAAACGTAAGACTAATGAGGTTATATGTTTATGGTATGGAAACTGAACCTTCAGCAAAAGAAAATGAAAGATCCGTTGAGTTAATGCAAGACTAAACGTACGTACAACAAAAATGTGTAGGCAACATAATGTTGATTAATATTTCTAGACAAAATAATTTTTAGGCTCACCTACATCAAGGACGATATCATCCACTTAAAAAGCAACGAATCTCATTAAATAACCTCCAAAACAACCTCCATAGTAGGTAGTTCTTTTAAATGTAGCTTCGCTACATTTGCACTACACAGAAAATGAAGCGCGCTATTTTACCACTACACCATCTTTTTATTGCTTTTATATTATGAACCCATGTTCTCATTATACTAGGAATTACGAAATACGAGTAAACAACTCCAGCTTGGCAGCTAGTCACTCTCATCATCATCACTATCAACGTCGGATATATTTACTTAAATTATATGAAACTTGTTATACATAGCACTCTTGTAATATTAATAGCACAGGAAACTGAAGACAAAACACGCAAAATCAAACACGACCACTTACGTTACTACAAGATGAGTGTCAACTAGTTGCAGGTTATTGCACGACTGGATAACGGTGAATGGAGAGGGTTGAAGGAGTGACCATCTCACTCAACCTGTTCTGTGAGCAACGTGTGTAAGGGGAGGGCAGCGACCTTCGGAGAAACGATCGATAACGAATGGTCTCCCCCACTACGAAAGGCCGTCCAACACTTGATCTCGTAAGTATAATAATATAATGCTAATAATTACATTACACAACAATTGTTTCTTTACAATATTTGTAACCAGTCTTGACCGCTTTTTTCCAGGGTCGTGTGTTTCATTCTAACGGCCAAAAGTGCCCAAAGGCCACAGACGGCCTACCACATGACCTGTTCCGAGTACGAAACTGCGACTAAAAGAGATAAAGGTTTAGATCAATTCCTCATCACGGTCAGGGGCCACAAGAATGAACGAGTACAGGCCTTCGTCACCACATTCTGATTAGTGGGAAACGTGACATAGAATGTCTCAAAGTGTAAGCGTAACCATTGACTTTCATTACTAGTTCAGCTCCCGTTTTGATAACTGACGTTATCTTCTTTTTAATAAACCCACAGGTATTACCACTTTCGTGTGCAAGTTTTCGGGATGAAACAGTCCACTTTCCTACTTAATTCCAAGGGATCAATCTGCTCAAAAGCTGGTGAAACGGTGAAGAGACTCTTAAGCAATATCTGAATAAGGTGGCCGCTCTCACTGACATCAGGAAGGCAGTCCATACCGCCGTCGGAGATCTGGGACAGGGAGAGGAAGTCTTCGAAAACGTGGCCTCGACACTTGGCCATACCAAGGCTACGGCTGCTGCGCACTACCGCCACAAGACACAGACATCCTTTTACATCGGAAGCACCGCCCTTACAGGAGTTATGGAAGGTTCGCGGGCCAAGGCCAGGGTGCTCGAGAAACCCTTAATCTTTTTCGGTCGCAAGATGTTTCCGAAAACCGTGGAGGACGCTATCGCTACGCTAAAGGGAAAAAAACTGGCTAATGCCGATAAGATTGCACTGGACGATCATTGCCTAAGGGAATTCAAAAGTCGATGGCAGCGGGCGCTAAATAACAATTCCGAACATTCTGAGGTATCCGAAACCGATCAGGAATCCCTAGCCGGCGAAGAAGACAGTGATAGTGATGAGCATAAGGATGGTGACAAGGAAAAAAAAGAAGAAGAACATACTCAGGATGAACGCCAAAACGGTGTTCAAGATGAGCGCGATGATCTTAAAGCAGAAGACTTCGTTCTTATAAGCGATGATGAAGAAGAAAAAAATGATAACCCTTGTGAACTTGTAATTAAAAAGGAAGTAGAAAAAGAATACCATTCGGTTGAGTGTAAAGACAATAAGGGAAGCAAGGTCTCACAAGCGCAATACCCGTTTGTTAGCGTATGGCGTACGCATTGTGTGTATCACACTAACAGGGCATATAACGTTAGACGCGGGGTGTAAATGCGCTTCCGACGAGACCATCCACGACGTCGTGACGCCAACGGTCCGCCCGTGAGGAGAGATCGAATGCAACGCCGGCGTTGTGATTGCCGGCGTTTTCAACGCGGTCCGCCCCCATTATATGGGTCCAGCGTGCTCGCTGAGCGGCGCTCAGTACATCGCAGCGGCAAGTCATCGGCGATGTGTTGTAGCTCGATCCCGGCCGACGAGGCGCCGGCGGCCGGGAGTGTTTATGTTACATCTTGGGTGAAAATACAAGTGTACGTCAAAAGAAGCGTCTCGACTGAAGACTGAAGGAGTGCGTGTTTGAGAAATCTAAGTGATAATTTTATACCTAGTTTATTTAAAGTTTTATGTAGTCTATTTATATTATTAATTATATTTATTATTTTTACACATTGACGAGTAAATATCGTTGGTACAGTAAAAGACATCATTAAATTAATTAAAAATTTAAAAATACGTTTAGTAATTTTTTAAAGCAATATTATAAATCTTTTAATTTGGCCTTATAAGTCGTCTTGTACTGTTTCAACGATATTTACGATATTTACGATACGACTGACAAAAAGTTAAAACGCTTCCTTATTAATATCATATATCTAGTTCCTATTTATTAAGTGTATCATTGTGTT
Organism: Isoperla grammatica; assembly: GCA_945910005.1. Classification (NCBI taxonomy): domain Eukaryota; kingdom Metazoa; phylum Arthropoda; class Insecta; order Plecoptera; family Perlodidae; genus Isoperla; species Isoperla grammatica. The sequence continues at coordinate 2,947,748 of OX246747.1, read as the reverse complement.
TTACTTTTTAGTAACTACAGTTATGTCTCTTTCTATTTTTAATTATTTTAATCATTAAAGACAATAAATATATTATATTGTAAAAATGAAAACATAAATACAATAGGAATATAAAATTGCACAATACAATACTTGTAAACACATCGGATGTGTTGTAAATTTGATACCATTGAAACAGTTTGCAACACATCCGATGAGGGATCAGAGGAGCGACCGTCTATTATAACCCCCGTTGAACCCATCAAGGCGGAGCGATACTCTCAGTATCATGATGAAATTGCGCTCATGTTTTGGTTACATCTGATGAATGGTTACGCCATGCCACTCCGCTTTAACAGTACAATGAAGGTATACGATACAACATCTTGACTTCGTGTTCGATGACACATTATAGAGATGAAAGCCAGAAACTGCCGTCTTTGGCAGTAGCCATGTTCCTCGTGAGTGTTCCAGACCTCACGTGCGACCGTCTTGCTATTAAGGTGTTGTGTCTTCAATGTTTACTTTCAACTCTCAAAGTGGTCATCTCTTACAAAGGTAAGAAGTCTACATTCGACAACACCTGATATTATAAGCGCATGGCACTTTGACACTTGAGGCATGAAAGCACAGTCAACTAAGCTCTAGAAGCCTATTTAAGCTATAACTAAACAAACAAAGGTTTCTCTACGGTTGTCGAAATCTTTAGTTCAAACTTTCCCGATGGCAACTCTAAACGAAAGATCGTCATTTTGGAGAAATGTGTCAAGCAATTTCGCATTGACACTTACACAGTTGGATGAATGCAACATGTCTTCAACATTCTCGATATCAGAACAAATGTTCCTGCGGTAAGTAGTGCTCATATCTTCGCTGAGAAGCGTGAGTTTAAGCCTCCACAGTGGTAACTCACCGTCAACACGTCGACCCATGCCCCTGTTTGTAGCAACAGTCTCCTTATTCGACACAGGGGTCCGCCTGTACACTATCACCAACATTTGCCATCACAAAGTCTCCTTTGAGCGTTACCGTGGCCAATCAGGTCCACGGCAATGTTTTAATTGCCAACAATATGGCCACTCATCAGCTTCCCCAAATTCAACTCACTTATTGTTATATTTTCTAGGTTCTTGTCAGTTTGCGTCTACTAGCTACTGGAAGTTTCCAGGGTGTAATCGGCCAAATTCACTACCACATGATACATCAAGCCACCGTGAGCGGGACATTGCACAGGTTTTGTATTGCCTTATGCACCAGAATGCCACATCACATCAGATTTTCAACCACACGGGAGGAAATAGTGGATGTGAAAGTGGCATTCAACACTGCAAATAACTTCCCTCGAGTTATCGGATGCATTGATGGTACACATATACCGATCAAGAAGCCATCTCGGGCTGATTGATTGATATGTGGGCTTAACGTCTCATATTTTTGCAGCTTGGCTAATCGAGACGATGAGAGATATTTTAGAAGTTTTTTATGTTCTGGTTGTAAAAGTCAATCACTTGTGCCTGAAGTGATTACTTTTTAACGAAGGAGAAAGTTCTCCTAAATTCTGTTAAGATGCAGTAGGCTATTAAAATTTGTTTGTTAATGAATTACCTGATTTATTTTTGTTTGATCTTTGTAGGCTTATCTTGTACTTAAGCATTTCCCAAAATTATCCTAAGCATTTCAATTTCCCTTATCAATAAAAAATGTGCCATGCCCACACTACCGTATTCCCCTCCCTTATTCTCCCTTTATAGTTTCCACATGTTTGCGATGCGTATATGTAGCTTCTGGACATCGTTGCCCGTTGGCCTGGCTCGGCCCATGACTCGCACATCTACAATAACAGTCAGCGGAGAAATCATTTACACAATGCAAATCTACCTCCTTCAACCTGGCTGCTTGGCGACAGTGGTTATCCACAGGAGTTCCGCCTCATGGTGCCAGTATTGCGACCTGTTACACAGGAAGAACGGCATTACAACGAACGTCACAGGTCAACAAGGAATGTTGTTGAAAGAACATTCGGCGTGCTGAAGATTGATTGATTGATTAGTTGGGCTTAACGTCTCATACTTATGCAACTATGGCTAATCGGGATAGATAGATATTTGGGCATAACATCTTATATTTTTGCAACTTGGCTAATCAAGACGATGAGTGGGTGATAAGGAAGATGAAATTGGGGGCTATTTGGAGGAAAGGGGCAAGTAGGAGGGCGCGGGAGGACAGGGAAATGGGGGGGGGGGGGTTAGGGAATTGGGGTGTGGACTGCACTTCGTCTGACTTCTCCTTCTCGACCAGTCCGAGACGATGAGCGGGTGATAATGAAGATAAGAAAGATGATGATGAAGAATAAAGCCACATCCGAATCCATTGTACGTCGCGTGGGTCGTCATACGGCAGTCCAGCAAGGGAGGGCAGGGCCAAGTGGGAGGAGAAATATTCAGTGGAACAGGGGGGGGGGGAGGGACAGGGTCTCCTTTTGTCGCCTCTTACGACTAGCAGAGTCACTCTGGGCCTATTCTACCCCGGGCTCGGCGTGCTGAAGATCAGGTGGTTTTGTATCTCTAGGGCCGGCACACTGTTGTACACCCCTGCTAAGGTTGTGTGTTGGCTGTCGAAAAGAGAGGAATCGTGTATAATTTATTCCACAAACCTTATAAAAGTTATGTTTTGCGTGTTCAAGCGTGGAAGGACGTGGCGCAAGATTGTAACAACACAGGTAAGCAAAACGACTAGGCCTAGGGCCCTAGGCCTAGGCCACAGATAGCGCATCGTGCAATCTGCAAGTGAAATGGCTGGCGAGGAGAATCCACGCCACGCCGCGCCGAGCACATCCTCGACTGAAATCGCAGGTTTATGCTTTGCGTTGGTTTGCCATAGAAATGGTGTTTGTTTCACCCCACGTAGGAGGAGACGGAAGGAGACGTAGAACGACCCTACGTACCGCTATGAAAAGGCCCTCGTTCCTTCGGCAAGACGGAAGAAGAAACGTGAAGCTGGACAAGGTTTCGGCTACGTCAAGACCAAGCTGGCCTTCGTTATTCCGCCCAGTTATCAAGAGTGCCCGAGAGGCCGAGACAAGAACTTAATGGTACCCGCCACACGAAATATCAATGATGCTCTCGGTGAGGTTGGTCACACGGGTGAATGAGGTTTGCTGGTTTGTATGACCAAGTCCTAATTGGCCAAACTTGTTGTATCCACACACCCACACCTCACCGCCGTCGGCAAGAACCACCGTGTGCAGAAAAGCAGCAACTTTCTTGATGGGCGGCAGACCGGCAACCAGGACGGGTGTGGGGGCTTTTTTGATGTGACCGAGGCCAAACTGACCTTGATCATTCATCCCTCATGAATATAACTCACCCTTGTCAGTTAGGAACTTGGTGTATAGGTGTATAGCATGGTGTATAGCACTTTCTGCTTCGCACCCTCACCTCTGATCCGAGGCTTCTTAACCATATTGCCGCCACTCAGGTTACGACAATACAAGCACTAATTAATTATCTGTGACACAAGCAATAAAAACACATTACTAGTACTATTTTCTAGCATCTAAAGTCATTGATAGGTAGACAATCATGACAATGAAGCTCAAGGGAAAATGCACGAACCCCTCCTGGGGGCGGGCGCAGAGGCAATCATGAACAATGAAGACAATCATGAACAAAGAAGACAATCATGACAATGAAGCTCAAGGGAAAATGCAAGAACCCCTCCTCCCCTCCCCACAGGGTGTTCCCACCTACTCTTTCGAACCATCTGGCTTGTTATAAGTAGGTCAGGATTTGTGTGTCCTCTTCCTTCGTGTAGGCCTACTTTCTCCGTCTGCAATGCAATGGATGCCGGCATAGCTCCAGGAATCATCACAGCGAACTTGGCGAACATGCCAGTCATTTCACGAATCATTTGTACAACTTACATTATCACAAATTAAAAAAAAATCCCAGAAATAACCACTTAACAATCCGAGTCAGTCGAATGGCAGTCCAGTCGACTAGTCCGAATAACCTCATCCACAGCCAATCAAGTTCCGAAAATGAATACTACCAGACCAGATTCATACATCAACACCTGAATATTTAAACCGTTCAAGGGAAACTTTCCAACAAAGAGAGGTAGGTTAACAAATCAAATATTTCTTTTAAGACAAGCTCATTTATTTTGAAATTTTAGTTTATTTATAACTCACAATCATTTTAGTATAGCACGTGTTTTAGGGGCTTACGTGTGAATAAAAGCCTGTAAGTACTCACCAAAACACTTGCTATCGACTAAAAATTAAAAATGCAGTGTATTGAGTGTGAAATGAACAAAAAATTAATCAGGGTGTTGATACAAGACGTTGGAAATGACAGAGCAGGGAACCGGCACCTATAGTCTACAACCTACAACACCAGCTAGTAGAACATCAAGAATTAGCCAAAACAAACTAGGCCTAGCCCTTTATGTGCGCAGAAACCGGACCCACAACCAATTCAAATAGGCGTACCAAACAAGGGTAAACCAGGCCTAGGCCTAGCTCAAGGTCCTAGGCCTACGAGCACTAACACGCTAGCTCTACCAGCACAGATCGTCGGCCGGCATGCGGTAAATAATACAACTGCATCTTCCAGATTAAGATTTGCGGCTGCTGACCATTAATGCCCGGTACCCCGGATCAACGGGCGATGCATTTGTATGGGGAAACTCGGCAAGCAAACGTGAGCTCGCTGGTCGATATGCAGCAGGAACGGTGAGAATGGTTAATTGGTAAGAACCCTTAGTGAACAAACAATTAACCACCATAGTAAAGAAAAACTTGTTGTGTATGTGTACTAATAGCTGGTACTTGCAATTTAAGTGAACTATTTTTCACAGACCTAACATCTTTGTTTATTTTTTAGGAGACTCCGAATATGCCAATCTTGGATGCAGCACCTGGATCTCCTGAAGAGAATTACACCACTGTTCATTGCCGTAGCAGATGCTGTATCGAAAGGTGTTTCGGTGTCTTAAAAGCCCGTTGGCGGCGCCTTTTAAGTCATCGTTGTCTCCACTATGGCCCACATACGGCGAGCCAGATCGTCAATGCATGTGCAGTGCTGCACAACATTGCGATCATGCTCGTCTTCCTGACCCAGAACCTCTTGGAGAAGAAGATGCTGTTCACGAGAGAGGACTAGAGGCTGGGGATTTGGCTCCTAATGAAATTCATATAAACCGTGATTTTATTGGTCATTCCAGAGCCATACAAGCTCAAATAGTTGCAAGATTGTGGCAACAGCACTTGCAGCAATAAGTTTATCTCACTCACGGGTACGATCAGACGTCTTCAATACCGGCAACTCTTCGGGTAAGTTTGTGAGTCCTTGGAAGGTTTCTGTTTGCACCCTTTGGAGCTGTGGGTGGGATGCACGATAACATAACTGTGGTGTAGGATAACTATGGAATGTGTCTATTTTACAATAAAGAGACTAAAATAGGTAAGTTTCAAATTATTTGTAATTTTAATTATTAATTTTGGTCACCATCACAGTGTTGGGTTTACTTTTCTTGGAGTATGTCGGTCTTTCATAATACATATAAAGATATCATGATAAAATAGTTTATTATTTTGAGAACCCCCTATCCGGCTCCAATATTTCACTCTGCCTCTGGAATCAGTCTAAGGCCGACTTTTTTGTTTTGTTTTTATACTCAAAGTTTCCATACAGCAAATGCCAGTTTATATTGAAACAGTTATGTAGCAATACTAGCGTCCCATGTACACCCACGAGTGAGTGGGATCCAATGGGCCCAGGTTCGTTGGAGGTGATGCGGCCTCACCAGCCACCCAGTGCAACACAATCAAGTAGCAGCAGCCGGAGCACGTCCCCCTTACCCCATTCCTACCACTCATCCTCATTTGAAACGTGCATGCCTAGTCTCACTGTGGGTGGTGCCGCTGCATCTTCAATGGGCGCCAATCCCATTCCATCTTGTTCGCCCTCAACATTACATTCCCGTCCATCAACATTACAATCCCTTCCAACGTCTCGAATGAGTTCGCCAGATGCCTTTCATGTCGAGAAAAAGCAGAAGGTGAAATCATTGGAGACGTTCCTGAGAAAACAAATCTCCGAGAACAACAATACAGTCAAAGAAATCCTTAGTAAGAACCAATCCCAAACTATCCCCGCAGATTCTGCGGACAAACACTTCTCAAATTACTTATGTCAACTGTTCCATAACGTCATGCCGCTCCAACGGAAGCTGGAATGCCAGCATGACGTTATTCGTCTCATCAACTCCTACATCGGGGATAACGAAGATGAAAATGTCTAGGGCCTCGCTGAGTAAACGTAGATGGATAGATATTTGGGCTTAAGGTCTCATATTTTTGCAACTTGGCTAATCGAGTCGATGAGTGGGTGAAATATGAAGATGAAGATGAAATTCGGAGCTGTTTGGACAAAAAGGGCAAGTAGAATAGATAGATAGATAGATAATGGTCTTTATTGAAGGCGGGAGTAAGGCCAGTAAGGACTTATCTTCCATCCAACCTTTTAACAAATAATAATTTTGATACAGATAATACACAAAATACAGAAGTACAATAATATTAATAATATAAGGATTAGTGTACGAACATTCAACTAAACTTTTCAATACATAAAGTGAAATACAAACTCATAATGAAAAATGAAAAATTATTTGCAATTAAGGTTAACCATTCATTCGGAAGCTGCATTGTAGTAAAATGTAAAGTAAAAGGGCGGGGAGGAAATGGGAAAAGGGGATTGGGGTGTGGACTGCACTTCGTCTGACTTCTCCTCGATGTGTCCGGCTAGGGTGGCCCTACCAGAAGCATACGCTTCCGCCGGCATAGCTGTTTATACGTGTTTATATGCGTTGTAACAAAATAATAGGCTAAAACATTTTTTTGCCTCCGGCGGCTGGGGCTCCGCCCCAGACCCCTTCCAGTTTCGCCAAGTAGCAGGGGGCCCCTACGTCCATTTCCGTACGAGGCTTTTACCCCCCCTCCCCCACAGTCCGCCACTACTTGTAACAATGAATGTGAAAACATGGCGGTGGCACATTTAGTTGGGAAGCTGTTCTACGCAGTATTTTGATAACAACCAGGTACTGATTCCCTAACATTATCATAACATTTAAAGAAATACAAACAATTAACGTCAACGCCAACCTAGATGTAGTAGGGTCCTGACGCAAGTAAGCGAAAGACTTACGGAGCTTACTCTTAACTACATTCGCTTCTCTTTGGAGGATGCAAACTTCATCGTAGCCCTCAAACAAGGTAGGCCTGGGCTTGGTCAGTAAGTAGAACTAGGCCCAAGCGCCCAAGGGCCTCCACGATGTACGTATAGTTACAAGCCGAACGCTATTATTATTTCCCCACCCCTTGCGAGAGAGGGGAATTACAATTGAATTTATTGGGTTTAAATTTTTTGAATTTATTGAGTTTAAGGGCGCTTCAACCAGTTAGGTCAGTTTGCGCCACCAAGATGGTGTTTTGCAAGCTAAATAATAAATTTACCTGCAATTGCCTTGGGCGAGAGCCACCTGAAGACACAGCCTAGACACATCTAGGATAAGTTAGATAGATAGATAGATAGATATTTGGGCTTAACGTCTCATATTTTTGCAACGAGGCTAATGGAGACAATGAGTGGGTGATTGATAGTTTGATATTTTGGCTTTACGTCCCATATTTTTGCAACTTGGCTAATCGAGATATATGAAGATAAAATAGGGGGCTGTTTGGAGGAAAGGGGGAAATAGATTGATATTTGGGCTTAACGTCTTATATTTTTGCAACTTGGCTAATCAAGACGATGAGTGGGTGATAATGAGGATGAAATTGGGGGCTCTTTGGAGGAAAGGGGCAAGTAGGAGGGCGCGTAAGGAAAGGGGAAAGGGGAGGAAAGGGGATTGGGGTGTGGACTGCACTTCGTCTGACTTCTCCTCCTCGACCAGTCCGGCTAGGGTGGCCCTACCAGAAGCATACGCTTCCGCCGGCATAGTGATTGATTAATGGGGCTTAACGTCTCATATTTTCGCAACTATGGCCAATGGAGACGATGAGCGGGTGATAATGAAGATGAGAAAGATGATGATGAAGAATAAAGCCAAGTCCGAATCAGATCCATTGTACGTCGCGTGGGTCGTCATACGGGAGTCCAGCAAGGGAGGGCAGGGCCAAGTGGGAGGAAACATCTTCAGAGTGACGGGGGGGGGGACAGAATGGGAAAGGGTCTCCTTTCGTCGCCTCATACGACTAGCAGAGTCACTCTGGGCCTATCCTTCCTCGGGCCCAAACGGGCAATTTGAGTCGAAGCATTCATATTTCAGGGTGTGCACGGACTGCTAAAATTTCAAAAATTTGAGCAAGACGATGTCCCACAGACACCAATATATGCAAGCATGTTATTGTGAGCACGGGCTCTTACTTGATGGCTAAGTAATTCATGGTGGTGTACGACGTGAGAACATTGTCATTTGACGCTAGAATTAATTATGTAATATACTGTGCTGGATTGACTGCAAGTCATTTAACTGTTGTTTATGTTTTCTCGCGTCGCGTATCTCCACAGCCACCTCGATTGATTGCCATCCACGTAAAACAAAGTGCCAGTGCTCTTGTCTCGTTGTATTCAAACAAATAACAATTGCTGACAGTCTGGAGCTGATTTTGATTACGAGCTAGTTTTCGCCGTGGAAAGAGTCCTCGATCCGGGACCCTTGTAACCCAGGTTACAAAAATAGAGATGCACAAGCTCTTGCATGGACGAAAATATGCAGCAGCATCGGCGCAGGAGGACAGCAAAACCAATTCTCTTGACCTAGTTTGGCCTAGGCCTGGGCCTACCAAACCTACACATGCCTAGGCCTATCTATTTAATTACGATTCTTATCAGTGATAGAACTGAAAGCAAGGAAATACAAGATATTTGATTAATTGTGAATTTAAAAACGTACACTCAGTTCATTTTTACGTGTTGGGTATTTTTAGATCGTGACGTGAAATAATATTCTGCCAGATTTAAGGCAATCCGCGACAAACTAGTCAGGAGGAACAAGAGCCTCCCAGTGGATCGGGGGCAAATGCCTCATTTAGACGGTTCAGTTTCCTTACAGCCTTTGATTGCTTCATGATTAAATTCAAGGGTTGAAATCAATGATTTTTTATTTAAGGTACAATTTAGACGATTCAAGTTCTTTAATTCAACCCTTGAGTTCGAGGTTGAATTCAACCAGTTTCATTTAGAGCATGTCCTATATTCCATTCAATCGATTGATTGATATTTGGGCTTAACGTCTGATATTTTTGCAACGAGGCTAATCGAGACAATGAGTGGGTGATACATGAAGATGAAATAGGGGGCTGTTTGGAGGAAAGGGGCAAGTAGGAGGGCGCGCGAGGAAAGGGGAAAGGGGAGGAAAGGAGATTGGGGTGTGGACTGCACTTCGTCTGACTTCTCCTCCTCGACCAGTCCGGCCGGCTAGGGTGGCCCTTCCAGAAGCGTACGCTTCCGCCGGCATAGCTCTCGGGATCAACAAAGCACACAAATCTGCCCACCACGATAAGGTAGCAGTCCCTGGGCAGGTCGACGAATTAAAGATGAGAGTTATGCAAAAGAAGCTGTCACGAAGATTGAACGATTTCATTATTTCTCACGTACACGCAATCGAAGGGGCATTACTGATCGCCAGTGGTCTACAATTGCGGTAAAAAAAAATACAGAAATTACGCATGATACGATAGAAGATAATTTGTCACTTTCCAGTTTTCATGGTCTAGAACGTTCTGCTGATCAGTGGGTGCAATCTTGGGGGTGGTAATCTTTTGAAGTAAATGATCCATTGAACAGAGATTTATTAGTGAAGAACATTTTGCACAAGCGTTTGACTGATCAGTATTTTATTTTATTTTTTGTGCAGCAAACCTGGTTGAAACAGCGCAAATCTACGCTTTCTTTTACACTAGGCTTTTGTGTTTTCACTTGAAGTTCTACATTTACTGTATTGTCATCATTAGGGGAACTGGCTTATTATGACTTATTTGAACATCACCGTTCAGCACGGTAGGAGTGTTACTGCAAGGCTTGCGGTTTTCTGTTAGTCTACAGGTGTATAATGAGAAGCATTCGTTTGATTTTCTACTTCCAAAGTGGATTGAATTTCACTCAAATTTTCGAGTTTTTTAACTTGTGTTCAGTGCCAAATGCCACACGAGAATTATTCACAAAAACCTAACTTTCTTTGTTTATCGTCATTGCCGACAGTTACGAGAAGTGCGCGCAATTTCTTGCCAGCAACCACTGATACGGACAACATGGATGTATTAGTAACTACCTCTGCTGATCAGTGGGTGCATCAAGTATTGCCAGCAACCACTGATATGGACAACATGGATGTTCCAGGAACTACCCCTGCGTGTTTGGCATGTAATCGAGGGGATACACCTAGTGGGGCACACAAGTGTGATATTTGCAACAGAAGTGGGCACATTCTTGATGAATGCTCCGTTGATTGATATTTAGGCTTAACGTCTCAAACTCAACATCAAATCCACGCAACATCTCTCATCAAATCACAGCTGCAACCGAATATCTGATAACAGCAAGCAGAGATGAAATTAACGGAACATACATTAGAGAAATGTCGGCTGAACAGAACTGGCGAGGACTATCTATACCACCTAAAACAGACACAAATCCAAGTATCTAACATCAGCTCCAGAATGGTTACTATTGGATGATACCAATCACAGCTACAAGCTAAAGTGAAGATAGGACTCCCGAAAATGGCCACATGATGAAGCTCAAATCTATTCAAGTCGGTAAGGAGCTAGTAAGCCTGTCAAACACATGCGCATACGACTCCATTGCCCAGCTTCTAGCTGCAAGCTACTGTGACAGTGAAGAGTTTCGAACAGCAGTTGATGTTATCCCGGATGTTGACAAAGGATCGCTCCAGTTGGCAATACAACTGGCTACCATGTAAGTTACATATTTTGTAATGCAAAATAAATAATTGGGAACACCCGTGGGTGAAGTACTTAGTGATAGTTCAAGTAAATGATTTAGTTATTGCCAAAGTTATAAAAGTAACTTATTATTGGGTACATTAATAAACTATAACAATTACTTGTGATGTTTAGTTTAAGTTACAAGTTCAAGACAATTTTTTGGCCTGCTGTCCAATAATTATTCATTGATAACATGCAACATTTGTGCTGATTCTATTTTGAATAATATTCTACCTTGTAGGTTGCCTTTACTTCACTTTAATATATAGATATGGAGGGATAGGGATGGAGGGATACATTAAACAGACCCTTTCTCTTACATATTGCTAACGTATTTTCCAAAATCTTCTAAAGTGTACAAAATAAATTTTGTTGTTCACATATGGCGCATCAAACAAATAAAAATAGGGTTTTTGATAAATATATAAAGTGAAAGATAAAAGTATCACTTGAACTTGAAATTTAAAACAAGCAAAAATTACAATAATTATATTATATTATTTTAAAATGCACAGGCAAACTACATGTACATTATGATGTTCTTCTTATTTATTTTCCTTGGGGGTTTTGGACGTTACGCGTACAAACTGAGGGCCTCTTATTTACGAGAGTTTTGCTCATACACGGTTGGCGGCTGGATTGAAATCTTGTGATTGTAATACGACATCACCGTGTTGGTCCTCATGTGGTCTAATGGACTTAAGAATGCTGTCAAAGTCAGTAAATGAGCATCTGTCATGCAAGTTTTGCCATGAAAGTGATTCTTTGGTTGTTGAAGAAGACATTTCTAAACGCAAAGGACTAGTTTCTGATATAACTATACAACGTAAGAAATGCAATAAGATGTCTTCTTTAAAGACTTATGACAAATCTAGCTCAGGTTTTCAAGAAGTAAACCTTCGGTTCGTGTACGCTATGCGAGCTATCGGTAAAGGGCCTCTGCAGCTGCGGAGCAATTAAGTGCGCTAGCAAACCTACCGAAACCACCAACCCAGTTCTCGGCCTACTCTAATGTTCTATCAAAGGCTGTAAGAACCGTTTCAGAGGAATCAATTAAAACTGCAGCAAACGAAATCATCAACACTAATGAGGGGGTGAAAGATACTACCGTAGCCCTTGATGGTTCTTGGCAGAGACGTGGACATGTATCTGTCAACGGTGTAGTCACGGCAACCAGCATTGATACTGTTAATGTGTCGGTGTGGAATGCCTGATCAAATATTGTCAGGGATGCACTGTCAATAAAAATGCATCTCAAGAAGTCAAAGATGACCATGCGAAAGTGTGCGTCATCAAGGATCGAGTGGCGGCATGGAAGTGCAAGGCGCAACTGCGATATTCCAACGGTCTCTTGAAAAGAAGAACCTCAGGTACGTCAACTACTTGGGAGATGGGGATAACAAAGGGTTTCTTAAGGTAGTAGAGTCTAAACCATATGGAAATGAAATCGAGATAAAAAAAAACTCGAGTGTGTTGGCCACATACAGAAACGTATGGGAAGCCGCCTACGTAAGCTGAAAAAAGATTTCAAAGGAAAGAAACTGTCTGATGGAAAGTTGTTGAGCGGCAAGGATCGTTTCACAGATACACATATTGACCAGCTGCAAACGTACTATGGATCGGCTACTCGCCGTAATACCGCTAATGTGAAAGATATGCACCAGGCTGTGTGGGCTACATACTTTCACAAAATCTCTACTGATGCTGAGCCCCAGCATGGTCTCTGTACGGATGAATCTGATTCGTGGTGTGGCTTGATTGATTGATTAATGGGGCTTAACGTCTCATATTTATGCAACGATGGCTAATCGAGACGATGAGCGGGTGATAATGAAGATGAGAAAGATGATAATGAAGAATAAAGCCACATCCGAATCAGATCCATTGTACGTCGCGTGAGTCGTCATACGGGAGTCCAGCAAGGGAGGGCAGGGCCAAGTGGGAGGAGAAATATTCAATGGGACAGTGGGGGGGGGGGGAAAGGGGATTGGGGTGTGGACTGCACTTCGTCTGACTTCTCCTCCTCGACCAGTCCGGCTTGGGTGGCCCTACCAGAAGCATACGCTTCCGCCGGCATAGCTCTCGCTCAAGCATTATAAAACCGATATTTCGAGACGTCAGTAGGGATTTGTTAGCCAAATTCGTTCATGGTGGGACCCAAAACCCCAACCAAGTGCGTCAACAGTCTAATCTGACAAAGCTTACCTAGAACAGTTTTCGTTGGGTTTGAAACGATGCTTCTTGGGGTCCATGATGCAGTAGCTTGGGGCGGGTCAAGGTGCTTAAGCAATGGGGATTCAACCAAGAGCAAACACTGTACGTCAGGAACGTAACAGCTAGGTTATCAGTGCCTATGTTTCTTTATAATTGATCACTTAGTTCGATTACAAAAGTGATAATAATCGATTATCTTCCAGAAAACGAAACATGTTATTGATTACTTGTTATTGATTATTTATTTACTTTGGATTCGTCTGATAGGTTTTCTTTAAGTGAGAGTTTTGGATTTAACTTTCTCCTTTCAATATCATATTTGTTGCATTCAATTAGAATGTGCTGCATTGTCTTCCAGACATTGTTGGACATCGTACAGTTTGCGTTGCTAAGATTTTTCGGCGTTTTGTCTGATAGGTTTTCTTTAAGTGAGAGTTTTGGATTTAACTTTCTCCTTTCAATATCATATTTGTTGCATTCAATTAGAATGTGCTGCATTGTCTTCCCGACATTGTTGGACATCGTACAGTTTGCGTTGCTAAGATTTTTCGGCGTTTTGCTATATATGCTTCAGCAAGACGCTCATATCTCAAAGAGGAAAAGAAAAGACAATGAAGGCTATGCGAGATGAATACAGGGATGACAAAAGAAATGCGCGAGAGCCCTCTTTGAGGGCACCGGTCACCACGAGGAGGGACCCACCTCGACCGGGTGGACTAGGCCAACGTTAGACTTTATTATTGTTGAGCCGTTTGTAGCCAAGATGTAATGTCGTAGGTAGTGATTGTTGCAACACTATTAAGCAGAAGAAGCAAGAGACAATTGTACTCTTAGTCATATCGTCGTGTGAGTACTTATTTCGTCCATATCCGCTTTTTCGCAGACGGAGAAAACGGGGTTTTAATGTAAAACTGCTGGTACTTTTATCTGTTACAAGGCATCCACCATTTTTGAATTCTATTGTTCAAGTATGGATACAGTATAAGTATTTTCAAATTAACAAAACAGTTTGCTTTTTTATTTCCCCCAGAACAGGGCACTCATTGTTGGATATGGACTACAGCTCCTGACAAAAATGAATAAATTTTTAGTGCTTATTTCGTCCATATCCACTTTACTCTTATTTTGATCGTATTAGGTGTACCTTGGATAATAATTTATATATTTGATGACATAGTAGTACAGGGCACTTGATTTGGCATAAAAATAATTTTTTTATCAATTTATTAATGTTTAAGCTTATAAAATTAAATTTAAAAAAAAAATTAAAAAAATAATAAAAATGCTTTTATATGCCAACGAAAACCAAAGCATTAGTTATAATTACAGTATATACTGATAAAGGTGTTGTAATCGTTAGGCGATTGATTAGGTTCCTTTACAAGGCACTTTTTGGAAACATAGTTATTGTCATTTTAGCGTAGGCGAGGGACATTATGGACATTCCTAGGATTTTACTGGGACACGTTGAGAATGAGCAAAGTGGGAGGAACCCACACCACGAGGAAGGGCCAGTGGTGGACCTGCGCAGCTACAAAAATGACAACGATCCTGGCCGGCTCAGAAACTATGAACACACGTCGCATAACTGTCAGTGAAAAGGATAGGGTGCGACAGGGGTAGGGGTTAGGTTGCCATTTTGGCATCAGCAAAGGAAAAAATAGAAAGAAATTATGAGTGAGTTATTATTTTACACAACACCCTCGTTGCAGGCACCGGTCACCACGAGGAGAAGGAACTACCTCGACTGGGTTTAATTGCTTGCAATGTAATATTAAAATATTAGATGGCAAAGAACTACACAAGAAATTATATTAATGATCTGATTACAAATTTGTTTTTATTAATAAAACAATTTCAAAGTTTTAACTTACAAACAAGTAATTACAAGTACGAGTACACACAAAATTCCAAAAGTTATTATCTCCGCTTATTATTAACACTATTAACAAGCGGAATGATTAAAATTAAAACCATACTCCAAAAATTGCTTCTCTCATTCTTCGATTGGATATTTATGACACTTGGATGATACGTTTGTAGAACGAATAATTTTTGAAGTCTCCGGTCACACGTCACCACCCCCCCCCCCCCTAACCCCCCCTCAGCAATGATCGCTACTCTCAGAACGGATTGCCTATACATACTCAGCCCACTCGCAATCCCTTTCGTAGTCCGTGCAATTACTGATGAGAAGAGTACAGTTTTATATTTATAGAACTTATGTTAAAATTTTATCACATTTCCGTAAGTACAATTGAAATAAAACATGGTCATATTGTGCCCGTATTCTCCTTCAAGTAAATTTGTTGACGATGATTACGGACCTCCCCTTCCACTCGTCTCACAGTTTACTTGTGCAGGCATAATACTATTTGTATGACTGCCTATATTACTGTTCATCCCGCCAACTTTATATTTCCACTTCGGGCACTGGTCAGGCCTACTCAGTAGGTTAGGTCCTATATCTAGGGTTTATATAAAATTTGTTTATGAACAAGCTCAACAACTTACAGAGCCTAGGCCTAGAAATATCAAAACGACAAACTCGTTATCTGAAATCCATTTCCTTGGGCAAGTTCGGTGCTGGAGATGAACTCAGATATTGGGATAATATGTAATAAACACCTTGCCAAATCGGCTGTCAGCAAGCTCACAACGCAGAACACACGAATGGAAAATCCGCTGAATGCCATCGCAACTGTTCGTAGTGGCCGGCCGATCAATCCCGCGGTTCTGATTGGTGCATGTGGATATGGCTCAAATAAGCACTGACATTTATTCCAACCTCGTGGATATGGATCAAACAAGCACCAAGATAATCAACAGTAATAGAAAATTTCACCCAGAGATTGCGGAAATGGATTAAATACGCATTGACAATATGCAATACCATAACAACTAAAAAAAAGTGAAAAGTGGATATGGACGAAATAAGTACTCACACGACGATATGCTAAAGATTGTCTTGTTGTTTGCAGCAGATTGATTGATAATGGGGCTAAATGATCTCATAATTGTGCAACAATGGCTAATCGAGACGATGAGCGGGTGATAATGAAGATGATGATGAAGAATTAAGCCACATCCGAATCAGATCCATTGTACGTCGCGTGGGTCGTCATATGGGAGTCCAACAAGGGTGGGCAGGGCCAAGTGGGAGGAGAAATCTGCAGTAGGACAGTGGGGGGGGTTGGAAAGGGCAGGGTCTCCTTTCGTCGCCTCTTACGACTAGCAGTCACTCAAGGCCTATTCTTCCACGGGCTCAGACGGGCAAACAATTACTTAATGAAAATGTGTTGGTATTAGACAGCATCATTTCTCCATAACAAATGGGTGTAATTTTAAATTGTCAATTACTACCATAGCCTAGCATATTAATGTGTGTATTCTTGTATGTTGTCTACCTAAAAATGTATCTAGTTTGAGGTTGTATGTGAGACGAGGTCTCGGTAACATTTGTCACGTCCAAAATTAAAGACACAATCTATGCAGCAATGTAACCCAAATTGATACGTTTGTGACTTTCCCCCTGTACTGACAATAATAATCACCATATTATTATTATTATTATTATTATTATTATTATTATTATTATTATTATTATTATTATTATTATTTGTGGTTTAAAGCCGGATTTATGATTGATTAATGGGGCTTAACGTCTGATATTTTTGCAACAATGGCTAATCGAGACGATGAGCGAGTGATAGGGAAAATAAGAAAGATGATGTAGCTTTTAAACCATACCTAGCCGAAGAGCTTTTAGTTTCGATGCAAGATCAGTTTCATTTAAATCATACGACGAATTATAGAAAATTGTCACCATCAGTATAAACTGTACAAATTAATTGATTGATAAATGGGGCTTAACGTCTCATATTTTCGCAACTATGGCCAATCGAGACGATGAGCGGGTGATAATGAAGATGAGAAAGATGATGATGAAGAATAAAGCCAGATCCGAATCAGGTCCATTGTACGTCACGTGGGTCGTCATACGGGAGTCCAGCAAGGGAGGGCAGGGCCAAGTGGGAGGAGAAATATTCAGTGGGACAGTGGGGGGGGGGGGGGGGGGGAAGGGACAGGGTCTCCTTTTGTCGCCTCTTACGACTAGCAGAGTCACTCTGGCCCTATTCTACCCCGGGCCGAGGAATAATGGGGCATACGTGGAGTTCAAGTAGTACAGCTGCAACCTCTGCCAACCGATAGCTACGCCACTACTATGTTTGACTTGCTAGTCTGCCCTTACTTGAACGCTACTTCATGAGTAGCCTACTCTACATTTCATTATTGCTTTTTATAGGTCAACGAAAAGAGAGGTGGGGTTTGACCGTGTCGGGGCACAACCTAAAACAAGGCTTGCGGAAGGTTTCGCGGCAGCGCAAACAAGGAAAACTGCCCAATAAAAAAAAAGCTATCGTTATGTTGGGCACGTACGATTTGTTGGTTAGAAATATTTGTTTCAAAATTGATCTCCGTGTGTACCTGTAATAACATTGTAATGTTTTTCTTTTCAAAAGAGCAAGAGAAACGTGACTCCAAAAAGAATGTGCCACGTCATTTGGGATATAGCAAGGATTATCGTCACCAAAACGGCCCAAATAATCCTGCTGACTCTGCCCCCCATATTATGTCGTACCACGCCGGAAGACATAAAACGGCTGCACATGTACAACCGCTACATATTAAAATTGGGGGACAAACGTAAAAATGCACTTTTTACTCATTTATCATAAATCACCTATGACAATTGATTTTACTTCCATGTAATCTGCATATATAACTTGCAGACGCAAATGTAAGAGCTATCGACGTGCACAAGCTCTTTCTTACGCCAAGCGATACGCCGACTACTGTGAGAGGTAAGGAACCATGACAAATAATTATATACATATAATTTAATGGTGAAATTCAAGAATGAAGGCCTACAACAAAATTTCAGTCATATGGGGCACAGGAGCAACCGGCGGACAGATGGCATACATTGGAACGCCGCCGGCATAAGAGCACTTCACTAATATTTGGTGTCCCTCGGAGTGTAGGCCTATTAAACACAAAATCAAAAAAGTTGCTGAAGTTAGATTCGTACCAAACCGGTATTTTCAGTTTAAATTTGTTAATTTCAATTCAACGCCTTTAGCTTCAAAATGTTATGCCAAAAGAAATAAGGATCGATCGCTGTAAATAACACGGTGGTGGTAACAGCGTGTGTTAATCACGCTTAATTAGGATAATCGTAGTTAGATGGTAGAATAAAACACTAAACTATTTGTTTAGGTTTAAACACAAACTCAACATAATCATCATTATCCATGATGACAGCAAGGTTCATGTTGGGGTTGGTTGGGGTAGCGGTGGGGTATTAATTGCCACCACTCTGTTTTTACTTTAAAAAATACTCCCGTTACACAAATAAAGGTTTGTATTCCATATTTATGCATAAACTATCTTAATGTCTAAGTCTACCTTTTATTAGACAAGTAATACATTATTTTAATGTCCCATTTGTGTGTTACAAACATTATTTTAGATAATCATCAAATCAAACTATACAAAATGAAACATTGGAATTGGAGAAGAAAAAAAAAATATAATAATAATAATAATAATAATAATAATAATAATAATAATAATAATAATAATAAAAATAATTATAATATTATTAAATATTAATATTTATATTAATTATATAAAAATGTACATAATGTAATAATTAATATAAAATAAAAATCACTAAAATAAAATGATACGGAATGGGAAAAGGGATCTTATGATTGATTAATGGGGCTTAACGTCTCATATTTATGCAACGATGGCTAATCGAGACGATGAGCGGGTGATAATGAAGATGAGAAAGATGATAATGAAGAAAAAAGCCACATCCAAATCAGATCCATTGTACGTCGCGTGAGTCGTCATACGGGAGTCCAGCAAGGGAGGGCATGGCCAAGTGGGAGGAGAAATATTCAATGGGACAGTGGGGGGGAAAGGGGATTGGGGTGTGGACTGCACTTCGTCTGACTTCTCCTCCTCAACCAGTCCGGCTTGGGTGGCCCTACCAGAAGCATACGCTTCCGCCGGCATAGCTCTCGGGATCAACAAAGCACGCAAACCTGCCCACCACGATAAGGTGGCAGTCCCTGGGCAGGAAAAGGGATCTTAGGGTTAACATGTTTAAAACATGAAAACATGAAATCCATGAACAATCATTGCCTGAAACACAGCCTTCGCCAAACATCGAAACACCGAGAAAAAGTATTCCTTAATTAGGTATATCCAAGCAAAAGAGCTTGGTAACACTCAAGTTCTTGGTAATGTGCAAAACTTTGTGAATGTCTCAACTTTAGGAATGATCAAACATTTGGGAATACCCAATACTTTTGGCATTCCCACTCCTCTCTATATTTAACAAATGCATATTGATGAATTTAGTTCATATCCAGATACATACCCAATACTTTTGGCATTCCCACTCCTCTCTATAATTAACAAATGCATATTGATGAATTTAGTTCATATCCAGATACATGTAGATATTTGTATCGTCCGCAGATGAAATAATAGGACAATGTTGCAGAATTACAATGACGTATTTAGTTCGTGTAGTTAGTTTGTATTGCATTGTTCAATAGGTAATACATACTAAGTGGCATTATTAAAATACAACCTATGATATTGGATATTCTATTTGATTGCACCCATGCTGGTACAGTGAAAACAGCTATATATTTTTCATTTCTCCAATGGAACCTTTTTATTAGGAATGTAAACAATAATCCTATATCAATAAATATAGATAATATCGTGATATGGCGAGTCATATTGCAATAATCATACAATATTAAATTATGTAAGATATCGCAATGACTTGCTTTTATATTTGAATTTGGGCGTCCGCTCAGCACTCACTGAGCGTCCGCCTAACGCTCGGGCATGGGTTGACAATTAGGCGCGATGAGGATATGGCAAAATTTAAAAACGAGTAGCCAAATAAACGCACAAGTATTTAGTGCATCTTTCATCATATACCGCGGTAAAAATTTTATTTGCAATATCGTCACGATATTTTTGCCGACAATATTATCGCAAATATCGCAACAAGTTTGTGTTTGTTTTACGATTAGCGATATTGAATTTCATATTGTTTGACATCCCTAACTTTTATGATACCGCCATGCTTATTGTATAGGCCTAATTTGTTTAGTTAACTAAAACATGTTCTTGCTGATGTAGCCTACATTGAAAAATGTATAAATGGCATTTCACTGGACATCCTTTCACATCCTTTGACCCATATTTTTTAGTTCTTAATTTTGAAGTAAGTATGATTTACATGTATTAGTAGAGGGGTATGTTTGTTAAGATAAAATTTGCCATCACACTTTAATTTTGTTTAAAACAAAATAAAATGTAATTTTTTTTTTTAAATTTGTATGTTCATTTTTTGATAATGGTTATCAATTGATTGGTTTATAATGCTTGACTATATAGTTATTAATAAGTCACCAAGGTTATGTTTTGGTTATCAATTGGTTTATAATTCGTGACTATATGGTTATTAATAAGTCACCAAGGTTATGTTTTGGTTATCAATTGGTTTATAATTCGCGACTATATGGTTATTAATAAGTCACCGAGGTTATGTTTTGGTTATCAATTGGTTTATAATAGATGACTATATGGTTATTAATCAGTCACCGAGGTTATGTTTTAGTTATCAATTGGTTTATAATTTGCGACTATGTGGTTATTCATTAGTTACCAAGGTGATGCTTTGGTTTGCATCCATCCCAAGAAGTGGTTTGCAATAGGTTATGCATCCATCACCAAATAGTCACATTTTGAAACAAAAGTTACTATTTGGTTTACACATGGTTATCAATTGGTGATGTGCACCTTGGTTTATATTTTGTTATTCATTGGTGATGTATATTTTTAGTAAGGGTCAGCACTGGCTCTTTCCGCAATATCGTACAGTATACTTGAGGCCCTTATAAATGAAGACATGCGTGTGTTGTCCGTCTTCTTTGGTCTCAATAAACTTGTTCTAAATATTTCAAAAACTAAGTTCATAATTTTTCGTTTTAAAGAGGATCTGGCAATACCTAATCTGACACTAAAATATCACTTCCCAGGCTGTACAGCTGCTATCTGTAATTGTAATGAGATTGAAAGGTGCGAATCCATTAAAAACTTGGGGGTATTCATTGACTCGGCGTTACATTGGTACGATCACATCAATTATTTGCAGTAAAAAATCAGGCCTATAATACTGTTATTTTATCACATGAGGAAATTTATGCCAGTGGAGGTGTTGCGGCAGTTGTATTTTGCGTTGCATCAGAGTAACCTGCAATATGGAATTGTGCACTGGGGGAGGTGCCTCTGCTAGCAAGTTACACCCATTAATTACGTCACAGAACTTTGTACTTAGAACTATCTGTAATATGCGGAAAGGAGATTCCACCACTTTTCTATATTTGATGTTATGTATTTTACCTTTGAAACATTTGTATATTTTTAAGACTGTCGTGTATGTTTTCAATAATTCTTGTTCATATAAACCAGTGGTCAGTTCCTCTATTACAAGACAAGCTTTATTGTATAAAATTAATGTCCCAAAGTTTGTAATGTTAAATGCGCGCAATCAACTGTCATATAGAGGACCAACTCTTTTTAACATAATGGTTAAGTTAATGCCTGACTTTAATGCTAGGATGACTCTGAGTAATTTCAAAATGAAAGCTAGGGATGTTTTAAAGCAAATCGAATCAACAGATACTTTTTTAATTGAGTGATGCAAATGTTGTTTTAATATCTATTTGTAGTTTAACATTTGAAATGTTTTAGTTTTTAGTTTTTAGTTATGTGTATATGTATATGGTTATTAGGCGGCGGCACAGCAAATAAATTTTTGTTTTAATGACATTGTGAGCTAACCACCGCGCGAGCAAAGTGCTCATGGTGGTCTTATGCCAAAATGAGTGTATATGTATTTTTGTGTCAATGAAATAAATGAAATGAAATGAAATTATTATTATTATTATTATTATTTATTATTATTATTATTGTTATTTCCTTTCTTCTCTTCTCTCATTTGCACCATCGGGCTCCTTTTGAGCCAAGACGATGCGAGAGTGCACCCTAGCGTGGCGGCCGAAAGATGGTGCTGACAATGTAGCTCATAGGCTGAGGACCTTCCGCACGATATTAGTTGTGCCGAGGATTGCAGCCTTCTGCATGACACGCACGTGCTTGTCCTACAGGTGGAGCTTCTCTTTCGCAGCTGACCACTCTTCGGTGACCAGACCGTTGGATTATTATTATTTTATTGTTGCAATACATACAAACTCGGTCAAAACCGGCATAAACATGTTGTACGGACACAAATGTCAAGTATTTCCATGTGTTTACCTTATTAAAATCTACTTAGAACTACTTAATATATCATTGTCCACATTATTTTTTCCAAACCGAACTGTAGATGCTATGTACGGTCGTGGCCGATTTGTACTCATCCCAGCATTCGCTCTTTGTACGGTGGAAACCACGAAAACCACCATCAGGATGGAGAGCTTCTTGAAGTCTTCATTCTTCTTAGTTCAAAAATTTTCGGACTATCCTACACGTGTTCAAAATAATTGCTTTTTGAATCTCGATGTATATGTTCGGTTGGAGACCAATTAATTTAATACTGTCATGGAGTTTACGTGGAACAATGCCATTTGCTGATATAATTAACGGTATAACAGTTACATTAGTCTGCTTCCACAACCTTTTTATTTCAATAGATAATTCCTTATATCTGTTTATCTTTTCCCGCCAAGTTGTCTCTACATTGTGGCATAAAGGGACGGCAACATCAATTAAAATCGTTTCTTGTTTCTTCTTGTCAATAAATATAATATCCGGTCTATTGTGATGTATGGTTTGGTCTGTTATAACTGCCCGGTCGTAATATAATTTGTAGTCTTTACTATCTAATACCTTTTCAGGCTTGTATTTGTAATACGCAGTGGTTGTGTTTATAAGTTTATACTTCATGGCTAATTTTTGATGTACAATGTTTGCAACTTGGTTATGCCTATGAAGATAATCTGTTTGACAAAGCATTTTGCACCCAGATACGATATGTTCAATTGTTTCGCCGTTCATATTACATTTTCTACATTTATCTTCCACTGTGACGTCTTTCAGTATGTTTTTTTTGTAATTGTTAGTCTTGATTACTTTATCTTGAATAGCGATCATAAATCCCTCTGTTTCGCTGAAAATGTCCCCGGACGTTAACCATTTGTTCGATGCTACCCTATCGACGCTATCCTTAAGAAGTTCCTTATAATGTCTGCTATGTAACGTCTTTTCTGATATTCTGATCTCTTTTGCTGTGTCAGAATTAAGTTTTTGTAGCAAGTTTAAATTTCCGTCATTTAAATTGAGGGGAGAAAGCGACTTGTCTGCCGATACTATAGCTCTATGAAGTTGTGAATGTGGGCATTTTGTATAAAAGTACTTTCTTAGAATTTCAATTTGTTTATAATATAAATTGTTTAAATCAATCAAGCCTCTTCCCCCTTTTTCTCTAGGTAGAGTCACTCGTTCTATTGCTGACTTAGGGTGATGACTTCTGTATTTGGTGAATGTTGTGCGGGTGAGAATTTCTAGGGCATGAAGTTCTGTCTGTGTCCATTTAATAATTCCAAATGAATATGTTAGTACCGGTATAGCATAAGTGTTAATTGCTTTGATCTTGTTTTTACCATTTAGTTGTGTTTTTAAAATGGATCCTATTCGTTTCTTGTATGCAGAAATAAGTTTACTTTTCATCAGTTTATGATCAATTCGTTTAGCCTGCGCAAATCCTAGATATTTGTATATGTCTTCTTCGTCCATTACTCCAATCCGGTTGTCTTCGTCAATTTCAAACTCTTCTAATTTCGTAATCTTTCCTTTGATGACATGAAGTGACTTACATTTATCAATTCCAAAATCCATACATATATCTCTACTGAATTCTAACGTTGAGTTAAGAAGATTCGTCATGTGTGTCGCATTTAAAGCATATAGCTTGAGATCGTCCATGTAGAATAGATGTGAAAGTGTGTGGCAAACCGTATTTCCGTCCTTTATCTTGAAACCATGTGTAGATTTGTTTAGTATATGAGATAATGGATTTAATGAAAGACAAAACCATAACGCACTAAACGAGTCACCTTGAAAAATACCTCGTCGGATGTTAACTGGGTCAGTACTTATCTGCTCTTTGCCTACGTTTAACTTTAATGTTGTTTTCCAACTCGTCATCGCTGTCCGCAAAAAGTTTACTATCAATGGGTTTACTTTATAAATTTCCAGTATCTGTATTAGCCACGAATGTGGTGACGAATCATATGCTTTCTTGTAATCAATATAGCTAACGTGAATGTTTCTCTTCTTGTTGAAAGCTTGGTTCATTATTATTATTATTATTATTATTATTATTATTATTATTATTATTATTATTATTATTATTATTATTATTATTATTATTATCATTATTATTATTATTATTATTATTATTATTATTATTTCCATGTCTACGTTTCTGAGCGAATAGCGAACGGGCCTTATCACCGAAGAGTTTGTTCCGTCTGTCTCAGGTGCGCAAGGAGCTGAAGGCGACCGAGAGCGCCCTCCGAGGAGCGCCCTCGGAGTTACTCCAACAAGAGGAGGCGGTGGCCCCGCGCTGTTCATGCAAGCTCGACATTTGCCACAGCAACCCCGTAGAGCTTGGCGAAGATCCGCCGGAGCTGACGGTCTACGGCCCGGACGAGCTATGGCCTTAGACGGCACAGGTAGATGGACGGATTCTATTTTCACTTTTACAGACCTTGTACATTCCTACGGGTATTACTCTTTTTATTATTATTATTATTATTATTATTATTATTATTATTATTATTATTATTATTATTATTATTATTATTATTATTATTATTTCCATGTCTACGTCACTGAACGAATAGCGAACGGGCCTTATCACCGAAGAGTTTGTTCCGTCTGTCTCAGGTGCGCAAGGAGCTGAAGGCGACCGAGAAGGACGCGGAGACGCGCTCCTCGCAGATACTCCAACAGGAGGAGGCGGTGGCCCCGCGCCAGCTCGAGGCGTAGAAGACCCACAGCAACCCCGAAGAGGGTGGCGCGTATGACTCTTTTTATCATTATTATTATTATTATCATTATTATTACTATTATTATTATTATTATTATTATTATTATTATTATTATTATTATTATTTTTATTATTATTACTATTATTATTATTATTATTATTATTATTATGATTATTATAGCGTGGTTGTTGGACAGAACCAAGGTAGGTGAACAGCTTTCTTCTCGTTATTTGGGGATAGTCACGCACTTGTCATCCACGCATTGCCTCAAATAGGAATGCTGAGTCCTAAACACGACTAATTGTGCATCAGTATCAATATATTGTAGGATCATGACAGATAAAGGGACTAATATATGTATTTTATTCTAATAAATTCCCTCATAGTCCTTAATACCATCCATTACCTGTTGAAATGAATGTATTTTTTGTTGTTTTACAGCATAAATCACATGGGCCCATCAGACTGTCAAGGTTAAGGATGGGGGTAGTGTTG
This sequence comes from Isoperla grammatica, assembly GCA_945910005.1. NCBI lineage: Eukaryota > Metazoa > Arthropoda > Insecta > Plecoptera > Perlodidae > Isoperla > Isoperla grammatica. The sequence continues at coordinate 2,921,891 of OX246747.1, read as the reverse complement.
AGAAGATATGTCGCACCCCAGAACACTTGTTGACATTGTTTGTTGTGGTTCGCCCGAGAAGGCTGTGCTGCCAGGGAGCGTTGACGAGCTGGGTGCTTGGCGCGCAGAGCGTGGAGCTTTGGGTCTGCGGGGAACATTGTTTGTTGTGGTTCGCCCGAGAAGGCTGTGCTGCCAGGGAGCGTTGACGAGCTGTGTGCTTGGCGCGCTGTGCGTGGAGCTTTTCCACTCCGTGGGACAGCTAGACATGACAACACACTCCATTCACGGAAAGGAGCCAGATAACGATTTCTGTGTGCATCGGGAGTTATGTAGGAAAGTGCTAATTTCACGTCCGGATGGGTCACAGACGCAATCGGCCTTCTATCAGTGCAGTCGGACCCCGGCCCTGGGACGGTGCCTAGAGGGACCTCCTGCACTGGGCATACAACCGACGCAATCTGTGCCCAAGCCCAAGTGCTGTCAAATCTATCAGAGAGTCGAATCATAATCTAATCATTGCAGGGGTCGTCATCAGGGAAACGAGCCGTAAAAACCATTTAGGGGGGGGACTGGTGGGCGTTTGGATCGCAAAGAGGGCCGGCACGGATGAGGAAGAAGGTAATGAAAGTAAGAAGAGAAAGAATGATGAAGGCAGAAATGAAAAAAGGGATGATTAAAGAAGTGCACGAGAGCCCTTTTTGCGGGCACCGGTCACCACGAGGAGGGACCTACCTCGACCGGATTGAGTGGCGGAGCGAGCCAACCGCACCATAGTGAAGAAAGCTCGATTGATTGATTGATTAATGGGGCTTAACGTCTCATATTTATGCAACGATGGCTAATCGAGACGATGAGCGGGTGATAATGAAGATGAGAAAGATGATAATGAAGAATAAAGCCACATCCGAATCAGATCCATTGTACGTCGCGAGAGTCGTCATACGGGAGTCCAGCAAGGGAGGGCAGGGCCTAGTGGGAGGAGAAATATTCAATGGGACAGTGGGGGGGAAAGGGGATTGGGGTGTGGACTGCACTTCGTCTGACTTCTCCTCCTCGACCAGTCCGGCTTGGGTGGCCCTACCAGAAGCATACGCTTCCGCCGGCATAGCTCTCGGGATCAACAAAGCACGCAAACCTGCCCACCACGATAAGGTAGCAGTCCGTGGGCAGGAAGAAAGCTCGAGCTCTGGACCCCTATTCTGTAATTTCCCGATATGGATCCGTGCCGATTCCAAAGCGTGTATATTAGTCGTTCCCATAGCGGGTCTAGCGCGAAAATAAAAAAATAGCTATTCTATAGCGTAGTCCGATATGGGTAGGCCGATATGGGACTGCCGTGCCGTGCCGAGCCGAGGAAATCACACAGAGACGGAGCTGCCGAAGTCGTAACCAATCAGAAACTCAGCTTTTCCGAGTGCTTCGCAGTTCGCACAAGTCATGATGTGCAGTTCGCACAAGTCATGTTGTGATCGTCTTTTGTTTTTGTTTATAACCTCAAAATGCCATCGACCGAAAACGTTGTTCAGTGTTGTTTAAAACATACTAGGCCTAGCATTCTGCTGCCACTATGTGTACATTTGAGTAGGGCTAACGCTGTGAAGGTCTAGGCCTAGACATACGACCTTTAGGGGGAGGGGATATTTAGGCCTAGACCTGCATTGAATATTAATTTAAAGCTAAGTCAGTAAATACGTGTATAGTTTGACATAACCTCAACAAAATAATATTTAATACAGTATCGAAAAGAATTTCAACTTACGACGTACAATATTTCTTCGTTAGAATCTAAATCGTCTCCTAATTTTCGCTGAAAAAAAACTAAAAACAACGTTTAACACGCATATCGGCCTAGAAAGAGGTGCCGAATCCGTATCGGGTTTTACGCTTCCATTCCGGGTTAAATTTGGCAGTATCGGGCATAAAAAGGTTACATAATCGCTCCCGCCCGCTTTCGACCCATAGCGGCCCGAATCGGTATCGGGAGTTTCATAAAACAGTTACCGAATAGGGGTCCTGCTCAGTGATGCTGGATTGAGTAGGTGTTACTGGGCAGAAGCGGTGAGTGTCGTAGTCTATCTGAAGAATCGGTCACCAACCAAAGCGGTAGAGGGGAAACTACCAGAAGAGGTGTGGATGGGACATAAAGTGAATGTCGAGCATCTACGGGTATTCGGCTGTGCTGCCTACATGCACATTCCTAAGGAGCTGAGGGCAAAATGGGGAATTATGTTTAGACCAAAGATCTTACATTGAAAAAACTCTTGAAAGATTTTGTATGACTGATTGTAAACCTTTAAACACTCCAATGGAGGTAGGGTTAAAGTTGTCTAAGGCTCAACATCCAGACCATTCGTTGCCTTACCAGGAACTGATAGGGTGTTTAATGCGCCTCGCCGTAATCAACAGACCAGATATTGCACACACTGTAAGTGTACTCAGTCAATTTAATAATTGCTATGATCAATCTCATTGGGTATGTGCTAAACGGGTCCTAAGGTATTTACAAAAAACAAAAGATTTGTGTCTTGTATATAGGAAGACAGGTGTTAAACTTGAAGGGTTTGTTGATGCAGATTGGGGAAATTGTTCTCTAGATAGAAAATCTTTTACTGGATTTCTTTTTGTACTTGGAGGATGTGCCATCTCTTGGGAAAGCAGGAAGCAAAAAACCATCGCTGTCTCTAGCACAGAATCAGAATACATGGCAAAAACTCAGTGTGCAAAAGAAGCAATTTTCTTAAAAAATTTGTTATGTGAGTTGGATTTTGCCAGTACAGACGATGCTGTAGTTTTGTATAATGATAATCAATCTGCACATAGACTAGCAGAGAATCCTATGTACCATAACAGGTCTAAACACATTGATATTAAACATCATTTTGTCAGAGATTGTGTTACCAAGAAGACGATCAACCTAAAATATTTATCAACAGAAAATATGTCTGCTGATGTCCTCACTAAGAGTTTGCATGGACCTAGTCATGCAAAGTGCATTAAAGGTTTCGGTATGATCATGTAACTATGACTCTCTTAACTGTCTTGGCGGGAGTAACTATGACTTTCTTAAGGTTCTACATCCAACAGGTTATGTCTGTGTTCATATCCTAACTGGGTGGGGAATAGCCTTTTGGAACAGATGGACCCGGGGCTATTAGTGATTGATTAATGGGGCTTAACGTCTCATATTTATGCAACGATGGCTAATCGAGACGATGAGCGGGTGATAATGAAGATGAGAAAGATGATAATGAAGAATAAAGCCACATCCGAATCAGATCCATTGTACGTCGCGTGAGTCGTCATACGGGAGTCCAGCAAGGGAGGGCAGGGCCATGTGGGAGGAGAAATATTCAATGGGACAGTGGGGGGGAAAGGGGATTGGGGTGTGGACTGCACTTCGTCTGACTTCTCCTCCTCGACCAGTCCGGCTTGGGTGGCCCTACCAGAAGCATACGCTTCCGCCGGCATACCTCTCGGGATCAACAAAGCACGCAAACCTGCCCACCACGATAAGGTGGCAGTCCCTGGGCAGGGGGGCTATTAGTAATACCGGGTCTGGAGTCATGGGAATCGGGTGCCTTCACGTGGCGATCGCTGAGTGCCATGGTCTGCGATGCCCCCTTTTGGGGGTGTCGGAGCCTCCTAAGGGGGTTGTGGACCGCGGCAGCTAAACCCCGAAATAATAACCCTTCAGTGGCTGCCGGGAATCCTCCCGAATGGTGACGTCCCCACCTACAAGCAGCCGGGCAGTTGTCAGCTAGCTCTTTCTTTCCGAGCTACAGGGGAGTGCTCCATCTCAACTTGCTGACGTTGGAGGCGTGACTGACCCCCGAGTCGCGTTCTTTGCTTATAGGGGGCCCCATGCGGAGGCTTTCCCTCCATGGGCTTTGACTTGACTGGGTTTCGGTTAGGCTGACGTCTTGGCTCTTTCTCATAGTTATTCTATGGGGGGGGGGGGCAGGCCTCCGGGGGGTGGTTCTCGGGGGGGGTTGCTAGGGGTCACCCCCGGGTAGGTCCCCGGGGGGCGGCTCTCCGGGGTCTTGTCTCCTTCCCCGGGTTGTGGTGTTTCGTTGCCAGATGTTTTTCGTTTCACTTAATCATTATGGATAGTACACCTAATAGCGTAGCCTCGGAGTCACCTGGCCACGGTGGTCAGGTGGCCGCTGGCGGGGTTCCCGACCCGTCCAGTGTAGTCAGGGAAGTAACTGACGGGCGACCTAGGCATGTTTTCGGTAATTCTTCGGTTTCTGACTCGGTTAATCAGGGTACGTCTGCCCCTGTATCGTTATCTGGTAATGTAGCATCTGGTTCAGGTTCTGTTGTGGGCGGAGGGGGGGGGGGCGCTTAGCAGTAGTGGTTTCATTGGGTTACCTCGTAATCACATTCTTGTACCGTTTGTACCTAGAAAATGCGGTTTGTAGGCCCGAATAGTGTGGGTAAAAATGTTTCGTGTCCGCATTGGTTTATTAAACCTAAATAGTTGGGCGAGCACTTGGTTGCCAAACATTTTCTTACCCCTGTGTGGGTGTGCGCCCAGTGTTCTAACCCTAAGACCTCGGTACACGGGGCCCAGGTTCACTTCAAATCATGTAAGGGACCTTCAGTCCCGGTGGTAACTTCTTTCCCTTGCTTACTTTGCGATCCGGTCAAGTATTTTGCTAAATTAAAAGGGAGATCTCAGCATGAACGTCACGAGCATATCGCGGAGCGTATGGTGGCAAGAGCAGTGGTCGCTCCCACTGTTCCTCGGGAGCAGGTCCGATCTGTCTGGTCTGCCGACGAGATTGCTGAGCTTAAGAGCGAAGGATACCTCTACGTCAAAAACCGCAGACAATTTTCATTTTTTAACTATATCTCAAGATTGAAACACAACATCAAAAATCTGAGACACCATAGCGCGTTGGTTTGGTAATCCCTACACACTGAATGATAAATGTATTTAACGTTATCATCAGTATGACTGTGATAACGATTTCCTCAAATTATTAAGGAAATCGTTATCACAGTCATACCGATGATAACGTTAAACACATTTATCATTTAGTGTGTAGGGCTTACCAAACCACAGCGCTATGGTGTCTCACATTTTTGATTTTGTGTTTCAATCTTGAGATATAATTAAAAAATGAAAATTTTCTGCGGTTTTTGACGTAGAGGTATCCTTCGCTCTTAAGAGTCTTTGTTCTTTACACCGGGATTCTGTTAATAATTATCAAACCATAGCTCAGTGTCTTCTCTCTAAAACAGCTAAACAAATCTCTGATAAGCGTCGTGATTTCCTTCGCGTAACGGAGCGTGCTAATAAGGACCCTTCAGGTCGTCCTGTGATGGGCTCAGTTCCTGGGGGAAGGAGGGGTCTTCGATCTGAAGCTTCTGCGGGTTCTCAGAGCGTAGGTGTAGGCGCGGGTTCTAGTCGCTTGTCTTTAACATCCACCTTGGCTCAGCCGAGTGGTTCGGGTGCTCCATCCACTACGGTGGGGGAGCTCCGGGCGCTTGGTGATGCCTCTCGCGCAGTCTGCGCACAGGCCCGTGCTCTGCTAGATAGTATGGCGAGCTCTCATATCATCGCGCCTCGTAGTGGGGGTAGCTCTCCTACCCCATTGGTTGTAGGGTTGGGGGATTTAATTTCGAATGAGTTACGGGATGAGGTTTTCGAGTCTGATTCGCCGTCTGATTCCACCCCCACTTCTGAGGGGGGCTCCGACTCTCCCCCCTTGCCTACACCTGGCAGTCTCCCTACCTTGAGTTCACCATGTTCCAATGAACCTCTTTCTAACGTTGAGGTACATTCCCATTCACCTATCATCGCTTCACTTCGTGATTCCATACCGACTATATCTTTACCTGCTGTTAGTGGGTCAGTTATGCCTGGTTCGGCACCTGGTCCCGCTTCCAGAACGGTCCTCCCGAATTTGTCTCGTATCGGTCAGTCACTGGTAGCCGGTCACCCCTCCTCACTTCATTTTGGGGGGAGGAACTGGTTCGCTTATTACGATGTTGCCCTCTATTAGCACTACTCCAGCTCTTCTGGCGCCTCCTTTCACGCAGAGTGAGCTACTTGTAACTTCTGCAGGGGAGGGGGAGGCTTCATCCCTACCTTTCGACACCGGTATCCCGGATGTGTCACTTGGTGGCGTTCTCGGCCACAGGGATTCTTCGTCCTTTGACCAGTTATCTGGTTCTCCCGTTTCGGTCAATCCCTCGTCTTCGCTCCTCGGCAGCTTGGTTATTGACACCTTTACCCCTAATGGCGGACACTTGCCTGGGGTCACTAAGTCATGCTCGGTGGAGGTGCAAACTGAGTGCCCCACTGTGGCTTCAGTAGATGTTGGCACTCAAACTGATTAAAGATGCCAATGTGTGGTTCCAGCCACCTCCGGGGACTAGGTTAGACTCTATCCTCAATCCTCTATCGGGGATGGTGGTCGGGAGAATGCTTCCTTTTCACTTGATAATTCTGGGCCTTACCATTACGGTCCGATGGCCCCTGTGTCCCCGCTTCCTGCCTTGTCTTGGGTTGCGATGCCCTCGCTCACTTCACCGACTTCTCTGCGGGATTCTCTTCCCATTGGAGATGTCCTTCCGTCTGGTTCCTCAGCAAGTCTGGCTGATCAAGCGACATTAACTACAACCCCCGGCGGGTGTGGTGCATCTACTCCTCTTGGGGTGGTGCATTCTCCTGATGCGTCTTGGCTGGGGGTAATGTCGTCCTACATCCATGGATTATCGGATGCTCGCTCTTTTTCACCCTTGTTGGAGGATATTCAAGTGGCTCACACCACCACTTGGTCTTTGACCATGCCATTGAAGGATGTTTCCACCTGGGAGAGCATCTACGGGCATATTGTCGACGCACTTCTGGCCACAGGCCCGGATGAGGTAGTGGGGGGCTCTCGAAAGTCCAGTAAGTCCAATAGGCGAGGTGGGGCGCCGGGCAGGGGTCGTCGTTCCGTCCCCAGGTGTAGTAAACGTACTGTCTTTGCCCGCACCCAGGAATTATTTCACAAAGCGCCTTCAAAGCTTACTGAACATATCATCAACGGGACGTTGCACCATCTTAACGGTCAGGCTGGTTTCCCTTCCGACAATTCGATACGCTCCGCTTATTCCGCGCTTTGGGGCTCCGAGGGTCCATCTCCTGCACCTTCCACCACTCACACCTCTCCCTCTCAGATTGAATATTTGGGCTTAACGTCTCATATTTTTGCAACGAGGCTAATCGAGACAATGAGTGGGTGATATATGAAGATGAAATAGGGGGCTATTTGGAGAAAAGGGGCAAGTAGGAGGGCGGGGTTGGAAAGGGGAAGGTGGAGGAAAGGGGCTTGGGGTGTGGACTGCACTTCGTCTGACTTCTCCTCCTCGACCAGTCCGGCTAGAGTGGCCCTACCAGAAGCATACGCTTCCGCCGGCATAGCTCTCGGGATCAACAAAGCACGCAAACCTGCCCACCGCGATAAGGTAGCAGTCCATGGGCAGGTCTCTCCCTCTCAGGAATCCTTGCCTACGCCAATTACTGATACGGAGGTTGCATTCCGAATCTCCAAAAAGGTAAAGGCTGGAACTTCTGCTGGTTTGGATGGGTTACGTAAATCCCACCTCCTGCGGAAGGGTACGGCAGTTCTCCTTGCCTCGTTCTTTAACTTTTGTTGGATTGTGGGTTGGGTACCGAAGGGATGGCGAGTAAATACAACGACCCTCATTCCCAAAAAGTCTGATGATTTGTCCAACATTGACAATTGGAGACCAATCACCATTTCCTCTGTGTTGGCACGTATGTTCTTTGCGTGTATGGATAGACGCGTTCGGGAGTTGGTGAATTTTAACCCTCGACAGAAAGGCTTTGTTAATGAGAATGGTTGCCACTCCAATCTCATCATCTTGGATGAATGCATTGCTTCTGCCAAGGTCGAGATGAGTCTGACTGTCACTCAGCTTGACGTCCGGAAGGCGTTCGACACTGTCCCTCATAGTGTAATATTTCAGCGCCTGCATGCTTTAGGGGTTCCCCAATCCATCATTGGTGTCGTTCAGTCCTCCTATACCAATTGTGTTACCACCTTCAATGGGACACAAGGGCCCATAGTGGTACCCATTCGAAGGGGTGTGAAGCAGGGTGACCCCATTTCGCCATTCCTCTTCAACATCGTCCTGGACCCCCTTCTGCAGAAGTTGGGAGTCTGTGGGGCCAAGGGTTTTCCCTTACGGGGTTCGAAGGTTTCCGTGCTGGGCTTCGCGGATGACCTCGTCCTGTTGTCCCTCACCCCCCAGGATGCTGCTGTGCACCTTCAGGTGGTTGACACCTTCTTTAAGGAATTAGGCATGGAGCTTTCAATCGCTAAATGCAACACATTTTCCAGAACCAGCTCAGGAAAGACATGGCTACATTGTGATCCGGGCCTCTCGGTGCGGGGGGTCAGGGTCCACTGTGTGCCTCCTGAAGGTTGCATAGAGTACTTGGGGGGGCAGTTTGTCATCTTTTAATGGGATGCGGTGTCGTCGTGGGGTCGATGCTGTGTTGGCCTCTATTGATCGTTTCACATCCCTTAAGCTCAAACCTACTCAGAAGTTGACTCTCCTTACAACCTACTATCTGCCGCATTTCACGCACATCTTGTCCTTTTCGTTACCTTCGCAGAACCAACTACGGGAAGTCGACGGGGCGGTTAGGAAGGTGATGAAGGGCTTCCTCCACCTTCCATCCCAGACTCCCGATGGGTTACTTTACGCGAGGCGGAAGGACGGCGGTTTGGGTATTCCCCGGTTAGAACACATTATAAAGTGTGCCGCTCTAAATTCGGTAATCACTGCTAGCAAGGTTCTGGATCCTGTCCTCACGGCTGCGATTGAGGGGGACAGGGTCCAGAATCGTTGCAGAGCTATCGCGTCAACGCTTTCTCTCCCTTGGCCCTGTGCGGCTGTTGATGTTCGTAGGGTGACGGATAGGTTGAAAATGGATGAGTTTGATCGGTGGGGGCGCATGGGCCTGCACGGACTTGGGGTTCAGGCCTTCAGGGCGAGCCCGTTAAGTAACAGATGGCTTTCGGACCTGAGTAGGCTCTCTGAGCGCCAATTCATCGACGCCCTCAAGTTCCGTGCTAATGTTTTTGGTACCAGGCAGGTCTTGCTTGCGTGTAAGGTGGTTGATTCTGCGCGGTGTCGTCACTGTAGCGCTCCTGTTGAGTTGCTGACCCACGTGCTGGGGGAATGCTCCAAGAGCCTTGGTGCCGTGCTGGATCGGCACGAACAGATCTTACAGTGCGTCTCTAATGCCATTGCCGATATTGTCCAGCCATCGGCCATTATAAAAGAGTGCGAGGACGTTACACCTGGCGGTGATAAGGTTAAACCTGACCTTGTGTTTGTACACAATGATAAGGTCACGGTTCTCGATGTCACCGTAAGGTTTGAGAGTGGGCCGTGGCTGGCGATGGCGGACAGCGAAAGTGCAGCTAGTCCTCAAGGCACGGTGGGGGGTCTCCAAGTTCGAGGTTGTACCGCTGGTGGTAGGGGCTCGGGGGTGTCTCCCCCAGCCGACTGTTGACAGGTTGAAGGGTCTTGGGATATTCTCTAGAAGGTAAGGGACGACCCTCTCCCTAAATGCCCTAAGAGCCTCTATCATCACCGGTACGTTGTTTCTGGACAACGGTTAGGGTGGTTTTATTGGGGGGTGGGGGGGGGGGGTTTGTTTGGGGGCAGTGTGGACGACCAGCCTTGGGTTCTAGTCGGGGTTTTCCCCATTCCTTTTATTACACAGCTCTTTACACTGTATTTTAATCACGCTGCGCCGTGTTGTGTGGGTTGGTCGTTCCACTGTACAGTTGTGACGGGTTCGGCACATCTGGAAGTTTCGTTACTTACGTTCGCCTTTGTTGCGTATTAATCTCTCTTCTTCTATCACAGCCTGATGCTGGAATTGTCTTCTACAAATGGTGATAGTGTTGTTTACTCTAGGGGAGTTAAAACCCGAAGAGGCGGCCCCTTTCTTCCGGGGCGCGTCAGTCATTAGCCAAATGCCTCGTCATCTAGTTAGTTCGCCTCCTGGCATTGCGTATTCAAAGAAAGCAGCTGTCCGATTCTCGGCAGCGGGCGTTCCAGGCCAGTGGATGAATGCGCGTAGAATGTTACCATTCTCACGGCCCTCACTGCGGAATCGCGTCTTGCGTGTCGACAACTTCACCTAGCATCGCTAGACGTGTCTAAAGCCTTTGACACTGTCTCGAAATATGCCTTGGTCGACACGGTCAGGTCCCTTGGCTTCCCACAAACTTTTGTGGATTATGTAGCCCGGATTTATGACAATGCTGTTACGAACTTTGAGTGCGTGGCCGGGGTTCCGGTGCGGGTTGGTCGCGGGGTTCGTCAGGGCGATCCACTTTCACCCCTTTTGTTTAACCTTGTGGTTGACAGAGCTTTGGGGTGCCTTAGTCCTGACGTCGGCTTTGATCTAAATGGGGTGCGTGTGAATGCTCTAGCCTTCGCCGATGATGTTATTCTTGTGGCGTCAACCCGGGCGGGGTTGCAATTGCTCCTTACTCAATTTGAGGGGGAGATGGCCAGGTGCGGCCTCTTCTTAAAATGTTGCTAAAAGCGGTACCTCATCCTTTGTACCGTCCGGCCGTGACAAGAAGATTAAAGTGGTTTCCGGTCAGTTTCGGCTGGCGTCTGGAGCCCTCCTTCTGTCGCGGACGGTTGTTGAACCCTGGAGGTATCTAGGGGTGACGGTCCGAGGTTCGGAGGTGGATGTAGTCGGTCGTACGGATTTGCGTAATGCCCTTGACCGCATTACCAGGGCCCCCCTGAAGCCCCAGCAGAGGCTCAGGGTTTTGTCGACCTACCTTTTGCCACGTTTTCATCATGAACTCGTGCTGGGTAGGTTTACAAATCAAGTACTGCGCAAGTACGATCGGTGGATTCGGGCTGCGTGCCGGTCCTGGCTGCATCTGCCAATGGACACACCCAAGGGGTATTTCCATGCGCCAATCAAGTCTGGGAGTTTAGGTCTTACTCCTCTTACTCTCAAGATCCCGCAGATGCGGTTCACGAGACTAGTCCGAATGACTAGAAGTTCCTCTGCTGCGGCAGTGGCAGCCTCCAGTACTGATGTCATCCTGAAAAGGGTGTAACAGTGCCGGCAGGTGTTGCGCTGTATCGCGGGCTCTGAGGACAAGGCGTCAGCGTTAGGAGACTGCATGACGAACTTACTATGGGGTGCGGTTGACGGCCGGGACTTGCGAGAGTCGGCGGCCTCAACTTTGAGTACAGACTGGGTACTGACGTACTCGGGCGGAATATCCGGCAAGGATTACGTCCATTATCATCAAGTTCGGTCAGGATGTCTACCCACACGTGTCCGTCTCTCTCGTGGACGGCGTGATGGGGTCGATATCTCGTGCCGTGCTACAGGTTGCGGTGCACGAGCCGAGACGGCCTATCACGTTGTTCAGTGCTGCTTCCGAACACACGGGGGAAGGACGTTGAGACACGACGCCGTCAGGGATTTAGTCGCCTCTGAACTCGCGCGTAAAGGGTGGGAGGTCGAGAAAGAGTACTTGTATGATCTTGGCGGTCGGCTTCTAGATAAGAAACCAGATATCGTTGCGGTTCGAGATGGAGTAGTGGTGATCGTGGACGCGCAGGTAGTATCCGGTGCGGGAGGATTGGATCGGTTGCACTTTAAAAAGTATGACAAGTACCAGGGCAACAAGGCGCTTTTGGCCGCTATATCGGCACGTCACAGAATACCCATTGAGAAAGTACAAAGCTGTCCGGTGACGATCAGCTGGAAGGGAGTGTGGTGTCGTAAGTCTGACTTGGGGCTTACCCGTATAGGGGTCTCAAGGAGGGTGATGCGGCGCTGCACTACGATGGTGTTGAACGGCTCGTGGCTAAACTGGGCTCGCTTCAACTGTATGACGACCAGGTCATCCTGGGCTGATGTTGGAGTGGCATTACGTTGACTAGGTAGCGGGAGAGTTCCTACTCGAGGTTTCTCGAAGGCAAGCCCTGGCAGAGGAAGCCTTCGAGAAAGAGCGTCGCTGTCTGGTGTTAAGGCAAATGCGGGAGAAGCATGACCTTGAGTGCAAGCGGTTGGGGAAGTGAGAGGTGGATGTGGCAGTCACTGTACCCGTTTGATGCAGTGCAGTGCTGGATATTATATTCAGTATGCCATTTTCAACTGTTGTGTTGTGCACGAACCTATGTCTAGATGACGCACTGTATTCCACACTTAAGATTGCGTGGAATAAAATGGAATCTCCGAAGGAACAATCAACCGCAGGAAGCCGTGAGGAGTTGCAAGATTGTCAGAATTAAGCAGGTTGCTCAACCCGTATCCGACAACTTCAAGGAAACAACAAGGGAACAAGTGCCTCGACCGGAAATCCATCGAGCGACTACTCACCAAGCAGCAGTGAAGGAGAATCAGGCTCTTCCCAAAGTTACTAATATTATACTTACTACTTTTTTACTTACACTATTGCTAATATAACAGTAAATAAATACTGTTATATTTTATTATATTATTAACATGCAGCCAATAATCACGTAAAATAACTTAAGATTGATTGATTAATGGGGCTTAACGTCTCATATTTTTGCAACCATGGCTAATCGAGACGATGAGCGGGTGATAATGAAGCTTAACTTATTTTTAATCATCGATTCCTTTTCTCTTACATCACCATTCCCCCATTTAGTGAAATGTACATAACTTGTTGGCCATTCCTCATTGCACTCGTGTCTACCACGCCAGTCATTTTACGAATCACTTGTACAACTAATATTATCACAAATTAAAAAAATACATGAGATAACCACTCAACAATCTGAGTCAGTCGAATGGCAGTCCAGTCGACTAGGCCGAATAACTTTGTCCACAGCCCAAGTTCCGAAAATGAATACTACCAGACCAGATTCATACATCAACACCCGAATATTTAAACCGTTCAAGGGAAACTTTCACACAAAGAGGGGTAGGTTAACAGATCAAATATTTCTTTTAAGACAAGTTAATTATTTTGAAAATATAATTTATAGTTTACGTGACAATAATGAAAAAATATACTTCCTTGATTTGTTGCCGATTGTTTGCGGCGTTGAAGGCTCCTCTTTCATCATTCCTTGTGCAGTTATTTCCATTTTCGAAGGCACGGTACGGAGATGTTAACATGTTACAGCCATTTTTAAATGCCGTGTCTTCGTTAGGTCGCTCGAAGTAGGTATTTGCTCGGGCGATATTTTTGCGAGAACGAACGAGATCAACGCCGCTAGCGTTATCTCTTGTGTGGGCTAGGAACTACCACGACTTCAAACGCTTCCACTGAAAGCGCCATACCATACCATACCATACCGATTGCAACCCTGCTTAAAATTCCAGTTGAATACAGTTGGATACATTCCACTTGAATACTGTTGAATACTGTTGAATCCACTTCATGTTAAACTTAACTGGATTCAAGCGTGCTATGGCCCACTTTTACATATTCAACTGGAACTGTATTCAATGGGAAGCAAGTGGATTCAACAGGAACTGTAACCAATGGGATGCAACAGTAATCGTATTCAAATGGAACCAACAGTATTCAACTGGATTCGTATTCAATGGGAAGCAAGTGGATTCAACAGGTACTGTAACTAACGGGATGCAACTGGATTCGTATTCAAGTGGAATCAACTGGAACTGTATCCACCCGTATTCAAGTGGAATCAACTGGAGCCGTATCCAACCGTATTCAAGTGGAATCAACTGGAGTCGTATCCACCCGTATTCAAGTGGAATCAACTGGAACCGTATCCAACCGTATTCAAGTGGAATCAACAGGATTTGTATAAAAGGGAACCAACCATATTCAACTGGATTCAACAGGATCTGGAACCAACAGGATTCATATACAAGGGAACCAAATGGATTCAACTGGATTCGTATTAAAGGGACCAACAGTATTCAACAGGAACTGGAAACAATGGGATTTAACTGGATTCATATTAAAGGGAACCAACCATATTCAACTCGATTCAACAGGAACCAACGGAATTCAACTGGACTCGTAAAAAAGGGAAAAGAGAACCAACCGTATCAAACTGGATTTACCAGGCTTAACATTTTAAATGATATGATATGATTGGATAAAGTAAGTGTAACCAATGGGATTCAACTATTATTACATCATGAGAATCAGCTGCAATTTGGGTACTAGGGAATATACTACTTAAGAAACTGTGTTTGTTGTTGTATATGAACAAATGCTTTTATTAATCAATTGTGATTGGTCAGTACTGTACTTGTTGGGTAGACCTGTAGGTAAAAATATAATAATAAAAAACAGGACTAACTGGGAGTACTACTCAGTGTTGGTAAATTAAAAATTTTCAGTGAAATGAAAATTTTTCAGAAAATTTTCAAGAGACCTTTTCAGAAAATTTTCAAATAATTTTAATAGCTAATATGATTTAGGTTGGTCATCTTACATCATCTGATAGTATTAGATACCAAAGAAAAGCATGTGGAATTGTTATACTGAATACCCATTTCAATCATTTCAATGCAAAAATACATCTTGTTGCCTGCCAGAAAAATAAAGTTATATTCAAACAAAATGTCTTTGAATTCAACAAATATGTAACAATAGAATCTGTTGAAGATCCAGCAATTTGGTTGATTTCAAAGAAGATACTGAAGGGAGGTTGCCAATGGTAAAAACAAGCTACTCGACAAATAAATAGTTATTACAGCATTGAAATAGCAGGCCCAATTACAATAAGTAGGCTATTTTGGTAACGATAATCAACAAGTGTCTGAGTTGCTTTGCAATACAGACACATTACCAGTAAGTTTAAGTTTAGTATAAAACCCATTTTTTTAAGTACAAACATCAAGTTATATGATAACACTAAATATTTTTTTTTTGAATTTCATGAAATTTTCAACAAATCAAAGTTTTCTGAAAATTGCCAACACTACTACTAGCCTTACTACTTATAAAACTACATTACAATAAACAATATTCATGAATTTCTGTTAACCAGCTGTCTACGCTGATTGTTGGCTATGGCCTAAATCTATCTCCATCGAGTTGGATGAAAAAGATTCATCCAAACTCGATGTCGGTTGTCTTGAGGTCTGCTTTCTTCTTTCCTTGTTTTTGGCCGAAAGGTGGGCTTTTTCAGTATCTGATTTTTGTGTGCGGTTCAGATCCATTATTCTTTGACTTATGTACCTGCCCAGGGACTGCCACCTTATCGAAGTGGGCAGGTTTGCGTGCTTTGTTGATCCCGAGAGCTATGCCGGTGGAAGCGTATGCTTCTGGTAGGGCCACCCAAGCCGGACTGGTCGAGGAGGAGAAGTCAGACGAAGTGCAGTCCACACCCCAATCCCCTTTTCCCCCCCACTGTCCCATTGAATATTTCTCCTCCCACTTGGCCCTGCCCTCCCTTGCTGGACTCCCGTATGACGACTCACGCGACGTACAATGGATCTGATTCGGATGTGGCTTTATTCTTCATTATCATCTTTCTCATCTTCACTATCACCCGCTCATCGTCTCGATTAGCCATCGTTGCATAAATATGAGACGTGTAGCTCCATTAATCAATCATGCAATAAAACACTTAGTAACGAGTTACATTATCTTGGTGGCGCAAAATGACCTAACTGGTTGAAGCGCCCTTTAACCCAATAAACAAACAAACAAATCTGCCACCTCCTCCTTCCCATTACCATCCTTGCCGCTACCCACTGTAGCCTACCTGCTCCACCTCAGTGACCTCCCCCTGCAGTGTAGTGGATTAGACGAATCATTCGGGGTTTTGTGATAGAAGCGTGAATTTTTGATCAAATACTCAAATCAATATTCTAATCAAACTGCCTAGAGGAGGCCTCAAAAAAGTCTACTGGTTTAGGGGCTGGGAGGGGTCAAAAATGGGAGGTGGAGGGGACGTGAAAAAAATAACGAGCCACCAAATATGATCAGTACATACCCAAATTTTTAAATCTAGTAGCTTAAAGTCTATTCTATAAAGAAAAAAATCGAAATATGACCTTACGGCACAACTTCATCCGATATTGTGACCTTTGACCTTAAGTCACTAATTTTTCTAATCTGTATGAAAATGTATCGTGTGACCACTCGTTGTGTCAAAAATTATCTCTAGAACACAAATTAAAGGTCAATATATGTTTTATAGTTGGTAGGGTCAAATAACATTGTGACCTTGGACCTATTTATTGAGAATAAATGCCCGCGTTCTGGTGTTGGGGGTTTACATGCTTCAAAATATAGATCTCTCACGTACAAGTCTTGCGTTGAAAGCATGGTTAAAAACATTTACAAAAAAAGTACCCTTAGTTGTTGATGGGGTGGCTTAGTTCGACCTTGACCTCAATAATGTTACATGTAATAGCGGCCTTTGTTATAGCTTGTGACTTCTTATTGGAAAGGTATAGATGACTTGGATACAATTCCTTTACTTATTCCCTTTAATAATTACATGTAATCCTGAAAACCTACGACACTTCCCACCTTCCCAAGGACTGCTACCTTATCGTAGTGGGCAGGTTTGCTTGTTTTGGTGATCCCGAGAGCTATGGCGGCGGAAGCGTATATGTTTGTGGTCTAGGGTCACCCTAGCCAGACAGTTTGAGGTAGGGACGCCACATGAAAGGCAGTCCACGTCCTCCCATTTCCCTTTTCCACCCCTTTACTAGTCAGGTGTCCCTTTTCTCCAACCACCTCCAGACGTCATATGATCTAGTTATCGAGTACGTCGTTAAACAACAAATAAACCATACCATAATTCCCAAGCTCTCAACTTGCGAGTGAAAACTTGTTGCTTGCTAATTGGACAGTTTCAAAATGCAGAAATGATGAGTATTTTTGAAATAATACTGAAAATGATATGCAAACAAGACATTACTGGAAAATTGTAATTAATACGATAATAGCATTGGTTTTCTTGATTTACTCGTTACATTCGCCCCTGCACTTGCACGAAGCACAGCATGATTGTCTACTTATATGACATGTGCATTGATCTTCAAGGAAATCGTTTTTACATTTACAAACAACCACTTCGTTACATGAGTGCATTGCGTCAGGAAGGGTAGTCCATTTGGATTCCCACACATCAGACGCGTCTTAACACCATCCCCAAATAGCAGGACTAGGATATTTTGGGAAAGAGATGGCTGATGATCCCCAAACGAACCCAGCCTGGAACACAGCACGTAGAATATGTTGATGTAATGCATCTTGAGTTGGAGGCAAGCTCTCCATTGGCCTTCCTTTCTGCGTGAACAACTCCTTACGGCATTCATTCACGGTTGCACAGTCACTGGTTCGATCATAGAGTAGAATAATAAATGTCTCCAATAACCCTAAGATGTAATCGTCCACTTTCTATACAGGCCTTAAAAGAATTTTGAATACATCAGTGACTTCTGGCAATACAGTCCACGTTTTCCAGGCTGATTTCTTCCCTTTTCTTGCGAAGGATGAGCATGTATCACAACCAGTAAAAGCGTGAAAGAATGGGAGCGCTGCAGATTTTTCTGGTCCGAGTGTTCGGGCAATCGAGTGTGCTGCTATAATTTGTACATTGCTGCCTACCCCAAATTGTACCCACACCTTCTTTTTTGTAAGGTTATTAGCTGCGGAAATGCAAAGTACAACAACATCCGAGTCTACCGTGCGTATCAGAACTTCATTCTTCTCATTGAGTACATAGTACAAATGTAAGATGATGAGTCTTGTGTCTGCTTCCTCGTGGTTGCAGGGTGCAACAGCTTTCAAACACACACTGTCGTCATTGCACAGAGCATCGTTTCCCTTAGTGACAATTACTAATCCAAGTGATGTATTGATTTTAAGAACAAATTCACACAACGTGTTGAATAGTTCTGATTTATTTTCGTTTGTTCGAAGTAACTCTTGCCAGTTGTTTGGTAATGTGTTAGACGCATCAACGCGTCTTCTGATTCCCAGACCTCTTTTGTTTCTGGTATGCGATCGAAAACTTCCACAAATGCATCCATTGGTGAATTACTGATGAAAGGTCACCGCTCATGTGGCATACAGAACGCTCTTCAAAGCTTCACATAACGTGTTAATCTTTCCACTCCCGACTGGGGCAGGGGTATCAAGTTACAAAAACCACACATAATTACATTTAATCATACATACATACATACATACATACATACACACAATCTACGCGAGGAAATCATTGTCAAATTAAATTGCAACAAATTTTCACTTACAAATTGCAAGCTTTTGTTAGCTTTTCAGGATTATAGTAAATTATTAAAAATAAATTAATATAAAAAAGGTATTCAAATTATCATTACCTTTTCAACGAGCAGCCACAAGCTAAAGAAGAGGCTTTAATTCAATTAAATGAAACATTGAGGTCAAGGTCAAACTAAAACCACCCCATCAATAACTGAGAGCACCTTTATGCAAACTTTTATGACCATGCTTTCCACACAATAATTTTACATACGATTTATGCATTTTGAAACAAGTATCAACTAAACACCAGGACGCGGGCATTAATTCTTAAATAACAGGTCAAAGGTCACGATATAACTTGACAAGATGATTGATTAATGGGGCTTAACGTCTCATATTTATGCAACGATGGCTAATCGAGACGATGAGCGGGTGATAATGAAGATGAGAAAGATGATGATGAAGAATATAACTTGACAAAGTACAATTTCAAAACATATATTGACCCTCAATTTGTATTCTAGAGATAATTTATGAAACAACTTTCGTCAAGTTTTTTAGGATTTCTTTTTGTAGGTTCCTTTCTTAAAAAACTGAGATGAAGCTAGTGACGCGGGGTCTTGGTCCATCAGCTCATCACTGATCAAGTCATCTTCCAGTGATGAAGCGTATGGACTACCGCCTACCTTCTGCCAAAATGATCCGTTAATAGGAGCTTGTGGGGTCCTTTTCAGACGCCTAGATTTTGAATTGCCTTTGGTATTCTGTTCGGGGTTTGGTTTGGTATACTCTGGTGCAGGTTTACTTTGTTCGTGGTTTCCTTTAACAGTCTCTTTTGTCAAATCAGGCGTTTCTTTTTGTTTGATGATCGAATCAATTCCTGGATTCTAAACTTAAATCAATGAAGCTATGGCATAACTAGTGGCAGAGCATACGAAACAACAAACTAAGAGAAATAAAAGACTCTGTAACTCCATGGCTATCCTCCCGGCGCTCATGTCACCGCGAGGAAGTTGTTTAAACTCGCATCCGAATCGGTCACACCTATATTACTCAGAGCTATCTTCTAAAAAGTGAACCCCAACCAGTGTGTGATGCTTGTAATGTTACATTGACTGTCAAACACATCATTTTAGATTGTGCAAAGTATTTAGCCGAACGACAAAGATATAAGATAAAATCCACATTAATAGAAAACCTGTCAGATAAAACTGACGCAACCGACAACGTTTTAAAGTTCCTTAAATCAATTAACCTCATAACCAAGATTTAAATAGGAAAAATAGGCACTGATAACCCAGATGTTTTGTGCCTTTAAACCACAAATAATAATAATATAATAATAATAATGAAACAACGAGTGGTCACAAGGTACACTTCCTCAAATATTAAAAAACTTATTGACTTCAGGTCAAAGGTCACATTATCAGTCAAGAATGATAAGTTGGATCATATTTCCATTTTTTTTGTAATAGAATTGACATTTAGCTACTCTATTTATAAATTTGGGTGTATTATGATCACAGTTGGTGGCACGTTCTTTTTTAAACTTCCCCTCCACCCCCATTGTTTGACCCCTCCCAGCCCCTAAACCAGTGAACCTTTTTTAGGCCTCCTCTTGGCAGTTAAATTAGAATATTTTTCTGAGTATTTGATCAAAAATTCACGCTTCTATCACAAAACCCCGAATGTGTCCCGTATTTTGCTCTAATCCACTACACTACTGTCTATATGGGTCCCATGCAGCACTACCGCACTCCAGCACCGACCTAACCAGTCTTGTAGGCCATATCCCTCCTCGAGGAGGGAAGTTAAGGATAGGGCCTACAAGACTGTGGTTAGGCCGGTGCTTGAGCACAGTCTTGTAGGCCATATCCTTAACTTCCCTCCTCGAGGAGGGATAAGGCCTACAAGACTGATTAGGCCGGTGCTGGAGCAGATTCAGGAAGTGGTGAGAAAGGGAAATAGGCCTAGCCCTATTTCCCTTTCTCACCTCTTCCTGAATCTGCTCCCCCCATCCCATTTAATCAGACAGCATCACCCCAAGGTAGGCCTACTTATATTTCCTTATTCATTCCGGCCTCTCTCCCATGATATAGTAGGCCCTATACTCCCTCTCCTCCCTCTTCACCCTCCGTGAAAACCCGACCACCTTACACTTTCCCACATTCAATCCCATACCATTGGGTTTGAAATCCCATTCTATTCTCCCCAATCCAATCCTCAATCAGTTTCATCATGAATGAACAATTATATTTTTGTAAAATATGTTATGTGGAAATAGCAAACCTGCTAAATACAGATGTTATTATACTGCTATTATAAGATCCTAGGCATGCACGCACTGGTAACTATTTCAATGTTAAACCTACCTGCAAACGCAATCACATTCGCAAGGCTGAAACAATCCGGTTCGCCTTCTCCCTTCCACAAGGCCAAATACTTTTTCCTTCGGTAATCCGCGTCGGAAGACTTAAAACTTTTCACGAAAGAACCCGGAACGATTCGCTTCACGTTCCTATCGATATAGTTAACATAAAGATACATTTCGAAAGTAGGCCCTAATCCAGTACACGTCCCGTCGTCTGTATGTTTTCGCCACAATTCACCAACCACGTGTTGCTTCAACCTTGTAACCCTCTCCGACCCAACTGAATTGGGAAGAGGAGTAATTTATAGAAAAAATACACGTATGTATTTTAAATCAAAGATATCTTTTACTTGCAATATTAATTACAAAAATCACCACACTTAACACATGGTCGGTACCCGTTCAGCCTCTCTCGACCATCTCACTCTCCATGGAGACCATCACTCCTTTCAAATAACACAAACCAAACATCTTCTAAAAAACACCCTGCCCTCTAAATGTGAACAGTAAAACCAATACAGTTCAATAAAACATAAGAGGGCCTGTGAGACAGCACATAGCCCCCCCAAAATGATAGATAAATGACCTTGTGTCTATTTATCATCATTTTCACATATGAGTGCTGTCACAATAAGTCAAAACATTAATCACTATAAGCTATACCAACAATCAAACATACATAGAAACATAATTATCATAAAAACACGATCAAGTGACCGTACATAGCATACATGAAACAATCAAGCACATATAAAAACATAATTATCATAAAAACACGATCAAGTGACCGTACATAGCATACATAACACAATCAAACATACATAGAAACATCATCATCGTTAGCGACCCACACAGATATGCAACTTGAAACGCCGTGTATTCCCTATCCTCCTCACGCAGTTTGAGCTGCCACAACGAGCTTGTCAAGTCAATGGTAGAGGCTATTCAACGTAAGAATGACTGACCTTGAGACTGCACACTCTTCGCATTTTGGTTTGTATATGGAATTTGTTCATTTAAATCTCATGAATACTTGAAGATGTTCAGTTAAATCATTTGACATTCTTAAATTGTTAAATCTGTTGTGCCTGCCGATTTTGGTCCCAAAATCCGTCTGAAGGTCGGTCATTCTTAAATTAAATGAACTTTAGTGAAGAACTTAGCCTTGCTGAACGTCTGTAACACGTCTTCCATCGGCAAAGGACAGTCTGTTTGCGGTACCATTCTACTGTTCAATTTTCTGGCATCCAAACACACGCGTACGCTGCCGTCTTTTTTAACCACCGTTACTAATGGGTTAGAGTAAGCGGAGGGACCGGGTTCGATGATACCCATCTCCACCATGCTGTCGATTTGTTTTTTGACGGCCGCTCGTTTAGATAGCGGTATCGGGTACGATCGTTGTACAAACAGTTGTGGGTCACTCATATGGATTTCATGTACATAATCATGAGCACAACCTGGAGTGTCTGAGCACACAGCCCTGTGTGTCAACAGCGTGTCCGTGATGATTTGTTTATCAGTTTGTGACGCATCGATATCGCCCACTTTGTCCTTAACACACGCCTCAAAGTCAAAACTCGGGTCCTGAGATTGCCGCACATGGCAGCACGACAACACGTGGTTTACATTGACATTCACGTGCGAACTGTCAAAACCCTCGCACGCCTTCGCTTCACTTTCAATCGTGGCAACCACAGTCGGCAACCGCGAATACGTGCTGCCGACTGTCGCCCACACGCGCGGCGCTCTCAAAGTGTTGTTTTCCCTATTGGCGATACCCGCGTCGGCGCGTAAGTCTTCGGGTTCGTCATTTATTAGATCCTCCACCGGACACATTTCCACCACACTTACGGATCGAATTGTCGCAGTCGGAAGATCTTGTTGAGTTGCCTTCGAGGAAGTCACTAGAGCTGGCAACAATGAAGGCGCATGTCCAGCTCCTAGTCGTTTCCCTGGTTATTGTCATCACAGCTGATTGCAGCGTCGTGTTCCGCGAACGCCTCCGGTATGGACTCACCCCGAGCGATGTCGTGGTTGACCTCTATCTGATTGATGTGCGGACGGTTGTCGCGGCTTCCATGACGATCACGCCACTGATTATTGCCGGTAGCCCCGCTCTCCCTCCATTGGTAGTTCGAACCACCCGTGGGCCTACCGTGCGATGGTTGGTGATTTGTCTCCGGTTTGAAGTGTTGTGAACGAGGACCAAATTGGTGGACGTCCCCCCGTTGTTGACGTCTTGCTGCTGCGTCGTCCATGTCCCGCAGGATCTGCAACAATTCTGCGGGCGTGGAAACTCTTGCTGCGACGAGGACGTTTTCCACGTTAGCCGGAAACAGGTGACTCATGCGTCGAACAAAAGTCCGCGGCGGAATAGGCGTGGATAGATATCTAGTTTTCCGCATCCACGAAACGAAGAATTCAGCCATCGATTTATGGAGCTGACGGTTGTAAGTAGATGTATGAAGTTCGTCGATCAGCTGTTCTTGTTTGTTCTCCGACCAAAACAAGTCGACAAACGCTGTCTTGAACTCCTCCCAGGTTTCCCACGTGTCCACAAACGCCCGTCCCCAGTCTCCTGGCATCCCATCGAGTTGGGCTATTGTCAACGTTATCCACTCACTCACATGAACAGGTGTCTGAGCAAAATACACCTCCATGGCGTTAATGAATTCCATGGGATGAACTTTACCGTCGTCTTGGAACCGTACCTTTATTGGCGGCCGAGTAATAGGACACACGAAAGGGCGCTGTTCCACCTCACTGTATTGGCCTTGTCCCTGAAACGTCGACGCCACTCCCGACGAACTCGCAAAACCACCCGGTGCCTCGAGGGCGCTGAGACGGCCCGTGATGGTACTCAGCAATGTGCCAAATCCGGCCAAGATCGCCTCCAACCTGTCCGTAGGTGGTACCGGTCCCACTGGATCTGGCTGTTCGCCCGTAGGCGATATATCGTTCGCACTCAATAGTCCCGCTTGTGCCCGTGTTCCAGGCATGCTGATTCGCGATAACCTCACATAAAACTCTTAATAATCGCAATACACGAATAATCACGAAAACGATTTAAAATGATAGCGAATAGCGCGACACACGTATGTACGCGGTAACTCGTGGTTTATTTCTACGTTGGGCGCCAGATGTAACCCTCTCCGACCCAACTGAATTGGGAAGAGGAGTAATTTATAGAAAAAATACACGTATGTATTTTAAATCAAAGATATCTTTTACTTGCAATATTAATTACAAAAATCACCACACTTAACACATGGTCGGTACCCGTTCAGCCTCTCTCGACCATCTCACTCTCCATGGAGACCATCACTCCTTTCAAATAACACAAACCAAACATCTTCTAAAAAACACCCTGCCCTCTAAATGTGAACAGTAAAACCAATACAGTTCAATAAAACATAAGAGGGCCTGTGAGACAGCACAACCTGTCCTGTTTCAACAAGAAGATACCGGAAGTGCCAATTGCAAACCCTTTCCGGCCGGAAAGGGGCCGGCCTTGTGTATGTAACACAGCCTTCTTGAACGTTGAAGAAAGCTTCGAATGTAGTAATGATGTTGTTTATTATTTAATTAATTAAGTAATTAATTAATAAAATAATAATTTTATTTAAATTTAAATGAAAAATACCTTAAGCAGCACGTTTTTAATCCAATGTATTTATTATTCAAATCTATGTAATTCTAACTGAAACCAATGGTGCCAACTGTGAAAGTTCTCTAGCCAAATGTTACAATTTTCGAATCATTTCTTTACAATGCGTCGAAATGCAGAAATGTTGTACCCAAAACCACTCAACATTTCAATGTTGTGTAATATTTGTTTAGGAATACATAACATAGCTACACCACATTATTGTTCATGTGAAATATTAGTTTTTGCCATTTAAACGCGTACAGGCCTACCATCTGCTTCATATTTCGGTTGACCGTTGCAGTGGATTGGGGCCCCAATGCCCTGCCCAAGGTTGTAGGCCTACCCTAGCGTTTAACATTTGGCAGTTGCACGTGGAATTGCACTGAGCCCCTCAATTGTATTATTTTCTGGATATACAAAGCTAGGATAAGGCAAAGTGTTTAACTTCACTGACAAAATAGTACCCTAGCAAGGCTAGGCCTAGGTGCAATCACGGGGGCTGGCGTAGGCCTATGCGTTCGTTTAATGGTGAATTCACGACCTTGCGTTGCGCTTCGCAACTTTGAACTTCGAAGTCCTAGCAGCCAATCATGAGCATCATCAGTGCGCGACTGTGCGATGCTGCAAACATTGTTCAACTTTCCAACGCCTTCTTGATCCTCGCGGCATGTATGATCCGGGATACTCGGGTTTCCAAGGTCTACTTGATCTCCGCCTAGCGGAGGCTCGTCGACGAGCCTCCGCTAGGCGGAGATCAAGTAGACCGTGCTGTTGACCATGCTGTTTACAATTGAATAGTAAACATGGCAATTTGTAAGATACAATATAAACGTTATTTACTTCGTTATCGGCGAAGAAGGCGCATTTTATTATGTCTGCATTACTTTGGAATACAAAGACAATTGTGGTTGCAGAACACGAAACAGTGGCAAGTACGCCCTATTTTCCAAACACGACGCATTGATGGAAGTTATTACAAACTCGTCCCAGTGATGAGGTTAAATGATTTGACGTCTCATGAAAATTATTTTCGCATGTCGCCTAGCCTACCGTGTACGATGAGTTATTAGAATTAAATAAAACGTATCTCACAAGACACCGGTACTTTGACACTTCGTTGATAAGATTTTCGAGATCCAGTCTTTACTCTTTTCACACAGAATTCACGTGTTCAAATCTGGTACACAGTTTAAACAACAGCCTTCTCGAACGTCGGTTCAATCCGCGCAAGGTCCACTTGATCGGAGATCAAGTAGACCTTGAATCCGCGGTTTGACCCGTCGAGAAGGCTGTGGTTTAAAGCAAGGTCGTGAACAGATGATATGAAGTCAACGCAATGCAACGCAACCAAGTCCAACGCTCAGCGCAGCGCAACGCAAGGTCGTGAATTCACCATTAGCCTAGGCCTAGGCGTTTGCTGCGTTTGAGAGCGGTCTTCAGAAAAAATGAGCGTGATCAAGAGAAGAAAGCTGTATCTCGACAAGGATAACCCAAGTGTTTCCATTCCTAGAAGAACAAGATCAAGATTCAAGAAGAAAATTGCATTATTACGTGAGTACCCTAGCCCTCCCTTCAGCCGTAGATTTATAGAAAATATTGGCCTAGAGGCTAGGCCAAGGCTAATATTTTATTTAAAGGTCTATTGCAATTGCAATGGCCTAGGCCTCTAAAGGCCCTAGGCTAGCATGATTAACAGATAGGTAATGGCTATATAGGCCCTATCGACTGTCCACACTTTTCTCCGAACAAACCAAACGGCGTGTTGCTCGGTGCTCGTTTTGTATCACCAATGTTCAGTGCGCTGCACATGCTAGAACAAGTAAATCCTTAAAGTTCGACCCGCTCGGCTCGGACACATGTAGGTTCTAGGCCTATTGACACAAGCCAAATTCTGCCTTGGGTGCATGATTCGTTTGGGCATTCGGAGGAAAATGCTTCAGTGTGGATGCACCATACCAACCTGCCCCCCCAGCCCTCCACAGCTCAACCACAATTGTCGGTATTGTGTACGTAATCGGGTATTGTGTACGTAATAGGCCTATAGGCCGACTTTGCGAAATCAAATATGGCATTGGAGTTCATATTGCAGGGAGTTCATAGAATATTCTATATAGAATATTCTATGAACTCCCTGCAATATGATCCATTGCAGTAAATATTGTTAGGCAACATTAGGCTATATTAAACTAGACTAAGTGACATCTTTGCTTACACGTACTTACTAAAAGCTATATCCATTGTCTAGTATACTACCGGCGTATTCACAAAATTGGTTAGAATACAGACTAGGCTGGCGATGGGCAGTGTGCTGGCGGCGAGTGTGCTGTCAAATTGCAGTCAGCTGTCGGCTTGACAGCCCAAGATTGCGCCGGCCGAGCGACTAGCCACCTCCCATCATGCATTGCGCGTGAAATAGCAGGCGAACTTAGTCCTCGACCAATATACAGTTTAGCCCGGCAACTGTTTTAAATAACCATTGTGTAGCACAATGCACAAGATTGTTATAGTTTGGGAGTCTGCAACCTTAGTAGGTAATCCTACATGTCATTATCTTTTTTATCTCTTAGATGAAACAATCAACGCTTGCGCGACCGGCTGCGACACAACTGGTACTTCGTGTGATGCCGATGCCTCAACTGAAAATATTCTGGAACACAATCCGACCAACAGCAGAGTTCACAAACGAGTATTTGGCCATTGTAACTGTAAGTATTGAATTTTGTATACGAAAGCTTGCCTATCCCATGACTAGTATTGAAAGGGAAAGAATTATAGGAACCAACAGCTCACCTTAAAGAGGTTCAGGAGTGTTGTGATGGAAATCACGATTACATATATTTACAAAAACATTTTAGACCGATCGTTTCGGCTTACGCAGCCTTGTTCACCCGTCGGTGTGGAGAAACGAACTTAGTAAGTTTCTAAACATCGATGGGTGGAACACAAAACATTACAGGGTATGAAAAGTATCTCTAGGCAATCCGTTCTTTGAGTAGCAGTCATTGGGGGGGGGGGGGGGGGGGGGGATGACAGAAAACTTTGACAATTATTCGTTTCGCAAACGTATCCCCCACGTATGTCTCATTTAAAGATGAGAGGATGAGACACTGATTTTGGAGTTTATTTCCATTGTCAACCATTCCGGCCGTTACTATTGTAAATAATAAACCGTAAACCTTCTTAGAGGCATTTTGTTTGGAATTGTAACTTACGGTTTAGAACATAACCTATAAACTAGGAAACAATAACCAATCCAAGGTCTACTGGATTGCCCCTAGGCTTCGCTAGTGCGGCATAGCAGCCGTGCCTTCCCGCGTTTCCTGTCCTGCTATTGGCCAACACTTTCTTTTTTCGAAACCTCATAACTTCCGGTTGTCATTGATTTCGAAAGTATATCAGAATCGCAAACTAGTGTTTCACTTCTTCGACATGAGATGAGACGTGTTCAAATAAATGAGATCAAGCTGAAGTCGAATATTACCAGAATAGGGGTCCTGCAATGACGTGAAAAATGAAATGGTCATGATATTGCCACAATAGGGAATATTCCTGTAAATTTGTTTCGTCGTTACCAAATTAATGACCATGTTATTAAGTCAAAAATATTTCATTTTACCATTTTCGTAAATATTTTCAGTCAATAAAGTTAGCTGAAAATTTCACAGATAATTATGGCAGGAAAACAGGTCATAACATCAGAACTGACTAATATCAATCAGCCTATCACTCAAAGATAATCAAAGATCGTATTTAAGCCGAATATGTCACTAAAATGAGTGTATTTACATTGGTATTCGGTTCCAAAATGAATAACAATTGAGTCCAGCAATTAATTTACACCCCAGGTATGATTATTTGTAACAATGTAACATTATTTCAGTGTTTGATAGTAATTTTGTGCTGAGATCGGACAACAATGAATACGTTGTTTTTTCGATAATTGTGTAGTGTTGCAAGAGGTTGATTGGCGATATAAGTCCGAGAAAGGCAACTTGTCAAACTTTGTAACGATATAAACATCGAACTGTCACATTTTAAAATGGGAAAAGTATGTTGCCTTGCCGATATATCTAGATAAGGGCCTATCTATTTCATATGATCGAACCAATATCGGGAAATGTAGAATATTCCCTATTGGCTATATTTTCCTTTAGTTTCATGTGTAGGTCCACTGTATCTCAGTTCAGTGTTTTATAATTGCTATAATATAATTATTATTAAATAGTCAATAAGGTAGCCTACATTGAGCTGGATCTCCTATCCCTACAACAAAGAAATGTATGAATTGCAAAAATGAATTGCAATAAATTGCTTTTCATTCCCATCATATGTATGAAATGATATCCATTTAAACTAAATCCGTTTTGAAGAATTGGTTTTTTTAAGTTTTGTATTTCATCCCAACCAATTCCCATCCAACTTCCCTTTAGTGGTACTCTAGTAGGCCTATAACTGTTTATGGACTTGATATCTGAACTGAAACTATTTTAATATTTTGCCATTATCTTCTACCTTTAGATGCAACATTTAACAATGCCGTTGATATCTCAAATGGCAACGATTTCATTCAGCCACGCAATCTGGTCAACAACTCCGGTGTCTAACAGTCTGACAGTGCCAATACTTCCCTCGATGAAGAAGTGGATGGCTACAATTCCGACAGTACCAATAATTCTGACAAGACCGCCTCAGCTGACGCCAACTCGGATGTCTACGAGTCTGACAGTGCGAATACTTCCCTCGATGAAGAAATGGATGGCTACACTTCCAATAGTACCAATAATTCTGACAAGATCACCGCAGCTGACAGTAATGAGACAAAAGAACCTCTTTTTGATGTCCCTTTATTACAAAGTATTTTAATTGAGGCATCAGGACTAACTAAAGGAGATGTGATACTGTTAATAATGGCTCATGCTTTCAGACACTCCATTACTGGACAGGCACTAGTTGACCTCATTAAATTAATAAACACTCTTTTTGGAACAGAGATCTTGGCAGCGTCTGAATATTTAATAGAAACAGTTTTTTCAAACAACTTTAATAAGTGCACATTTCATTTCTATTGCGACTTTTGTTAAAACAAATTAATTTCTGTTGGCTTCAACTATAATAACAACAATGTCATAACCTGCAGCAATTGTTCTAATGAAAAAAAAGTTTCATTTGGCAATGGAAATTATTTTGTAATAATGAATCTAGTGGCACAGTTCCAACAACTTTTGGACCAGCCAAAAGTCAAGAATCTTCTTCCAGATCTAGTTAATTGTGTCAATTTTGTAGGACCTGTGTGTGATGTCCACAATGGTCTACTGTATCACAAATTACCAGATGAGGTCAACTATACATACAACTTTAATACAGATGGGGCAAAGGTCTTCAAGTCCTCAAAGTATAGTTTGTGGCCGATTCAACTTATCCTGAATATTTTGCCTCCGAAGGCTCGTTTTTCTTCCACTATATTGGGTGGTTTATGGTTTGGTAAAAAAGAACCCATAATGGAGATGTTTATGCATGAATTCGTATGAGACGCCGAGAAACTCCAAACACATGGTGTGAAGTGGACCAACAAAAATGGGGAGGTAATAACATCAAGATTTTCCCCGATTTCTTGCTCCGCAGACACACCTGCCAGACCGAAGGTGCAAGGAACGATTTAATGGATTCTTCGGATGCAGCTACTGCTACCATCCAGGTGTGTACATTGACCAGGTGAAATATCCTGTAGACGTACCACATTACTTGTATAGGAAGCATAGCGAAGTCATTTCAGACATGAATTCTGCTTTTAAAACTGGCAAGAAAGTTCGTGGTGTGCAGAATCCTTCTCCCTTGATGAACCTATCCAACTTTGATATGGTGTGGGGATTTGCCTTTGACTATATGCACAATGTTTTGTTGGATGTTGCTCAGCAAATGACTGTGATTTGGACTGCAACGCCACAGAAAAGCTATTATGTACGAGCACCTCGAAACGAAGAACTAATCAATGCCAGACTGGAGAGTATAACACCACCACAGTCGGTTCATAGAACTCCAAGATCGTTCTCTGAAAACACTCTCTGGTACAGTACTTGACGGTTCGCTTTTACGTGTTGTGTCGTACTTGAGAAAAACTTAGTTAAGTACGGCGCGGTAGATTGATTAATGGGGCTAAACGTCTCATATTTATGCAACGATGGCTAATCGAGACGATGAGTGGGTGATAATGAAGATGAGAAAGATGATAACGAAGAATAAAGCCACATCCGATTCAGATCCATTGTACGTCGCGTGAGTCGTCATACGGGAGTCCAGCAAGGGAGGGCAGGGCCAAGTGGGAGGAGAAATATTCAATGGGACAGTGGGGGGGAAAGGGGATTGGGGTGTGGACTGCACTTCGTCTGACTTCTCCTCCTCGACCAGTCCGGCTTGGGTGGCCCTACCAGAAGCATACGCTTCCGCCGGCATAGCTCCAGGAATCATTAAAGCTCGCAAACCTGCCCACCACGATAAGGTGGCAGTCCCTGGGCAGGAGTTTTCAGTTAAAACTGTCATTAAATAAAAATAAATAATAAATAAATGTCAAATAAACTATGCTGGAATTTGGGAGGTTAAGGGCTTGAAATAATCATTGTACGCTTGCAGCGATTCATGCAATTTCTTCATTGAGCATTTTTATGGAGGCCTACTGCTACATAGGCTGGACTATTCCATCATCGGATTCTAAAACAAAATATTAGAATAGCAATAGCCTAGCCATTTCGATAGCAGGAGTGGGTTAGATTTTTAGAATCCAACTATGAAAGATTATGCCTATTTAGTATACATATTAGGCATACTGCATGAGCAATGGAATTGCATGTCGCTGTAAGCCTACAATGAATATTTTAGGGGCTTAAATTTGTACCCTTTTGTCATTTCAAGTTAAAATGGAAAGATGATGCTGTATCTTGATTGAACCTTGGAATTTGTAGATATTTTGAGAGCTAGTCGAACGAGCATCAAGTAAAATCTCGGCGTAATTAAACTCTTCTTACAGGTTTTGGCAACTTTAAATTTTTATGCTCGTGGCAGCTACCAACGTAGAGTGGGGCAAGACTTCACTGCATCGATGAGCCAGACTTCAGTCAGTCGCTGTGTCAGTTAAGTGTCTTTGGCAATAAACAATGTCCTGCTCGCCGAATGGGTGCACTTTCCAATGGCCCAGGACAAAAGAAATGCCATCAAAGCACGGTTAGTGTTCATGTTTTACTTCTAGTAGGACTTTATTTACCAGTATAAGCATATCGTCGTGTGCGTTGCGGATACATTATTCAATTGAAATAGTACTGCAATCATGGGCTTGGAAGTGTAGGCCTATAATGTGTGTGTAATGTTATTAGCATGTAGATGAAAATACATTGTTTAGAAAAGTACAACCCAACAAATTGTAAACAATCCGTCCTAATGATTATTTTGTAATTTAAGTAGGCCCATGCAATGTAGGCCAATAATATTTGTGAGCCTACTACATTGGCTCACATGCAGCTGTTATAGCCAAAATAATCATCAATTACAAAAATTCTAAATTTTCCATAGGTCTAAATGTATGACATGTCTGTTGCTATAAAAAATACATCATGACACTTATTTTTGGGCTATCATAAAAATTTAAAAAATAACAATTAAAAAGTAACTGTCAAATATTGTCCCTCTTTTATACAAGCTAGTAGGTTATCCATTTTTGTTTTATGTATTTTCTCTCAGTCTGATAATGTCTAGAAAAATATCAGTATGCCCTACACCACAACAAGAAAAATAATCTTTCGTAAATACCCTGCTGGAGGTTCGTCGTGTCGCGCGACAACATTTGGTCCGAAAACTTCTGAATGTGATGGACAGATAGCGACCGAAACAAGGTCGATTATCGTGTTACTGTTCGTATTTTAATAGGTCGGCCTACGCAAATTCAAACAGATCACATCAACCCATTTGAGACAAACATGGTTGACAGTCGTACCGCTTTACCTCGCTGTATAATGGAGGTGCCGTGCACCTTTACTACACCTTTCTTACACTATAAGAGGGAGAGGGTTAAGATGTAAACAATAATTATCTACATTATGAACAATAGATTTTCACTTGTCTTTATTTTAAAGAACAATGTAGGTGTGTTTATAAATTTCATGGACTTGACAAATAGATTTAATTTAAATTAGGCTACATATTGTTACATGATCATAATAAAATTGGATTTATTTCACGCTAACTATACCAGTAACGGATACCATATTAGAGTAGAATGTAATTTCCACAAGTTTCATTCACTCATACACAAGTGCATCTTCACTTACGTGAGTTTTCAGACCCTCATATTTTGTAAAACTGATATAAATTTCATGTGTACTGATGTTTTAATGCATTTGTCATTTACATTGGTTTTCCTCTAGCTTTATGGAAGCGACCAATTTCCCAGGCGTCATTGGATGTGTGGATGGGACACACGTTGCAATCTTCACCCCAACACATCAACAACAAGAACATTTATATGTTAACAGAAAGTCCTATCACAGCATCAATGTCATGGTGGTTTGTACATAAATCAGAACATAGTCAAAAGTCATTAGGCCTATAACGATTTAGGCTAAAGCATTTCGTTACAAGCTTGTGGGACTACAAAATTGTGTTACTTATTTTGTTACAGCCCACATTGGGGTGTATTTTGTTACAGCCCACAGTGGGGTGGCAAAGCGCCTCTTGAGGTGTCTGCTACACACCGAACCCTGCACTACAGTCCCCTGAAAGCAGGCATCATAGTGAATGTTTGTGGGGTTGTACATAACATTGCTCGGCACTACAGAATGCCACTACCTATTCTGGAGTTCGATGACATTGACCCCACAAGTACCAGCTCCACTTGCTCACCATGGTGACGAGGGCGTTAATAATGAACGTTATCTTTTCGCTGCTGGGATTCGAGCCAGGGATGCCATCATCAGAAACCGCTTCACATAAAGCAATATCTTGTTCTTTGGGTACGGTCCGAAACCTGCTGAGAATGCTTAAAGCATGCTTGGCCCGTACCGAAACCTATTGAATGTGCTTTACCCAGCGTTCCGAAACCTCATTCGTGAGCATATTCAGCACGCTCAATATGCCCGAGGTTTTCAGTTGAGCATCTCCAGCATAAGATGCTTTTTGGCGGCACTTTAAAAATGCCATTTAGACGGACCTAACCTTGGGCTTAACCTTAGTGTAAAATTGTGCCAAAATCATATGTTTGCACATGTATTAGAGCCTAGTACATTTAATTGATTTGATATTTGGGCTTAACGTCTCATATTTTTGCAACGAGGCTAATCGAGACAATGAGTGGGTGATTTATGAAGATGAACTAGGGGGGTGTTTGGAGGAAAGGGTCAAGTAGGAGGGCGGGGAAGAAAAGGGAAGGGGAGGTAACAGGAGCATACGCTTCCGCCGGCATAGCTCTCGGGGTCAACAAAGCACGCAAACCTGCCCACCACGGTAAGGTAGCAATTCCCTGCCTCTATCAACCTTTTTAATTTTACTAAACTGTTTGACAGCTAATGTAGTGGGCGTGGCAAAACGACCTTGCGCCTGATTGGCCTAAACAGCCATGCCTATGCTTGAAGTGTTCCGTAAGTATATCGTGCTTATAGATGCTTTAACGTGCTGGAGAATGCTAGGTGCAAAGCATTCTCAGCAGGTTTCGGACGGTACCCAATTTCATATCATTTGACATTCTACAATTTCATATATAATACAATTTCATAATAATGATTGGTAAAAATGAAGTAGGTGAAGGCATTTGGTGGAACTATTTTTGGTATAATTAATGCAATATGGCCTTGCTACGTATTCACCTATTCCAGACTACCCTTCATTTGACATCCCTAGATTCGAATGTTCACAGGGAAGGATACCTCTACGTCAAAAACCGCACAAAATTTTCATTTTTAAATTATAAAACAAGAATGGGCTTCGAAATCGAATATCTGAATCAACAGCGCACTGTGGTTTAGTAAGCCCTACACATTGAATGCTCTAATTTGTGACTTATATTTTATAATCAGTATGTTTGTTTTAATAAATAATTCATTTTATTACTAATTATCGAATTATAATCAAAATACTATGCTAATGGTTATAATATCTTATTCAGTCTGTAGGGACCAAAGCACAGTGTGCTGCTGATTTATATTTTCGATTTCTTGTTGTAATTTTGAGATATAATTTAATAATGAACATTTTCTGTTGTTTTTGACGTAGAGACTACCCTTCGCTCTTAAAGCATGTCACGATTTCCAAGTGTTGCCCATAGTGCATGGACATGATTTAATGCACAGCTCTTATCTAAATACGCTACACAGTCTCTGTGTGTCTACGCGACACAGACGCTCGACGAGGACGTCGCCCACAGGGCCATCCTCACGCCCACCAACTACATGGTGGGATGCATCAACGAGCAGATACTCGCCGCTCTGCCCGGCGAAAAGGTGACTTTCTACAGCGCCGACAAACTAATCGAGCAGCACAACGACGGTCCACGGATCACCCAGGAGGTGCTCAACGAGATGGCTCCGCACAGATTCCCTCCTCACGAATTGAATGTCAAGGTCGGCGCCACTGTCATGTTGCTGTGCAACGTCGACCTGGCCGAGGGACTCACCAACGGCACCCGCATGGAGGTGCTCGAGGCCCACCAGAACCTCTTGCATTGCAAGATCGTGACGGACGGGAAATTCGCCGGCAATACAACTTACTTGCCGCGCATGAAAATGCTCTATGACGACATACGCAAATTTCCATTCAAGATGGAGCGGGTGCAGTTCCCCGTGAAACTCTCGTACGCGATGACCATCAACAAGGCGCAGGGGCAGACCTTCGACAGGATCGGTCTGATCCTCGACATGACGTGCTTCTCCCACGGACAGTTGTACGTGGCCGCCAGCCGCGTCTCTCAGATGGACAAGTTCATGGTGAACGTGACCGAGTCCGCCCAACAGGGCTCCCTGTCGAAAGACGACCCCACAAGGTTGTATGTCGCCAACGTCGTTTGGCGTGAAGTACTGCGCAACTAAAGGGTTAAACACCCATTTAGCCCGGGGTGGTTCCCCGCATTACTAGACATGTACACGCAAAATTATACAATTTCACATCTAACAACGTCGAGGGTAACGCGGACAATGGGGAACCAAGCCCCCCCCCAAGACTTACGTTAATAACGCCCCCCACCACGATGTTAGGTTCATATATCGCATATCGGTACTGTACACATGCATATACAAGTTGTTGTTTCCCATTACATACTGTTGGTTGGTTTCGTTGGTCAAAGTAAAATTGTTGAAAGTTATTGTGTCTTCGACTAGGTATCCATTTTCAGGTATGACACGTTATCAACACTCTACTGGTTGTGCACCTCATTCAATTCACATGACATGTGTGCCTCAAATGATTCAACTTTTAAAACATCAAACGATTACTATCACACACATTGTATAGTAGTGTTTACGAAGCCAGTGATTTCTCAAGACCATTGTTGTTGGTCAATTATACTTTAACTACTACCACACCACTTCTGCACACATCTACTGTGTACAAGAAAAAAAAAATAATAAAACGTGCAACATGGTGTTTTCAAACAAGCTGCAAAAACATTTTAACACCACTACGTCAAGTTGTGTTACTCTACTGCAAAGGTAATAAACATTAAAAATTCATTTTCAGTCGCCAACACTCGGTGCTGCTCGTGCATTACATCCCGAATTAATTTAATTTTCTCTTCAACATCCAACAGGTCAGTGATCCAGGCAACAATACAAGAACGCTCCAAAGTCGACACGACGATCGAAACACGCTGCCAAATTCTACAATTTCCAACTACAATCAACACCCCTATGTAGACATTCTTCATTTATTTACAATCAGTGTGTGTGTAATACACAAACACTAACCACGTCTGCACACAACGATGGTATATGTGGCGCTGTCTTGCGACAAGGTCAACTTCGAGTTCCCGTCGTTCCTAGCTAGGATTGTCCCGTATCTTTCGACTATTTGGATACATTTGTCACTTTGAATGTGTATGTTGTGTGGCGCGCCAGTACAGCTGGGAAGTAACGTGCCATACATGATTGTTTGAAATTATTATTATTACATACTTGCATATTCTTAAATAGACACTCCAAAGATTGCCTTCGCTAGTTGTCAGCATCTCGCACCAACGTCAACGAGCACAGTTTCATACTTGCTCTTTGTCTTTCCAAACGAAACCAATCACGACTTACTGATGTATGGGACAAACGCATGCATAACGTTCATTTTTTTTGGGGGGGGGGGGGGGGGGGGGGGGGGGGAGCGACACAATACGACTTACAGAGATTGAGACATTTGGTTCTTTGTCGGCAACGATTATAATTACATTTCTACATTTTCTCATTTCTACAAAATCAAAAGGAACAATTCAACTCAAGATTTTATTATACAAAAAAAAATTGCTTCATGTCTAAATCACCCCAATGTTTTACTGCATCAACATTACCATTGTTCAATAGACAAATCTCTATACACATATATATCTAACTATATAAAAGAACAACAATATCAACAACAATACATACAAAAATAAATATTTGTATATATGTTCCACCATTTAACACATGATGGCAATTAATTACAACAAACAATGACTCAATCTCGGCCCTTTGTGACTTACTTGCTGGGCGTGATTACCCATCGTGGGTATCGGCACCATTAATGGATACTCGCGCGGACACGAATGTACCCAGTCGATCTGTGCGGATCTTCTCGAGCATTCGGTTTTCCGTGCGAGTATAGGCCCCTCTTCAAGTTTAAGTGCCTTCCCGAGAACGGCTGCTTCATTGCGGCATGATCTTCACCCAAACCGACAGTTAGGAGGGAGAGAATTCGTAAATGAATGTCAAAATATGTCATTAAAATTAACAAATATATATATATATATATATATATATATATATATATATATATATATATATATATATATATACATAAATATATACCGGTTCACTAACAAAGTAATTTACAACGACAAGGTGGGAGTCGTTTATTGGCGCCTCGTCGCGAGGTTGAATTCTCTTCCAAAAGACTGCCCTCAGAGTATGTTTTATAAAGTAATTGATTAATGAAAACAAAAGTCACCTTCACGTAACCGCGTTCGTGAAAAAAAAATAATGCATACTCTGAGGTACGCACGGACATACTGAGACGCGACGGGGGCAAGCGAAGCAGATGACATCCGCCTTCGTGACGCAGACAGAGAGAGAGGGACTCGACAATGCGGTATGTATGACGGTGGTCGTGCTACCAAAACAAACAATACCCTATACTAACAATAAATCTTTCCTGTTGCAGTCACCCACTGTATGAGCGACAACCAGTTCCGTGTACATCTCCACGAGAGTCAACTTCTCGTCACAAGATCTACCCACGTTGACGCCGGTATGACACGTCCGTCGTGACATTAATCACTTTCCTCCACGAGCTCCCTCGTTCTTCTGCATCGTGTGAATAACATTCGATTCTGCACACAAGACATTCGTCTGACCGTTTCAAGACGACGCAATAACATCAACAAACGTGACTAAAAAATTTACAAGTAAAACCTAATGTAACAAATTTATACATTGTTTCCTATATGTTGGCGACACATCCATTCTTTCGGATCAAGATCAACAACAAGATTAATGTCGTCACCTAAAACGACACCAACACTTACAAACGTAAGGAAATGCACGGTATTGAAGGGTACACTCGATGGCAAGAGCTGAATCGAGTAGGTTCTCCATAAGAGTGTGTCTTCAACTCTGTGTAAAACCACAATGTGGTATTTAGTAACAACCGATGGACATCAGTCGTAACATTAGTCACATTCCTCCACGAGCTCCCTCGTTCTCCTACATCGTGTGAAAAACATCCGATTCTGCACAAAAGACAATCATCTGATCGTTTCAATACGACGCAATAACATCATCAAACAGGACATGAAAATTTAAAAGAAGAACACAATATAACACATGTATTCATTGTTACCTATATGTAGTCGACACGTCCATTCTTTCGGATCCAGATCAACATTAAAATTAATGTCGTCACCTAGAACGACACAAACACGTACAAACGTAGGGAATTGCAGTGCATTGAAGGGTACACTCAATGGCTAGGGCTGAATCGAGTAGGTTCTCCATACGAGTGTGTCTTCAACTCTGTGTACATCCACTATGCGGTATTTAAAAATAACCGATAGACGTGTCGACAATAATTTGTCAACTATATAAAATTGTGTTCAATAAATGTATAGACACAAATACATACAGCACAAATATCATTATTGTAATTCCCACATTAGATTGCATGTAATTTTCGAAAACTTTATTCTAATAATAAATTAGAAATGTATACAATTTCCCACGTCATTGTTGTACATTACTGCCAATGATCTACATTTCCCGATATCACCAGTTGATTGCAAATTGATTACAAACATTTACCATGCTAGTGATGTAAATTAAAAAAATAACCAATTGTTGTAGCATAATATATAAAGTTCAAGAGTCAAGTGTTAAAAGGGACCCCAATTCGAATCCCACAATTTTTCAAGATTCTTTCTTTACTCAAGTGACCACGCCAGTTTTACATGACACATGTACTTTTTGTAATTTACATTTTTTTTTTCTAAACTTTATTTTTTCTTTTTTTTTCAAAATCACACAATTTTCAAGTTTATTTCTTTACACAAGTATCTACGCCAGTTTTACATGAAATGTACGCAGACGTACTCGAAAATTTTTCAATCACTTTCAAAAATTTTCAACATAAATTTTTTTTTTACAATTTTTTTTCTTTTTTCCAAGTTACAAGTTTTCCAAAAAGTGAAAAAAAAAAAAAAAAAAAAAAACACATGTGACTCATCCCCAAAATGTCGAGTTTTCCATAAAGTGACCTGCCCAACAGTGACAGCCAGCAGCGGCTCAAGGCCGCGTCAGCGGTCTTGTCTTTCTATGTTTCGCTAGATTTTCATCAATAGCAGGAGAATATCCTTGGCTATAAGCCTAATAATAGACTATGTAACTATTCCAATTACACCATTACAATCGACGAATAAATGACAGGGTTACTTGCGCGGAAGCACAGATTACCACAAGTACAAGACTACCTTCATTAGCGAATGGAGAGCTGAGCTGTTCAAAGTCTTCAGCACCAACGTTAATGCCCAATTAGAGTCAAGTGCTTCTACAAGTTTAAATAGGAGCCTGTATGATGATTGTAATAGTCCTGTAGCGCAC
Organism: Isoperla grammatica; assembly: GCA_945910005.1. Lineage (NCBI taxonomy): Eukaryota > Metazoa > Arthropoda > Insecta > Plecoptera > Perlodidae > Isoperla > Isoperla grammatica. Next base: position 2,882,357 of record OX246747.1, on the reverse strand, counting down.
CCACCCTATTCACTATTCATTTTCACGTAATTAATATTATTATCATATGTTTTTCTTCTTGTTTCATTATTTCATTTACTTTTATACTTGTGTGTACTACGAACATTGCCCAACATTGCCAACGTAAAACCGATATCTCACACGTGCACACTCGACACAATAACGCACTGTTCTCAAAAACTGAACTGGCAGGCCATCTAGTGGATGTGAGTAAAGCGATACAACAAAGAGCGACTTCGCCACGCGCGAACATATGTCACAATCCAAGAGGCGCACACAGCCAGTGACATTCCACTGCACGCATCCTTCTGAACCAACAAAGACATCAGCTCACCACTCGAACACTCTTCCTCGACCGCATCAGACGTACTCGTGTCTTCGGTTCCTCAGGGAACAAAGGGAATGGCTAGGTCAACTACATCTTACATCGGCGAGACCTAAGCCTCCCTTTCCGACTTCAACAACAGCTTCATAGACACTACCTACACACCAATCAACAGGTCTTCGCACCGTTAGATCATGTCTTCGCACCAAGTAGCTGCCGAGTAACAATGGGGGACGCTTCATTGTTCCGGGACTACTAGTCGTCAACATCGTCAACACCGTCAACCACCGTCAACCGTCAATCGTCAACCTACAACCTTCAACAACCGTAACGTATTACTAGCGTGTGCACGAACATTCGTTTCAACACTTTAAAGGCCTAAAAACACTTAGTTAACAAAAAGAGCTCTCGAACATTTCAATCACATTTCAATACTTTCCATATTTTGTTCATTGTTTATGTCATTGTTTATCTAGTCTAAAATACACAAGTGCATTAAACCTAATATCATGTGTTACATTTAACCTTAGTTCCTGAAGGTCATTCACTCTCATTCATTCACCCTCCTTTTCAACTATTTAGATTTTTATTTCACCCTTTTTGGTTACATTCATTAATAAATTCATTCTGCCGACTTGAGCTAGTCAAATTACTCCAAGTATGGGTTGGCGCCCTGAGCCCACTTGTCTGTAATGCTACAGTCCTAAACCTACGTATAGCAGCGAGTCTTATAATGACACTGATTCTGAAGCAGAATATATGACTTTGCCCGTTGGAGATGAAGTTGCACTTTCTGTTCGTAGTTCTAGTTTATCTTCTCTTGAAAGTGAATTTCAAGATAGAGATTTGGAAACGCGTGTAGAAAACCAGGGTTTAGAATGTAAAGCAGAACCAACAAATTTAAGGGAAGAATTAGCCATGTGGTATTGTGAAAATAATGTAAATCATAAACAACTGAAATCGTTGTTAAATGTTTTGGGAAAACTTCCATGCCATTCTACTCTCCCAAAACATCCGCGCACTCTTTTAGGAACACCTCGTAAAACAGTTACTCATATGATTCCACCTGGAGAATATTTCCACTTTGGTATAAAAAATGGTTTACTTCAAACATTAAACACAATTAATGTGGACCAGTGTCCAGAAGTGCTCCAGCTATTTATCAGAATAGATGGGTTGCCACTCTCAAAAAGCTCGGGTAGTGCGTTTCGGCGTATTCTATGCTATATTTCTACGCTGCGTGACTCCCCGGTCTTTCCTGTCAGTATTTTTCATGGAGAGGGTAAGCCAGCTGATTCAAATGTTTTTATTCAACAGTTTGTAGAAGAATCAATCAGTTTTGTTAACAATGGTTTAAATATTTGTAATAAAGTGCTGAGGGTTAAAATTTCTGGCTAATTTTGTTAAGAAGTTGTAATTATCATAGAAATAGAATAAATAGTAACAACAACAACAACAACAACACGTTTTGTGAAATATAAATTTTGTTTCAGTTGTCTGAGTGGTAGCACTGTAACCTTCCAGAAAGTTCAGTTGCTGTCTAGGCCTAAAATCATGTGTTCTTGTAATTTCTCTATATGTTTGTAATAATAAACTTGTTCTCAGAAGATGATTCTACCTTTATTAATAAGTAATAACTTCACTTATTATCCTGAACAGGTTATGGCCCCAGGATATTCTGCGGCATAAAAAAATGAAGTGAAAAACATTAAAACAGTGTTGTGTCAAAAGGTCAAGATAGGCCTAGACCTAATAAAATGGAGCCGGGTGCTATATCCATGAAAGAGACTGCACAGATTGAAAAATTAGCAAATTCGGAAAGTTTAGGAACTTCCAAGTAAAAATTCTGTTTAAAGCCTACGGTTTATATGAGGTAATTAATGGTGAACACAAGCTGCAAGACTGCACTTAAGAAGAAAATCAATTATGGAAGAAGAAAGATGCAAAGGCACAGAAGGTAATAATAACGTCTATCGACAGGAAAGTCATGATGCACATCATGAACTGTGGAACATCGGCTGAGATGTACAGTAAGCTTTGTGGCATCTATCAAAAGAACAACGAGCAACAAAAGTGTGCTTTGTTACAAGAGTTCTTTAACTTCAGTTTTGAGAAGGGCAGTGATATTTCTCTACATATAAGCAAATTAGAAAACCTGGCATATAGACTAAGAGCATTGAATCAAACGATAGATGACGAGATGCTCGTGTCAGAAATCTTGAGTACTTTGCCCGAATCATATCGTCATTTCCGAACAGCATAGGAGTCGACACCAGTTCCGGATCGCAACGTAACAAACTTAACATCCCGACTGATTTCAGAAGAAGCCATGTGTAAAAACTCTGAGAGTGAAAAGTCATTGGCATTCAGTGCAGCTGGAATATTGTGCTATAAATGTAAAAAACTGGGACACGAGAGTAAATTTTGCAGAACTGGAGAAAGTGCTGGAACAAGTAAAGCAGTAAAATGTAATGGTTGTGGAAAAAAATGTCATTTTGTGAAGAACTGCACAAAAATTGATTCGAGCAATAATAAAGGTATGTTTTTTAAAATTTGCAAGAAAAATAATCATGAAGAAAAAGACTGCTACTTCAGAAAACGTCAAGAAAGCCAGAATAAAGAAGAAAAAGTAACATTTTTGACAACAGAGGTGAAAAGAGATGTAAAAACCACATGTTTGTAGTGGATTCTGGCTCAACGTCACACATGGTGAATATTATTGAGCTCTCCAGTAACATTTAAGAAATAACAATGGACGTATGGGTGGCTAAAAAAACATCTAGGGATGAAAGCACAAGGTAAGGGAACAGTAGAAACAGAAGTTTGTATCTTGGAAGATGTCTTGTATGTGCCTGATCTCAGTAAAAACCTATTGTCAGTAAAAGCTATAGCAGAAAAGGATGGTCAAGTTACTTTTGAGAAGATTGATTGATTATTTGGGCTTAACGTCTCATAAGAACAAAGTATACACAACGAAGAACAACGGAAAAGTGTTGGAAGGTACGAAGAACGAAAATGGACTCTATTTGGCGATATGATAAAAAATGAAGAAAAGATTAGCGACTGGCATAGAATTGATTGATATTTGGGCTTAACGTCTTATATTTTTGCAACGAGGCTAATCGAGACAATGAGTGGGTGATATATATGAAGATGAAATAGAGGGTTGTTTGGAGGAAAGAGGCAAGTAGGAGGGCGCGTGAGGAAAGGGGAAAGGGGAGGAAAGGGGATTGGGGTGTGGACTGAACTTCGTCTGACTTCTCCTCCTCGACCAGTTCGGCTAGGGTGGCCCTACCGGAAGCATACGCTTCCGCCGGCATAGCTCTAGGAATCAGCAAAGCACGCAAACCTGCCCACCACGATAAGGTAGCAGTCTCTCGGCAGGATGATTGATTAATGGGGCTTAACGTCTCATATTTATGCGACTATGGCTAATCGAGACGATGAGCGGGTGATAACGAAGATGAGAAAGATGATGATGAAGAATAAAGCCACATCCGAATCAGATCCGTTGTACGTCGCGTGGGTCGTCATACGGGAGTCCAGCAAGGGAGGGCAGGGCCAAGTGGGAGGAGAAATATTCAGTGGGACAGTGGGGGGGGAAAGGGACAGGGTCTCCTTTTGTCGCCTCTTACGACTAGCAGAGTCACTCTGGGCCTATTCTACCCCGGGCCGAGACGGGTCTCCTTTCGTCGCCTCTTACGACTAGCAGAGTCACTCTGGGCCTATTCTACCCCGGGCCGAGACGGGTCGCCCTGGGCAGGACTGTCATAGAAAACTAACACGTTTTGTGAAATATAGACTTTGTTAAGATGTCTGTGTGGTAGCACTGCAACCTTCCAGAAAGTTCAGTTGTTGTCTAGCTCTAGATAGATAGATAGATATTTGGGCTTAACGTTTCATATTTTTGCAACGAGGCTAATCGAGACAATGAGTGGGTGATATATGAAGATGAACTATGGGGGTGTTTGGAGGAAAGGGTCAAGTAGGAGGGCGCGTGAGGAAAGAAGAAAGGGGAGGAAAGGGGATTGGGGTGTGGACTGCATTTCGTCTGACTTCTCTTCCTTGACCAGTCCGGCTAGGGTGGCCCTACCAGAAGCATACGCTTCCGCCGGCATAGCTCTCGGGATCAACAAAGCACGCAAACCTGCCCACCACGATAAGGTAGCAGACCCTGGGCAGGTGTCTAGCTCTAAAATTGTGTGGTTGTGTTCTTGTAATTTCTCTACATGTTTGTAATAATAAACTAGAATTCTTAGAAGATGATTCTACTTTAGTTAATAACTCATAACTACAATAATTATCCTGAACAAATTTGTGATGCGCATGCAAAATCATTTGTATGTAATACAAAAGGCCATAGTGGATACAACTCGTGCATCAAATGTATTGTTGAAGATGAATACAATAAATAAAATAAATAAAATAAATTCACATTTAGAGTCTACCCACTCAGTAACGAAACTGATTTGCAGTGGGGGACTTAATTTAAAGTGACTAAACCAACCCTGTAGGCTTCGAACACCATCGACGAATGAGCGATAACCAAACAAAGATCGATATTTAAAATACGAAACATATGAATCAGTGATTGGACAGTGCGAACACCTGCCGACAAATGCCAGAATCAACAAGGCCGATTCAGAACAACTTTGAATTTATTGAGTGCTTCGTTGCTAGGACGGCTCCAAAGTCACCGTTTACTTATTCCTAAGCCAAGAAGTTATGGAATTGAATCCAAATTAGTAGTTAAAAAATATCTGCCTGAAGCGGGATTTGAACCCGGGATCTTCTGCATTGGAAGCAGGGTTGCTTACCACTGGGCCAACGAGCCACTTAAAAACAGCAATAATCGCGTTTGTTTTCTTTCCGTTGCCGCAGCAAGGCGAACGCATGAAAGCTTCGTAAATCATGGGCACGAAGAACATCATATGGGAAATACATTGCTGACAGACATACCAGAATTGATTGATATTTGGCTTAACAACTTATATTGTGAAGAATGGGACCATTTCATGGTCCTTCTTCTGGATTCTTGGTATTTATTTAAATCACGCTTGGCCAGGCGGTGGGTTCGAAAAAATGGAGGAGAAGGAAAAAGGAATGTTATTTATTTTTTTCAGTTTGGTAACCAGGGAAGAGAGGAACAAGAAGAGAGGTAGTAGTGGTCGACGGGCTCGGGACATTTTATCGCGAGGAGAAGACTGATAACAGCCGACGGGGATCGAACCAAGGATAACAGTGGATCGGAGGATTGACCCAGTCACTGTGCCAGGCCGCTGTAAAAAGGGTAGGAAAATACATGTTGACCACGCACTCACACCTACAATGTTATCGTTTATTAAAGACCATTAGGGTAGTTTCGTAAGCAACATACACGTAACCCTTGCTATTTGAATTCAGTGTATTTCCTTGCAATTCCGCATGATCCATCCCTACAAATACTGGTCCTGGTCAGGACTAGGGAGGGACTGAGCCGCAAAGCTAAAACATCGCCTACGCACCCCATGCTAGTCAGGGCAATTGCATCTGCCCTGAGGCTCAGTCCAACCCTATTTCTTCACAATATTGTTGTACAATGCTAGAAATCAATCGATAGAGAGTTGTTTAACAATATGAATGTTTGTTCAATGTGTCTCGTGCCGACTGTACAAGACAGAAAGAAGAATATACCGCTACACAACTCTTCTTGCTGTCACTGAGTAACGATATTGACAGTGTACCTGAGAAGGAGCGGGCGTTACTGGAAATCAAAAATGATGACATAAGTGGCTGAAGCATGTCATGGACCTTTTAGTAATTAATTTTTTTTCAAGGTACTACACAGAATTATGTGCAAAAAAGTGTGTGAATAGTTAAGATTTTCTTCACGTACCACATTTAGCATAATTTGTAAGTGAAAACACATGTAAATATAGTTATTCACAAAAAAAGACTTAAATTGTAGTTTTTTATTTGTTTTCGAGCTCCGTTGCAAGAAAAGTAATAATATTTTACGTCGCGCTTTAGCTTTCCTAAAGGTTACGTAGCTCGTCTTGTCCACACCATGATTTCTCGGGTAGCAAAAATCGCGCCAAAACACCTGTCTCACACTACGGTGCGCAGCAAGAACACAAACGCGTTTACGCCGCGCAGGAGCAATGGCATGTGAACGCCTAGAATTCAACGCGACGTAAAAACGTCGTACGCAGCGTATAGCGTCAAGGCATGACAGTTAGTAATAAAGCGACGGATGGATGTCTTGGAAGCAAAGCGATGTACTTGCAGGAGATGATCTGGCAAGCAGGCACAGAGTGTGTCCGATGCAGCGTGAGTACCACGACACGAGGGTTCTTCAACTGTCTGCGACGGAACTAGATCGCCGATACACGACGGACGAGGTAGCGACACATATCGGCTTCACCTTCACGAAATGTTCGGGACATACAAGGAAGACTCGAGAGAGTATTGCAGAGTATTCCAGAAAGTATTGCAGACAGTTAGTTAGTTATTTGGGCTTAACGTCTCATATTTTTGCAACGAGGCTAATCGAGACAATGAGTGCGTGATATGTGAAGATGAAATAGGGGGCTGTTTGGTGGAAAGGGGCAAGTAGGAGGGAGCGTGAGGAAAGGGGAAAGGGGAGGAAAGGGGATTGGGGTGTGGACTGCATTTCGTCTGACTTCTCCTCCTCGACCTGTCCGGCTAGGGTGGCCCTACCAGAAGCATACGCTTCCGCCGGCATAGCTCTCGGGATCAACAAAGCACGCAAACCTGCCCACCACGATAAGGTAGCAGTCCCTGGGCAGGATTGCAGACAGAATTGCAGAGAGTATTGCAGAGAATATTGCCGAGAGTATAGTAGAGAGTATTGCAGAGTGTATTGCAGAGAGTATTGCAGAGTATTGCAGAGAGTATTATAGAGATTGATTGATTGATTTATGGGGCTTAACGTCTCATATTAATGCAACGATGGCTAATCGAGACGATGAGCGGGTGATAATGAAGATGAGAAAGATGTTAATGAAGAATAAAGCAACATCCGAATCAGATCCATTGTACGTCGCGTGAGTCGTCATACGGGAGTCCAGCAAGGGAGGGCAGGGCCAAGTGGGAGGACAAATATTCAATGGGACAGTGGGGGGGAAAGGGGATTGGGGTGTGGACTGCACTTCGTCTGACTTCTCCTCCTCGACCAGTCCGGCTTGGGTGGCCCTACCAGAAGCATACGCTTCCGCCGGCATAGCTCTCGGGATCACCAAAGCACGCAAACCTGCCCACCACGATAAGGTGGCAGTCCCTGGGCAAGTATTGCAGAGAGTATTGCAGAGAGTATCGCAGAGAGTATTGCAGAGAGTATTGTAGAGAGTATTGCAGACAGTATTGCAGAGAGTATTGCGGACAGTATTGCAGAGAGTATTGCAGAGAGTATTGCTGAGTATTGCAGAGAGTATTGCAGAGAGTATTGCAGAGAGTATTGCGGACAGTATTGCAGAGAGTATTGCAGAGAGTATTGCATAGAGTATTGCTGAGTATTGCAGAGAGTATTGCAGAGAGTATTGCAGAGAGTATCGCCGACAACGGCTCCCATCAAACCTAAAGAGGATTGTTGTGTAAAGAAATGCTGTACATCGGTATGTGACAAAACGGCGGTGGAACGACTGTGGCAAGTGCAGGGCATGGTACCACCCAAGTTGTGTGGGGGGGGGGGGGGGGAGGACAGTGAATACGCGACGATGAAAGAGGGGACCGAACCATGGGTTTGTAGATGGTGCAAGGGGGCTAAGGAGGAAGATCAGATGCGGAACGGCAATAAAACAAGTGAAACTGTTGCATTGTCAGCGTCACTCGGAGTTTGATAGTCTTGCGGGAGGGGGGCCGGGGGATTTTTGGGCAGTAATAACTTGCCGCACTCATCCAAGCGGGAACGATCCAATGGATGGTGTAGGAATAAACCGATCGATGCCGTACGACTCAACGAAAGACTTGGACCAGACGGGGCCGGTCAGTCCCAGGGCGAAACCATTCAGCCGAAGCCTACGTTTGGGTAGACCGGCCCTCTAGACCCGCCTCTTCTTGGCTGGAGCTGGTCGGGAAGTTTGAGAGTCAGTCCCAGGGCGAAACCATTCAGCCGAAGCTTACGTTTGGGTAGACCGGCCCCCTAGACCCGCCTCTTCTTGGCTGGAGCTGGTCGGGAAGTTTGAGAGTCAGTCCCAGGGCGAAACCATTCAGCCGAAGCCTACGTTTGGATAGACCGGCGGGAGGTTTTAAACCCAATGTGAATGACCGCACGGCAACAAGTAGAAACTGTAAACATGGAGAGACATAATGTCCGAGGTCGTGATGGTAAATTGATCAAAGCGTCAGAATAATCTAGGCGGGCCAAGGTTCCGAAGATGGCTGCCGAGTGGTAAGCATCGGGAGACACATTCTCTAGTTATTTTAGGTTTTTATTTCTATCAGGTTAAAATATTACCGTTTGAACACGTCCATAGTGGTTAATAATTGTATACAATGATAATTTGCTGTAAACGCGTAGAAAGTCGCAGTCAAATAATCAAATAAGTGAGACAAGTGATAAGCCCTTGGTGCCTAGGCCTAGCCTACGCCTAGCCTAGGCTAGTGCTACCGGTCAACAAACCAAAAGTATCAATCCCTTTTGACCTGAACCAAAATGGACTCAATAAGAACGCAAACCACACCCGTAAGTGACATCCTATGTGAAATTGGAGCTAAACTAGATCAGAAGGCCATGTAATAGACATGGGAAATAAATTGAGGTTATGTTCGGTCCGGTGTAGGCCTAGCACGGAGGAGGCATATGAACCTGCGGCAAGTGATCTTCCAACTCAAAACTGCAGAGAGAAGGAGTCCTACTGTGTGCCCCCTTTCCCAACATACAGGCCTAGGCCTAGCTCTAGGCCTGGCAACTGCAGTAGACCTGAACCATCAGACGAAGTAGCCCTACGCCTACAGCAACAGAAACCTACTCCAGGCCCGAAATTCCCAACGAGATTGATATTTGGGCTTAACATCTCCTTTTTTTGCTAACGAGGCTAATCGATTGATGATTGATTAATGGGGCTTAACGTCTCATATTTATGCAACGATGGCTAATCGAGACGATGAGCGGGTGATAATGAAGATGAGAAAGATGATGATGAAAAATAAAGCCATATCCGAATCAGATCCATTGTACGTCGCGTGGGTCGTCATACGGGAGTCCAGCAAGGGAGGGCAGGGCCAAATGGGAGGAGAAATATTCAATGGGTCAGTGAGGGGGAAAAGGGGATTGGGGTGTGGACTGCACTTCGTCTGACTTCTCCTCCTCGACCAGTCCGGCTTGGGTGGCCCTACCAGAAGCATACGCTCCCGCCGGCATAGCTCTCGGGATCAACAAAGCACGCAAACCTGCCCACCACGATAAGGTGGCAGTCCCTGGGCAGGGAGGCTAATCGAGAAAATAATAGAAAGGCAAGAAGTAGGCCCAAAGAAGACGACTAGGCCCAGGCCCTCAAACAACACGAAACACAAGTTACAACCAGCCCACCAGTATTTTGAATCTAGAAATCCTTCCACACCCCTGCAGAACCTCTCCGAGGTCCCCCCACTGTTACCTGCTTCAAGCAAAGAGTCAACACGCCGACTGCAACCGTATAGACCTCGGGCCAGCTATAACCCCCCCTCCCCCCCCCCCCCGGTGCGGAAGGTCTGAAAGTGGTTTTGAGAACTTTGATATATTGACTTTCGATTTTCACTTGTTAGCCAACATGGTTTTGGTGGGTGCACCCACCAGGGGTGTCCAAATGTGGTACTGTGAAAACCATAAAAATATTAATTGAGGTATGTTGCCAGTTTGAAGAATGAACTATTTTTACAAGGATGTACTCTTTTATACGTAAGCTACTAAATAATACAATTTGTTGATTTTCAGGGTTACACAAACTAGTTATCTATTTATGTTTTGTTTTTATTTCGAGCAAAACATTTATATAGTTTGGCCGCTCTGTAACGCCCCACCCCTCAAATAATGGAAGGTCTAAAAGTGGTTTCGATTTCTATTATATACGTACTTTTGATTTTTACTTGTTAGCCAACATGGGTTTGGCGGGTGCATCTACCAGGGTTGTCCAAATGTGCCACGGTACAAATCGATATTAATATTATATGCAATTCTTGCGAATAAATCAAAATAGTTGTAAGTATATAACCTCACGCATCTTAAATGCTTGATAACATGAATTTTTTATTTTTCAGGGGTGAGAAAAACATTCTATATACATTTTATGTGAATTTTTTAGGTTAAAATGTATCATGTTTGCCCCATCTGTAACCCCCCACCCCTCCAATATTGGACGGTCTGAAAGTGTTTTTGTATACTTTGATACATGACCTTTTGATTTTTACTTGTTAGCCAAGATGGTTTTTTGTGAGTGCACTTACCAGGGCTATCCAAAATGTCGAAATAGTGAGCAATATTAATGATAATTGTGATTTTGACAATAAAATGAACATTTTTGGCATTAAGTAACCTTTAACACATTGAAATTGTTAATTATACATTTTCCCATTTAAATGGTCGCACAACACAATATATAATATATTGAATTAAATAATTTATACATTTTATTTGTTTACTTTGAGCATAACATGTATAGGGTTTACCCCATTTGTAACCCCCCGTTCCCCATATGCCGGAAAGTTTAGAACTGTTTTTGGATACTTTGGTACACTGTCTTTCGATTTTAGCTTGTTAGCCAACATAGTTTTGGTGGATGCACCCACCAGGGGTATCCAAACATGGCGAAATAAGGAGCAATATTGATGTTAATTGCGATTCTGGACAGTAAATTAACAATTCTGGACGTATATATTCTTTAACATTCAAAATACTTAATTAAATACATTTTTCCATTTAAGGGGTGCACAAAACTTTCCATATACATTTTTTGGTTTACTTAGAGTAGATAGTATATAGTTTTGCCAGTCTATGACCTCCCATATTACCCACATTCTGGAAGATGATGGAAGCGGGTTTGAGTACTTGAATAGATTGTCTTCGCATTTTCACTCAATATACAACACGGTTTTAGCGGATGCACCCACCAGGGGTGTCAAAATGTGGCATCTCAAATGTATATACATAAATATTAATTGCGTTTCTTGAGCGTTTATGTAAGTATGTTTGTTATTTTGTGACTATTGACTGTTCCACCAACTAAGTGACATGCATTTTTATTATAAAAGCTGCACAATCCTTAAATAAACGTGTTTCTTTTTTAACGACGTTAATTAATGAAAAAAAACAATAAATTAAAAATTAAAACAATAACCTAAAATGGATATTATTCTATGGAAATCACATATTACAAACAATGTTAATACACTAACATATATTTCAAAGCTACAAAGAAAAAAAATGGAAACTTCTCACCTTTATTAGCTACTAGTGCAAAAAATAGCGATCGAAGATGGATTTTGACGTTAAAAGCGTGATTACCCCTGAAAATGTATCATTGACATGTATAATAAATTAATTATTCGTAATGTACTCATCAAGACCTTTCATTAGAGTGGTCGCAAACGACATTTGTGACTAAAGAATTTTATGATGTCCAAAAAGACACAGGGTGATATCTCCGAAGATAATGGCCAATTGGGTCTCAAACAATTTTTATAAATAAGACAATAATATACATGGTTATAACCTCACGTAAAACTAACTACTTTGTTACTACAAGACTCACAATTAATATTTGTACTATTTAGACCAAAATCTTTGGACACCCCTGGTTGGCTGTTCCACCAAAGTTGTGTTGGCTAACAAGTGAAAATCAAAATGTAATATTAAGAGGTATACAAAACCACTTTCAAACCTTCCGCACCGGGGGGGGGGGAGGGTTTCTATTAGCTGGCCCATGGTCTAGGCCGAGGCCATGGATGCCACACACCCCGGCCGGCCAGACGCCGGCCCACGACGATCCATCGGACAACAGCATATCTACCGAAGTCCTAGCACCGATGTTAGGTCCAACGAATCTTTGCCCACGGAAAGTGATGGGATCCAGGTCATCGAAACCAAGGAGAACGACACTCTGCTCCCAGCGGTGAGTGACATGAACCAGGCAGTCCCCTAATGAATCAACCGGGACAGGCGACCCAACCTAAAGACCAGACCAAGCAGAAGGAAAACTAAGGGACCCTATCTGATGAAGAAGATCATTTTTGGGGTTTTGACTAAGATGCAATTATAACGGCCAGAGACAATTGTGAAATTCTGAGCTAAATGTTAGATTTAGATAATATAGCCTTGAATGAAAATTATTTTTTTCAAATGGCTCAAGCTCAGTTAGAACTGTGGCGGATTGCCAGGCGGTGGGTCCGCAACAATCAAAGAAGAAAAAATCAATGTTTGGCTATTCAGTTTGTAACCAGGGGCTGAGATAAATACATGACAATAAATTTGGTTCTATATAATTATATCTTATAAATACCATATTGGTGACCCCGACGTGATCCGAATAAGACGCATACCTTCTGTCTATCGGTAATCAATTTAAAATGGAAGCACAACTTCAAGAGTTGACACAACGGTTGAAGTCGCTGACTGCCATCGTCGCCGCGCTCAGTAATGATCAGTTCCAAGGCCGTCATCAGCGTTCAAGGTCACACAACAGGGCTCCATCACCAGCAGCCACGACCACTGACAGAGGATTTTGTTGGTACCACGCTACTTACGGCAACCGCGCTCGACACTGTGTGCCTCCATGTAAGTACCAGGAAAACATTCGGGGCAGTCAGTAATGGCGGCTGGCTATGGCCCCACTGCAAATCGCCTTTTTGTAACCGACAGGTTGACGCGCACAGAGTTCCTTATTGATACTGGGTCAGACCTTTGTGTTTACCCGAAAAGCAAAGTTTTCGGTCATCCCGGGAAAACCGACTACACATTGTTCGCAGCAAATGGATCCCCAATTTGCACATACGGTCCTCTGACTTTATCTCTGGATCTTGGTTTACGCCGAGATTTCACATGGCGTTTCATTGTCGCCGACGTCGATCAGCCTATCATCGGTGTAGATTTTTTGGCGCATTACAGTCTACTCATTGACGTGCGCCGACGGCAATTGGTTGACAACGTCACTACATTAACAACTCCAGGAAAACTATCTACTGGCGCGCTAGTACACGTCAAGGTAATTTCGCGCAACAACGATCTTCGGTCCCCCTTTCACGCGTTACTCGCACAGTTTCCGGAAGTCACACGCCCAAGTGGCAATCCTACAATGCCAAAACACCAAACGCAACACCACATCAATACGACGCCCGGGCCACCGGTTTCGTGCAGGCCCAGACGTCTTGCGCCAGACCGCCTAAAAATCGCGAAACGGGAGTTTGACAGTATGATGAAAACAGGCGTCGCGCGACGGTCATCTAGCAGTTGGTCCGCAGCTCTCCACCTTGTTCCAAAGAAAGGTGATCAGTGGAGGCCTTGTGGAGATTACCGCCCTTTGAACGCCAGGACTATTCCGGACCGGTATCCAGTTCCACATATCCAGGATTTCACGCAGAATCTTTCAGGCAAGTGTATCTTTTCAACCATTGACTTAGTGCGAGCGTACAATCAAATTCCTGTTGCTGCTGAAGACATTCCCAAGACGGCGATCACTACTCCCTTCGGATTATTTGAATTTCCGTTTATGAGTTTTGGCCTACGAAACGCGGCTCAGACATTTCAACGTTTTATCGATGAGGTATTACGGGACCTCGATTTTTGCTACGTCTATATCGACGACATCCTTGTCGCTTCCTCCAACCCAACACAACATGAAGAACATCTTCGCCTCCTGTTCACGCGACTTTCAGAATACGGCGTTTTGATCAACTCCTCCAAATGTGTATTCGGTGTTCCAGAAGTCAAGTTTCTAGGGTACACAGTCAGCGCCAGTGGCACCTGCCCTCTTTCGGAGAAGGTTGAGGCCATCCTCTCTTTCCCCTTACCTGCCAACGTCAAGCAGCTTCGCCAATTCCTTGGAATGATAAACTTTTACCGCCGTTTTCTTCCGTCTGCAGCTAAGATACAGGCCCCCCTTAACAACCTCCTCGCCGGTGACGAACCTTCAGCCAAAACAATCATTGTTTGGACACCGGAACTCCAGGCTGCGTTTCAAGAATGCAAAAACAGCCTCTCCCAGGCTACGCTTCTAGCGCACCCAGATATCAACGCCGAATTAGCAATCATCACCGACGCCTCTGATACCAGCATTGGAGCCGCACTCCAGCAGCGTACGAGCCGTGGATGGGAACCTCTCGCTTTTTTCTCACGAAAATTAAATACCGCACAGCGTAACTACGGTGCGTACGACCGTGAACTTTTTGCAGTGTACGACACCATAATTTTCTTTCGCCATATGTTGGAAGCGCGCACTTTCACTGTGTACACCGACCACAAACCGTTGACTTTCGCATTTGCACAGCGCCCTGAAAAATGTTCACCTAGACAGTTTCGCCACCTTGATTTAATCGGGCAATTCACAACAGACATACGTCATATTCCTGGTAAAGACAACGTCGTAGCCCTGTCTCGTGTTGACGCAATTACTTTTCCTGTCGGCTACGCTGATATTGCCCGTGCACAACTGGACAACGCCGAAATACGTGATCTCTTACATGCTAACTCTACACTGCAGTTGCACCCACAGCAGCTTAATGACACAGATTTGCTTCTCTACTGTGACATGTCACAATCACTTCCGCGGCCATTCGTACCACAGACTTTACGTCGACAAGTTTTCGATAGCCTGCACAGTTTGTCTCATCCAGGTGTCAAAGCAACGACCAAACTCGTCACTCAACGTTTTGTATGGCCCTCTATAAATAAAGATTGCCGTGACTGGGCCCGCGCATGTATCACGTGTCAGCGTTCCAAAGTTACGCGTCACACCACAGCACCACTTGCACGTTTTGCTACAACCGCCACCAGGTTCGAACACATCCACCTCGACTTGGTCGGGCCTCTACCAATTTCCGATGGTTTCCGATATCTTCTCACTTGCGTGGACCGTTTCACGAGGTGGGCAGAAGCCATACCGCTTTCCGATATCACTGCCGAGACCGTGGCTACCGCACTCGTCACAGGTTGGATCTCACGGTTCGGAACACCGCTTAAGGTTACAACGGACTTGGGCCGCCAGTTCGAGTCCCACCTCTTCCGTGCACTCAGTGACATTACTGGCATGACTCACCTCCGGACCGCAGCCTACCACCCTCAATCCAACGGTATGGTGGAACGACTTCATCGTCAGCTGAAGGCAGCACTTCGATGCCACGGAGATGACCGCTGGACGGACGCTTTGCCATGGGTAATGCTCGGCATCCGTGCCTCATGGAAGGAGGACCTCAAGGCCACCCCCGCTGAGCTCGTGTACGGCACAACACTCCGTCTACCGGGCGAATATCTTTCGCCCCTCCAGCGACGCAAGAATCTACATCAGCATACGTTGATCGCCTTCGACGTCGCCTTTCACAGTTGCGTCCGGTTCAACCATCTCACCACGGCCAACACGCGGTTTTCGTTTTTCGAGATCTTGCAACCTGCTCGCATGTATTCGTGCGTCATGATGCGGTCCGTACTCCTCTTCAACAACCGTATGATGGCCCATACGAAGTCATTTCGCGCAAAGATAAATTTTTCACCATCCACCGTGCCGGCAAGAGTGTAGTGGTCTCCATTGACCGGCTCAAACCTGCATATGTGGATGCAGCCAGCATCTTGGCTGTCAACGCACCTTCCGAACCGATGCCAGGCCACAGTTTTCCTGGCAACGCATTACCTATTGCGGCCCACTCAGACATCACACCCTCATCCACCATCATTGGTACACCCACCGCTCCGTCAAATGCAAAAACATCCGTCAAACGCGTCCACTTTCCCGTCCAGCTGGTCCACACTTCTCCGTATCGTCACAACCCTCCGATACTGGGGGGAGGTACTGTGGCGGATTGCCAGGCGGTGGGTCCGCAACAATCAAAGAAGAAAAAATCAATGTTTGGCTATTCAGTTTGTAACCAGGGGCTGAGATGAATACATGACAATAAATTTGGTTCTATATAATTATATCTTATAAATACCATAGAACTAACTTAGCTTCTAGTGGTAAACCCAAAACTTGTACACAGGGGGCCTTAAATTAATCCACCAAAACTGTCAAAGCCTGTACGGAAAATGAGACAAAATTACAGTTCTCCTTTAGAGTTCTGAAGATTTCTCCTCCCACATGGCCCTGCCCCCTCCCTTGCTGGACTCCCGTATGACGACCCACGCGACGTACAATGGACCTAATTCGGATGTGACTTTTATTCTTCATAACCATCTTTCTCATCTTCATTATCACCCACTCATCGTCTCGATTGGCCTTAGTTGCGAAAATATGAGACGTTAAGCCCCATTAATCAATCAATCAATCAATCCTTTAGAGTTGCTACGTGCCCACAGCAGAAAATACTCAATGGGGATCGAGTGCCGGCTAGCTGCAGTGGTGGGGGGTGGGTCAGGTTCAGGAGTACCCTGACGAGAGACGTGTGTGTGAACTGGTAGGGTTCCACCTGTTTTTTTGTTAAGGGAATTTGGGAAAAACAAGAAACCATAGAGGGAGAGGCTGTCACAATTAAATATGCTAATAATGTTAAGATTAGACGATAATTTATAATAATGTAATAATTGATAATAATGTTAACATAGGTATTAGTAACAATAGATGGGAACGATTAACAATGATACAAATATAGTGACTGATAAGACAGTATCGGGTATCGGTGTTATTGGGTTGGCACCCCTGACAAGGCAAATGCCTTACAAAATTAAACACAAGTAAACTAGAAATACTCTTAATCAAAAGACAAGGGACAAAATGACTAACCGTAGTGATCGCACGGTGATATTATAAATAACTACAAGAGAAATAATAACAATAGAAATAGAATTCTGCAACAAAGATAGATAATGTGATACTAATTCAATATTATGATGATGATAATTAATAGTGTAATTGGTAAAGCCACTGGCACCTTATGAAAACCATTGACTAACATCAGTACCAAGGTTACCACAACAACAATAATAGTTGAAGGGTAATATTGAGAGATAATATCCATTGACAAAATTAGATAATAGAATAATATACAATAAGATGATTGTGATGAATAGCATAATTTAATAAAGTCACTGAGGCGTTATTCAAGAGACCATTGTCTGACCCTGCCGTGCTGGCAACTTAGGTTGACAGTTGATGATGGCTTTACGACGTCATGTACGTAAACAACCATAGGAATGTTCAGAGTGAGCGTAATAGTACAGTCAATAATGAAGAATTAAGAGAAAAACTCGTTAGTATCAGCCGTGCTTGGTGATGACTGCCCACCATTGACATTGGTTTATGTAAATAATGTAAACACTAACTCTGGGAAATAGTCTATTGAAAGGGTATAACAAATAATAATGATAATTACTGAACATCCATAGGAGTGTTCAGGAGTACTTATCAGCCGTAGCCTCAGCCTTCTCTCCGGTATAGGGTGAGTCAGGCCAGGTAGGGTGTGTGTGCGGGATGCGCCAGCTCGCCAGAACCGTCCCCAGGCGTCCGTCCGTCACGCCAGGAATCAGCAGCCGTCGTAGTCGCATCTCTTAGTTCCGGTTAATGTTCCGAGTATCGGAACAACAGTCGATCTCCTTTAGCAACTTGTTAATGTTCGTTCAAGGAATACTTCCGTCCAAGACGCTAGTGCAGACAATGTAAGCCTAACCGTCACAACAGTCTCAGTAGCTCCGCCGTCGACTAGGTTTCCTATACGTGCACACGCAATCACTTCCCTCAATCGAGGTAATGCTCGGACGATCGCTCGACTACAACTGTCTCGTTATCTTTTCCTACGCCAGTCGTCTGCTTATCTCTGTGGCGAAGGGTGAGAGGGGTAGTACCGTACGATTCAAAAGTTATGCCCATAACAACCAACATCCCATTTAGCCAAATTTTGGGGGTGTTCGCACTACACAAACGGCAGTATTTCAGTATTTATTTAAGTGTTACTTTCAGTCGGGTATTTTGTCTGAAATGCTCAGAAATCACTCAAAAACTCCTGATTTTAAAAATTTTCACCTACGGCATTGTTGTTGGGGGGGGGGGGGTATCACTTGTCCCGCCATCTTCATTTTGAAATATGGCAATCCTAGCTGACCCCCCACTACAAAAATAGTTCCTATGCCACTGGGGAGGGGAGTGCCCCCTCCCCAGTGGTATAGGAACTATTTTTGTAGTGCGGGGTCGGTCAGGATTGCCATATTTCAAAATGAAGATGGCGGGACAAGTGATACCTCCCCCCCCACCAACAACCCCCCACAATTGGGAGGTATTATTGGGCATTGGTCAGGAAATGTTATTACTTTCTTGAATATATGTTGAAGTTGACTATTAAGTTTTAATGTCAAAGCATGTATGTGATTAAGCTATAGGCAATCCTATTCGTAGGTTGCACGTACGTCACACCTTTGATTGTGATCAAACTTTGATGTTGCCACGGAGAAACAATTGAAGGCTGTTGTGGTAGAACACGAAATTCCTAGTTTTTTAATTTCAGCCTGTTTCTGAAATAAAATTGGAATGTGTAGTAAATTTTAATTTTTATATTACTACTTATGTTTACTTTTTAAATTCTAAAATAGTCTTTTTATATAATTCGAATAGTATTAACAAAATGATCTAGGATATGTATGTCCTCATCAATTGTGTCGCAATCATGGGCGGTGTGGCGTCATGTGGGAATTATGAATATTGTTCACTCACCGTTACAAGGCAGGCTAACCTATTATTTGCAAATTGTAGAGTGGTGTGTGGATGTTTAGTTTATTTAGCATGCATTGTTAACAAATGTTTTTTCAATTGTAATCTATTTTTGTCCCCACATCCCTAACGAGATAAAGCAAGATACCTTTTTAAATGTAATTAATTGTGTATCATCTAAATATGGGGGGATGGGGTGCCGTATGGTGCACTTTTTAGTGGTATCGTTTTGTAATTTATTTTGCATTTAGTTAACATTAACATTTAATTGTTTCCTTACATACGGTAACTGAATTCAAAGATACTGGAGGGGGGGAGGGGGGGTAGATAAGTATCAATTGACTTTTTTGGACGCGTCCGAATGCAGAGTTCTCGTTGCCAATTCTAATTTTAAGTCTAGATCTGACATACAATCTGTGATCGGAGGTAACCATTTGTTGATGACGATGAGGTCAAGTGCCCCTTGCAATAGCCTACTGCCTATAGTGGCATCGAAACAATGTTTTAATCTGGGAATCGTTTTTCTCAAAAATAAATAAATATCCTAATTTTAAGAATTTATGAGTCGAGGAAAATTCTCATTCTTGGGAATATTAAGGGTTAAATCTCGTCCGTATCTCTCTCTCTCCCCCCCCCCCCCCTCACCCCATCAATGTCCCCGTCACTATCCACATCCCCATCAATATCCACAGGCCTGAGAAATCGCCTTCGAGTCCCTCAAATGGAGTTGAAGAATACCAAGGAGGCAACTTTCAGCTTCTTGGAAAACCAGACGGAGCTCATAAAAATAAAAAACAAAAAAAAATGAATTGCTGGGACGGAATGCTACGGCGGCAGAAAATCGAGCTGAGGCAGCTGAGGAGCATGCCAAAGCATCCACCGCACAAGCAGGACATGTTAAAAAATTATCAGTTATTGCCAACAAAATGTTGAAATTTTTTAAAACACAACACAAGTAAATTAGGAAACTAAACTTAGGATATGTTGGTGTTTTATGAATATTATTTTACTCATCCTCTTACTAAAGAGGTTTGACATATTTTTGTACAACATGCACAACTGCTTAAATAAAATAATCTTGAATCTTTATAAACTCTTCAACATTATTTCAGTGAATTGTTTACTTTAACTGAGTGTTACGGAAGGATCCTACAGCTTACCTTCAATATGTGGTGTAAGCCGAGGATTTGCTGCAAAGAACAAGACCAGGACGCGGAACATCTTACGACATGTGTCTCTTTGACAGCAGAAAGGGATCTAATGGAGGGGCAAAAGATAGCAAGGAGGAAATATGTGGCAAACCTTTATTGGGCAACTAGGCAGAGAATGGCATAAGTTCAACTCTGGGTGTTCGAAAGAAGAAGAAGAAGAAGTAATATTGTGAATAAATAAATAAATTCGTACTTATAGAGTCTACCCACTCAGTACAAGACTGGTTTTAAGTGGGGACTTTAATTTTAAAGCAACTAAACCGATAATATAAACATAATGTAAATGTTGACCTGGAATCGTCATAGCAATGAAGCACATTTACAATGTATTATGTCACGCACTGAAAAACGCAGTTAACTTTCAACAGAGTGAATAGACAATACTTAATACAAATTTGGTTCTACAGTTAGTTTCAATGTGACACAAATGCTCAGCTTGCACCACACTACGAAGGTAAGCTATTGAGTCCCATACCAACTCTCATGCCGATTGCTACCTATCAACATAACCAGTGTTTTATTAAATTGATATTTAAAACACTTTTTCCTATTTATGTGAAGTGCTTCTGAATCAAGCGTGCTCGTACTCTCTCCCCTGCAACCAGGACTGGGTTCCGTTGTCTACCTGCTGGCCTCTCTTCTTCGACGTCTTCCTCACTCTCTGTTGATGACGATGATGAGGATAAATCTTCTTCTTCAGAGTCCACATTCATATCAAGTCTTCCATCAACACAAACGTTGTGTAATACACAACATGCACACACGATTTGGGAAACCATCTCAGGATGATAGTGAAGCACACGATCCTTTAAGCAACATCGAAAGCGAGCTTTTAACAAACCTTTACAACGTTCGATAATGCTGCGAACAACCATCTGACGTTCATTGAATAACTCTTCTGGAGAGTTTGGTTCCACCCTGCTGAGTGGAATTAGCAGCCAGGGTTCTAGGTTGTACCCACTATCTCCTAAAAGATAGAACCCCATGTTCCTATTTTCTTCATATTTCCTTGTTAGAGCCCTTTTTAAATTGGATGAATTCCAGATGAACTTATCGCTTGTACTGCCAGGGAATAATGCATTGCGTATGCAATGCAATAATGCGTTCAGCCGAGTGGAACATGTACGTAACATGAACTTGAACTTAGTTCAGATTGATTGATTTGATTAATGGGGCTTAACGTCTCATATTTATGCAACGATGGCTAATCGAGACGATGAGCGGGTGATAATGAAGATGAGAAAGATGAGAATGAAGAAAAAGCCACATCCGAATCAGATCCATTGAACGCCGCGTAAGTCGTCATACGGGAGTCCAGCAAGGGAGGGCAGGGCCAAGTGGGAGGAGAATTATTCAATGGGACCGTGGGGGGAAAGGGGATTAGGGTGTGGACTGCACTTCGTCTGACTTCTCCTCCTCGACCAGTCCGGCTAGGGTGGCCCTACCAGAAGCATACGCTTCCGCCGGCATAGCTCTCGGGATCAACTAAGCACGCAAACCTGCCCACCACGATAAGGTAGCAGTCCATGGGCAGGTTTTGGCGGCGGCTTTTTCCCAAGATGGTGGCGGGTTTTGTCCATGATGGCGGCGGTTTTTTTTTCAAGATGGCGGCCATCGGACAAGAGTGGGACCACTTTTAACCTAAGGTCGATTGTTGGAGTTTTGAATTTTGGATTTTCAAAATTTTCAAATTTTGGATTTTCGAAATTTTGAATTTCTCAAGATGGCGACCACTAGACTCTTGTGTGACCTATGTGGGAGGGGAGGGGTAGGGGGGGCCCCACCCTCCTTCCCCACCCTCGTCGGCCATTTTTTTTTTTCAAATTTTGCGCCTCGACACTAGCGCACTCTATCCGCCAAGTGTACAAGTGATGTACAACGTGACATTTATTTCATTTAATATTGTCACATTTTAAAATAAAGTGCGACCACCGTGATTTCGTGCCCGAGCAGTTTGGACCTTGCCATTACTGTCTCGGTGCATAATAACACTCGGCTATCACGCCTGTTGCAGTGTAAGGGGTAAATGCCGTATATAACTTTCACCGTGACCTTCAATGACGGACTTGTTCGTCAGCACACTATTATCGACGATGGTAGCGCTATCTAGTTGTGAATAAAGTAATTATAACCGCAAGCTACTCGACTTTGATATTGTCCTGATGACATTTTGGGAAATACCCGGGAGTACGCGAGCTCTAGAAGATTGGAATGTGTAATTAGGGTAATTAGGGGGACAAAATTATCTCGTTGCTACATGTAGATGAAACTTGATAAGCCAGCCTAGGTAATTTTGATAAACTTGGAAATAAATTGTGTGTTGTCCATTGACGTCACAGAAAAGCCAGCCTACCGCGTGACAATTATTTTATATTGTCACATGGCGTCGGTTTTTTTCCAAGATGGCGGACAGAGTGTGACCAGAGGGGAGAAACCACCCCCCCTTCACGGGGCAGCTATTTTTGTATTTTCAAATAGTGCGCGCCGAGACTAACGCACTCTATCCGTCAAGTGTACATCTGATGTACCACGTGACAATTATTTAATATTGTCACATTTTGAAAAGAAATAATCTGTGATGACCATGATTTCGTGCCCGAGATCCAGCCATTACTGTCTCGGTGCACTGAACCACTAGGCTATAACACCTAATGGAATGTTATAGGTAATTGGTATATTATAAGCTGTGCGACTGACGTGTTGGGAAATGCCCGGGATTAAAATTTTAATTCCGTGGCGCGAGTGCGCGCGCATTTGTTTCGTAGCACCACCTAGTAGTGAAAATAAAAACTATAATTTCGGTCGGTAAAAGAAGCTCATTACCGACATCACCGCTTTGGTAACGCTACATGATCTGGTGGCCGAAAATGAATTTAGCGGTAAATGACCGTTTGCCGGGAATTCCTCAAAATCTGGAGTTTCCAATAATGTTGGAATAGCCCTCAGTTCATTTGAATGGCTCATTCATATTTGTACGTTCATGCATACAAGTTGCGCAGGTGCTATGTATTATAAGTGCAATGAAGAATGATGGTGATGATGATAGAAGCATATCGTCTATGTCCACGGTACGAAGAGGCCAAAATCAAGTAAGTTTACACACAACTAAATATATAATATTATAATAACGAAATTATTGCATAGCATAATATATTATATTTTTAAGTTTTAACCATTTATTCCTTGTTAAAATGCAGATGCAATAAAATACCCCATGCTTTCAAAGCATTTTAAAATATTACAGTCTAAATGAGTTATTATTTAATAGAGTTCAACTAAAATATAGATATAAAATGCAAAGCATCTAAACTGATTTCAGTTTAAACAATTATTTGAGTTTTATAAAATATTAAATACAAAATTAAATTGCTGCATATATTTTATTGGTAACCACCAATCCATTGTTAAAATGTGTAGCTCTGCAGTACAATAAAATAACCCATGCCTTCAAAGTATTTGAACTTATTACAGTTAAATCAATTTTTATTTCATTGAGTTTAATTTAAAAAAAAATAAGTAAATACAAAATATGTAAATTTCAAAGCATTTTACTTTAGGCCTATTACAGTTTAATCAGTAATTATTATTTAATTGAGTTGAATAAAATTGAATTTTTGAATTTTTGAATTCTTGAATTTTTTTTTTCTTCTCCAGGATTATATTGACAATTATGTCAGGACCGCCCGCCTTCTTGACTTCTTAGAGATCGACAGAGAGGATCAAGCTGAACCGGATGCCCTCGAACGCGCACGGCTATGGCTTCTGGCGTCCGACTCTTCTTCTGGCTCCCACTCTGCACCTGGCTGCCAGTCTGCTTCTGGTTCGCACTCTGCTTCTGGCGCCGACTCTTCTTCTGGCTCCCACTCTGCACCTGGCTCCCAGTCTGCTTCTGGTTCGCACTCTGCTTCTGGCGCCGACTCTGATTCCGGCTCCGTCATTGAAGATGATAGCTCCAGTGTAGCCTCAACTTCAAGTCAACTAACAGAAGATATACTAATGGAAATCGACGCTAACTACAGTGCTGTAAGTGATAGTGACAGTGATATAGACTCAAATTCTTCGAGAGAGTTTGCAGTCGAGGAGTAAGACGGCCTACTCTTATATAAATAGGTAATTTCGAAAGTTCAACCACAGTTCCCCAGACTCACCAGGTGGTAGCGTCTCCCAATTGCTCACATGTTTACCATTTTTGTTTTCAATTTTATAATCAGCAAAAATGGGTGATAAGAGTGACATTGTAAATAGTTATAAAAGGTTATGATCGTAAGTATACAAACCCGGGCTCTGAACCCTCAGAGCCTCCGCTCACACTTTTGGGTAGGCCTAGGCCTAGGCGTCAAAAATGTCCAAATGGGCCTTTATAAACACCATGTATTTTTAAACCGTAATGTCATAACATCTATTGATAAAAATTATATGTCATGAGTCACAGTTTAAAGACAAAATAGGAATATGGATGGGTAAATTACTTTTTCTAGTCAAGACTTGATAATGTATGTAAATCAATTCATATTTATTAAAAATACAAACACAAGTACATGAATAATACAGGTAGTTAAATGAAAAAAACAGTGTACATTTTGTTTCTATGGTCTAGGCCCTAGGACTGCTTAATATTCTATGCATTAGATAATAGGCCTATGCTAATAATAATAATATAGGCATAGGACCTACTTAACGTTTGCACACAATTACATAACAAATTTTGTTATTGAAAACCCCTGTACACTAGGTCTAGCCGTACATGTAAAGCCTATCTAGGCCGAGGTGAAGAATCTAAAAGTAACTGGGTTGCATGTCACTTACAATCGTTTCTGGACCAAGTTCAATAAGGATGTACCTGAATTCTTTAGTTACACATTCATTTTCACAGTCCAAATTCATTACACACTTTCTACAAAAATCGTTTAAGTGAAACAGGCTTATTTTCTTCTTCTCCTGCAACCTCATTGATATATGTGTCATATTTATTTCTCGTTCCGTCAACAAAATCACAATACCATTCGTAAAGTTGTCTATAATTTGTCTCGTGGTCTTGCATTATACTGGTTACTAGTACTTAGTATTTCATTACATTTTTACAGGATAGATCACTTAAATAAACACCTTTTTAACATCAAACAATGATCTTATTCCTAGAACCACCTTTCCCTTGTACATCTTAATAAACAAGACATGATTACACAAATATTTATCATCTAGTTTGTCCACTTCTTCCTGGTTAAGGGTAAAAACATATGATGTCAATAGTCCAAATTCACGTTGTACATCACTTGTACACTTGGCGGATAGAGTGCGCTAGTGTCGATGCGCAAAATTTGAAAATACAAAATGGCCGACAAGGGTGGGGAAGGGGGGTGGGGCCCTCCCTACCCCTCCCCTCCTACATAGGTCACACAAGAGTCTAGTGGCCGCCATCTTGAGAAATTCAAAATTTCGAAAATCCAAAATTCGAAAATTCAAAAATCCAAAATTTGAAACTCCAAAACTCGACCTTAGGTTAAAAGTGGTCCCACTCTTGTCCGATGGCCGCCATCTTGGAAAAAACCTGCCGCCATCTTGGGAAAAACCCGCCGCCATCTTGGGAAAAACCCCGAATTCAGGTGCCCTACTCTCTACTCACAGCAATGTGAATGTAGTTCCCCTGTATTTAGTTGCGAAATCGAGCGATGAAAAGACAAATTTTACAAAGGTTTATCCTTTGATTATTCAAAAATCGTTAGACGATGCATTGGGGGTTGTTTCCTCCACAAAAAAGTTGCGCGATGGTACTTTGCTCGTCCATTGTGCAACTGAAAAGCAAGCAAAGAAACTGTTGGGGAAAACATGTCTATGTTCTCTCCCAATAAATGTTCAAGATAGATACATATATTTGGGCTTAACGTCTTATATTTTTGCAACTAGGCTAATCAAGACGATGAGTGGGTGATAATGAAGATGAAATTGGGGGAAGGATCTTGAGTAGAAAAAATGGAGCTTTGTCTCCCACACCAGCATTAATTATATCTTTTGCCTTGCCTGCTCTAATGGCAGACATCAAAATTGCGTATTATAATCTAAAAGTTCGGCCATATAAACCAAATCCGATGCGCTGTTTTCGATGCCAGTTGTTTGGCCATCCAGTCTCGTTGCAATGAGAATGAAGTATGTCCCGACTGTGGTTTGCCAGCACAGTAGTCCCCATGTGTGGGGGAAATGTGCTGAGAAAATTGCAAGGGAAAGCACTCGGCTCGCTCTCGTCAATGCCCAATGTGAAAGCGAGAGCAGGCTATACTAGAACTAACGGTTATTTCGAAAATGTCGCCAGCGGAAGCTAGACGACAGATAGGAACGGCGACCCCCGTTACACCGGGACTTTCTTTTTCATCCGCAGTCATGAGCAGTCCATGTTATCAACGAGAGACTGAACTGCTGAATGACAATAGAGCTTTAAAAGCATCGGTGCAAAATTTGACTGCTACTGTGGCACAACAAGCCACACAAATTCAAGAACTCACAAAGCAATTGAGTGAGCTGATTTCCTTGTTAAGGAAGCCAACGCCTCCATTGGTTCCGTCAGTGGTGGTGGATGGTGATGTGTCCCCGGTGGCTTCCATCTTGTCTTCAACAGCAACTCCAGCACCACAAGAAACTCATTCAAGCAGTACAAAACCAACTCCCTTGCTTCTAAAGAATAAAAAAGCATACAAATCAACAGGGTGTCGATCCCTGTTGATAGTCCATCAACGTCTTATGTCACCAAGGACTTGGTGACAGACGAGTTGATGGATGAAAATCCGTTTATGCACCTCCGGGAGCATTCTAAACAAAAAAAAATCACAAAACATAACAGTTGATGTTATGGTAGACTGTCCGTCCAAACTCTCACAAATCACAAAATAATGGCAAAATTTATTTCATGAAACTGTCGTGGTTTCTATACAAACCGAGAACAACTCCAACTGTTATTCCGTGACAAACATCCCCTTATTGTTTTCTTGTAAGAAATTATAGATTTAGTTATAAAGACAGACCATGGCCTTGATGTTCATGTGGTATCTCAGCGAACCATTACGGACCATGAATTGATTCAGATTAATTTAACTAATCATACTAATGATGTGCAGGGAAAGCATACTATTAGAAAAAGGGATTATGAAAAGTGTAAGGATAAGCTGAATATGTATCTAATAGATCGATGATTGATTGATTGATTACTGGGGGTTAACGTCTCCTATTTTCGCAACTATGGCCAATCGAGACGATGAGCGGGTGATAATGAAGATGAGAAAGATGATGATGAAGAATAAAGCCACATCCGAATCAGATCCATTGTACGTCGCGTAGGTCGTCATACGGGAGTCCAGCAAGGGAGGGGCAAGGCCATGTGGGAGGAGAAATCTTCAGTGGGGCAGAGGGGGGAGGGCCAGGGTCTCCTTTTGTCGCCTCTTACGACTAGCAGAGTCACTCTGGGCCTATTCTACCCCGGGCTGAGACGGGTCTCCTTTTGTCGCCTCTTACGACTAGCAGTCACTCTGGGCCTATTCTTCCCCGGGCTGAGACGGGTCTCCTTTTGTCGCCTCTTACGACTAGCAGTCACTCTGGGCCTATTCTTCCCCGGGCTGAGACGGGTCTCCTTTTGTCGCCTCTTACGACTAGCAGTCACTCTGGGCCTATTCTACCCCGGGCTGAGACGGGTCTCCTTTTGTCGCCTCTTACGACTAGCAGTCACTCTGGGCCTATTCTTCCTTGGGCCCAGACGGGTGTCTAATTTATCGAGATTGGTTATATAACTCTGATGATGTTAATAGTGTAGCTAATAATTTTGTTCAAAATATTGTTACAGGTCTTGACCTAATTGCCCCTGCTAAAAACAGAGTGGTCACTACTCAATGTTTGAAATACCCTTGGTTTAATAACATGGTAAGAGAAGTGCAAAAAGAAAGGGATTATAATTATGAATGTAAAATAAAAAATGTGCCATGCCCACACTACCGTATTCCCCTTCTCCTATTCTCCCTTTATAGTTTCCACAGGTTTGCGATGCTAATATGAAGTTTCTGGACATCGTTGCCCGTTGGCCTGGCTCGGCCCATGACTCGCACATCTACAATAACAATGAGCTAAGAAGGCATTTACACAATGCAAATCGAACTCCTTCAACCTGGCTGCTTGGCGACAGTGGTTATCCACAGGAGTTCCGCCTCATGGTGCCAGTATTGCGACCTGTTACACAGGAAGAACGGCATTACAACGAACGTCACAGGTCAACAAGGAATGTTGTTGAAGGGGCATTCGGTGTGCTAAAGATCAGATGGTTGTGACTCTCTAGAGCCAGCACACTGTTGTACACCCCTGCTAAGGTTGTGAAGATGATCGGTGCTTGCTGTGTACTGCACAACATTTGCATTGAAAACAATGTTCCTCTTCCAGAAGATCCGCCAGATATTGTACCTGGCAATGAGGATGATGCATTGGGTGTTGCAGCATTCAGCACGGGATCTGGCTATTCGCAACAGAGGAGACGCTGTGCTGGCAGCATTGATTGCTACAAGACTCAACAGGCTCTAAGCCGACCAACTGAGAAATTTGTCTTCAAACTCCAATTCTTAAAACTTTATTCCCTTCAGTTATCCTGTCTCATAATTCCCTAACATTTTTAGTTGATACTGCTCCTTCCAAGTAATAACGCTACCGTTATGTTTTGTGGTTTAACCTTTCCACGTCACCAAAAAAGACATCATAGATAGTTCATTGATTGATTAATGGGGCTTTAAGTCTCATATTTTGCAACAATGGCTAATCGAGACGATGAGCGGGTGATAATGAAGATGAGACAGATGATGATAAAGAATAAAGCCAGATCCGAATCAGATCCATTGTACGTCGCGTGGGTCGTCATACGGGAGTCCAGCAAGGGAGGGCAGGGCCAAGTGGGAGGAGAAATATTCAATGGGACAGTGGGAGGGAAAGGGACAGGGTCTCCTTTTGTCGCCTCTTACGACTAGCAGAGTCACTCTGGACCTATTCTACCCCGGGCCGAGACGGGTCAATTTATTACACCAAAGGCACTGATAACCCAGATGTTTTGTGCCTTTAAACCACAATAATAATAATAATTCTGCCACTAGTGGAGTTACTCCCACTCGCAGCGCCAACGTTTCTGGGGATGAAACTAGCCATAGCACTGCTAGAAATAGGTTGGGTGTTGTCCGTGAGGAACACCAGTTTCGAATGTCGCAGCTCAAGTCGACACAAGAGCAGAAAGACGAGCTGCACGACATTCGAATGCGTGAAGCCAGAGCCGACATGGACGCTGCTCTATCACGTGCCCGTGCCGATGCTGCTCGGGAGCGAGCCGAGGTAGCTCGGGCCGAGATCCCGTCGGTCGAACTCCGGATTTTAAAGGCCCGAGCTCGGTTCGAAGAGGCCCGAGCTACCAGGGAAGAGGAACACCTGGAGTTTGACCACGTGCATCGGAGTCGAGCCAGACTAGGAAGCGAAAGATCACCCCTGTAGTCTATAATAGTTTTTCTATGCTGATGCTTGCTTTGCTTCTATATTATCATTGTTCTCCTTTGCCTTTTCCAGCTATTTTATATTAACCCAACGCTTCTTTTTTCATCAGTTTTCTTGTTTTCCGTAAAGAGAGGAATCCTGCGGCAATCCAGATAAAGCTGATAAGTTTCCTTAAATAATACAGGGTATTTAAAAATGAGGACTGGTAGGTGTAGGCTACACCTAATGAGAATTGGCTACACCTAATGAGACTTACAAAGTGACAGCAAAGGTTTGTACACATTGCTCCAATAAGAAGACTGTGTATGGGTGTTACTATAAACTTTATATAAATCCCAATCATATTTGGGTTTTCCGTATCATAATTGTGCAACTTTAGCTAATTGAGACGGTGAGTAGGTGATATACGAAAAAACGTCACATACCCGAATCAGTGCCATTGCACAACGCGGGGGTCGTCATTAGGGCAGTCAAGCAAGGGAGGACAGAGCACAGTGGGAGGAGAAATCTTCAGTGGGACAGTGGAGGGAAGGGACAGGGTCTCCTTTCGTCACCTCTAACGACTAGCAGAGTGACTCTGGGCCTATTCTTCCCACTGTTCAGACGGGCCATGGGGATAGTGGTGGGAGGCGCTGGCAGGGAGAGACCCGCTGTCCTGCTCGCCACAACCCAGTCCACTTAATTTTACCCTTTTTCGGGAACAACCCAACACAATTGTACACGTCCGAACTTGGTAGGCAACGGATACGCGAAGCTTCCTTCATTCGAGATGACATCGTATTAACACGAATAAAATTATCAGATGCCAATGAAGATTCGGGTGAATGGAAGTATCATACTACTAACGACTGTTACGAAACCTATACACATAAGTTGAAACTATCTTAAATAGATTTTTGTATCTTAAAAACTATGGAAAATAGCCTAAGCTGAGGGATCGCGTCGATTTTGAGGCCGGGAATTTTTTAGTCGCGACAAGACGTGTTCCAGCCTAAACACGAACTCGTCATTGTTGTTTGATAGTTTGGCATTATTCAATAAGGCGGTGGAACGAGAGCAAGCAAAAAAATGTGATCTAAAAACTACACGTAAATGTTCGAATTTGTGGGAAATATCAATTTGATTTTACTAAACAAAATGTGTGAGGTAAATGAAGAATTCTTGAACATAGCGAACCAACTGTAAAATCGACGAAAATCGCTATCTTCATGAAATCAGCCACTTTAAAAGGTCAAAGCATAAATATCCGGAATAGGGACCATCAAGAATCTAAAAGGATATTGTAGTAGTAGAGTCAGTGGTTGATGCTCTCAACGAGTGGGACGCTGAGCCCTGGGATTTGACTAATCCACAACTAAGATCACTTTCCACAGCTAAGCCGTGTCCAGAAGATGCCATCAATAGCTTGAGCACTGCACATCGAGAGGAAGATAAAATGGCCGAGAAATTTCTTGATCGTCTGACCACTGGAACTTTGTCAATATATGCAACAATCTCGAAACGAAAGAGTAAGACATTTGCTTCCAGTTCAAAGAAAGTGAAGTCAAGAAAACTGTCGACTGCCGATCAACTGTTGACCGAGCCGCAATGAAAGAAGTGATTCGGCTCCTAACCTGTGGTTCAAAACCTCTAAGTTCAAAAGAGTTCTCACAATGGATTAAATTGACGTCTCTTTCCCATATTATGCAATAATATATATGGGGATGGCGTGGAATAAGGTACAACCAGTGGCCCCTGGCGCACTTTTGCGCAAAATCTTTCATTCGCCATTATTCATCATCATCATCATCAATCATTAGCCGACATCCAAATGCAGTTGCCTTGCACATTGTCAACGACATCTTAAATGAAGATCTTATTAAAGGCAGCCATTGCCAGCCATTTTACACACAAAACTAACGGACTGCGTGTCAGACCCAGGTGAAATAATTTCCAAACAGGAGTTAGTTTTGTAACACTCGGGGAGCTATGACCTAATTGTTTATTATTATTTGTAGACGTAACGGAGCCGGATATAGACTTTGATGACGATTTGATAGAAAACTGTGGTGACGATTCCCCCGACGAATCGGCTGAAGACGAAGAGGATAAGATTGGTTGAGAGTGGCAAGTGAAGTCATCTATTTGACTAGTCGATAAAAACTGAACTGAATATTTTTTGTAGTTTTTGTGCTGTTTTGTGTGATTAACAGTGGCGAATCGTGGCCTTGAAATTAAGGTAGACATAGATAACTTTGTGTAATATTTCGCAATTTAGAAAAAAAAAGTTGGTAATGAGAGAGTTGTGGGGGGGGGGGGGGTGCCTCAAAAGGAACATTCGTGAATCGCCCAAGGCGAGAATCAACAATATCACTTTCGGCGGAGCACATCGTTAGTCACTAACAGTTTATACAATAAAGTAAATAATATTTTTAAAAAATAAGGGTAGAAATCACACGCTATTTGGATATCGTACACTTTTGCTCTGCACTACATTGGATACATTGGATCCCCGTCGTACCCGCGATGTAGCGTGAACACTCTGCCGTGCGCCGCGAGCACGTCCGTGAGCAAGAGTCCGCGCCGCTGACCAAACGTGCGTGGTAGGTCGGGCCACGTCCGGTCCGCGTGGGCCGAGAGGGCGTGGCCCAGCATCACTTCGGACTGGCCCCTCCAACCGCCGCACGCTAGGGGACAGTCGTAGTCGCGGCGGGGACAGACCGCGCCGTGTCCCTCTAGCTCGCACGCGCGCATGCGCAGCAAGCATGCCGTGCACGGTAGTTCGATGTTGGCACTCAGGCCCTCCAGCGCGAGATTCCTCACAGTAAGGAACTGTCCGCGACATAGCGGGCAAACTGTGGTCCTGTCGTCAGACCGGCAAGCGTTGCATAAGCTGTGTCCCGCAGTGCACTGGTCTTTTGTGAATGTTTACACTCCAACGTCCCAAATACGTACGAGAATCAATTTTTCATCCTTAATTATCAACAGTGAATTCTACAAGGCTTCCGCCCGCCCGCCGACGTGATAGAGAGCATTTGGCTATGTAGGCTACCTCAGAAAGAATGAAAACTTGTCTTTTTTACAGTCGCAGTTCGAGCAAACATCTCTAATGTAAAAATCACGGACAGTAATAAGGCTATTGGAGCATGGCTCGAAAATGCCCATAAACATTGTATGTAAATATGTAATGTATATTAGCGAAAGCTAAATAAATATACACCACTACTACTACAATAATATTGTCAGAAGCCCAGATACTGATAAAATTTTACTTTAGGGCGGCCACTTGTTGTGCCTACGCACACTCTAGAGTCGTCAAGCATGGTCAAGTGAGCCGTGAGGTTAGCTCCAACCGTTCGAAGCCTCTATGTTGTTCGATGGTGATAAATATAGTGTTTTTCTGTTTCCTAACGACGAAAACTGTTTTTTTTTTTTTTTTTTTGTATCAGTCTTTCATATGCAAAGAGGCGAGCGATATTGTATCAAGATGAAGTAGTGAAAGTAAAGTGGCCGCTGTGGGAGTCACATATGGGCTTCGAAATCGAAAATCTGAATCAACAGCGCACTGCGGTTTGGCAAGCCTACACACTAAATGCTCTAAGTTGTGTCTTACCATTGGGTTTGTTAGCTAACAGACTCAATGCTCGCACGGGTGTTGACGGCGCCTGCAGTGGCTTTCAAGTGCTAGGTAAGGTGTCTAGTGATAGTGTGCGTGTGTTTAACTACACTTTTTAATTAACGAATTTTTCTAGATGGGCCGGTGAAGTGTTCATACGGGAAGTGTAGAAATAATAAAAAGGCGTTTCCAGAACTGAAATTTTTCAATTTTCCTAAGAACACTGAACGGCGAAACTCCTGGGTTGTTAATTGCAACAATAACGCACATTTGTTCTTAACCAATGCTCAATTGGATAGGTTGTCTGTCTGTCTGTCAGAAACATTTCACAGCAGACTCCTTCGCGAGGCGTGGTTGCCATAACAAGTTGAACTGGAATGCAGTTCTTACATTGGATGGTAAGTTGTTGCATGACCAGATATTAATAGACACGGAGGTGGAGGATGTTTCAGATGAAGACGTTGCTGTTGTGGAGGGATTGTTGTCTTTAATCTCTCCCTGTACGCCTGATAATGATTCCCCAGTTAACAATCCGACGATAGCGTCCGTAGATAGTACTCCTCCTAATTGTGTACCCAACTTCGTAAATAACACTGCGCCAGCGCCTGAATCCGCATCGAAAAAAGATTCGTGTATACTAAATGTCCCGTTAAAAACTAGCATGCAGAACTACGACATAACGCCGGAATGGAATGCACCTCTAACAGACATCCCTACAACGTCCACCCCCATTCATCACGCAGACTACAGTAGACCTAAAGCAGATAAGTGTTACAAAAAAAAATATCTAAAATATCATACAACAAAATTGATTAATAGTAACAGTAGTAACCTTGTAAACCGTAAACCCGAAACGCCTATCCCTTTAAGAAGCATGCCACTTTATGACAATATTAACAATATTGATTGTAACTCCGAGCCCACCCCTTCAATTGCAAGGCACGCACCTCCGTTGGGTAATGCAAGTGAACAGAAGTTTTTCCATGTAAATGATTGGGTAAATGATTGGGACTTCACTGAGAGTTTTGTGATTTTGTTTCAGAAAAGGAATACGGCCCAACCCACATGTGGTTTGTGTGGAAATAGACAATGATTGATATTTGGGCTTAACGTCTCATATTTTTGAATCGAGGCTAATCGAGACAATGAGTGGGTGATATATGAAAATGAAATAGGTTGCTGTTTGGAGGAAAGGGGCAAGTAGGAGGGAGGGGTGGAAAGGGGAAGTGGATGGACAAGAGAGGGGGGAGGTTGTGTTTGCTAGACTGCTCATTAGGCAACACAAAATTAAAATTGAGCCAATGCTTCAATGAAAACCGGCTTACCTAACCAGTAACAAAACAAAACAAAACCGTCAAAATCGTCGAGATGCCAATCCGCAAAAATAGTAGGCCTAACGTATCTGATTGCTGATTGGCTATTTATTTTTAAGACAAAGCTACCAACAAACAACACAACTTTTATAATATGTGCTCTCTAAAAAATGCTTATAAGCCTACTGTAGTTGTTTTTTTTTTATGGCAAAATCATTGTTTTTGCTCTCCGATCAATGCAGTTCCCATTTGGTGTTTTCCTAGTAGGCCTACTTGTATCACATTAGGTAGTATCAGTAGGTAAGTGATTGTTGGCCATAAAACATTTCTCTTCATGCAATAAAAATGTAATTTAGGTGCACTTTTGATGATTGCACAAGATTTTTTAAGATAGGCCTACATGGAACATACTTAACTTAAAAAGTGGGATGTTCGCTTACCTACCAACCATTTATTTGAAGTGTTGCCAAAAGTGTGATATGATATATTTGTTTTTAGGAAAAATGCAGCAGATCGACAGTACTCAACAAATTACATGAACGTAGGACGGAGAGCCAAATTACACAAAATAACGATGCCAATCCTAGTATTCCAAGCGTTTCTGAGGTTGTGGGAGAACATAACATTCATATAGTATTAACAGCAGCCCATCAAAGCTGAAGAGGAAAAATGAAACTATAATCAAGAGAAAAAATGAACAGCTATCTGACCAAAGTAAAACGTAAGGAATTATACATTTCTTCATTGGTAGAGTTATTATCAACACTTGAAAGATAAAAACTTACTTAATAAGCAAAATACGGACATAATGGATGAACGATTCACACATGTGTTAACAAATTTTAAGCGGGCGCGGCCCTGGGGTGGGGAACAGTCGTGGGCATGGTACCGAGAGGTTAAATATAAGAAAGTGGGCCAATTTGAGGACATAAAATGTATTATCATACACCATATCATGTATTTTTCTAAATGCATTTTATCTATCAAATGCATTTCTTAATACATATAAGTAATGCATTTTGTATCATGTGGGAATTGAGTGCAACCAATATAATATGAATAGATTTTAGTATTGCTTCAA
Organism: Isoperla grammatica; assembly: GCA_945910005.1. Classification (NCBI taxonomy): domain Eukaryota; kingdom Metazoa; phylum Arthropoda; class Insecta; order Plecoptera; family Perlodidae; genus Isoperla; species Isoperla grammatica. Next base: position 2,846,519 of record OX246747.1, on the reverse strand, counting down.
ACTCTTTACCTAGTTGTTTGAAATTGTGTTGCGCTGTTTCAAATAATGTGTCAGTCAACGCACCTCTACGAAAGATCCACAAATAATAATTTTTGTTTTCCTCCTTAGATTTCACTACTGAGGATTCTCCCCATCTTCAAGATCAACCCAGCCTTGCTACAGTGGAACGTTCCTCCAGCTAATCGGAGAAACCTCCACTGCTACCACTAAGTCTTGATTAACAGTCTTTATAATACTGTAAACATAGGGTTATAATATAAAGTCCATGCTACCCGAATCGAAGTCGACAGCCAATCACAGGTCACCAAAATAATTATAATGTGTGACGTTATCACGGCGATCGCGGGAACACAATTATTTTCAAAATGGTGAACCAGTTAATAGTAAAGTTGTTTGTTTGATATCTAGCGTGGACTCTGTGGCAAGACCACTTCTGCAGAACCTGAAACAATTCAATGGTTCCTTTGGATGTTCATTCTGTCTTAAGGAGGGAGCTCGAGTGGCAGGCGAAGGACGGGGTTTCTCCAGAGTGTATTGTGGAGTAGTAGATAAGCTTCGAACTGAAGAACAACACTTTAGAGATGCCCAATTAGCAAATGAGACTAATAGTGCTGTTAATGATGTAAAAGGGATCCCATCTATGATGCTCTTGCCATGCTTCAACATAATTGACTCTTTTATTCCAGATTATATGCATGCCGTTTAACTAGGCGTTGTAAGATGGTTTGTAAATCAGTGGTTTGAGAGTTCCAATGCAGCACAAGATTGGTACCTAGGTGGTAATTGTCACACAATAAATGAGAAACTTATGGGAATCGAGCCACCATCTGAAATAACAAGACCACCGAGATCTCTTGAAGAAAGAAAGTTATGGAAAGCCAGTGAATGGCGATCTTTCTTACTGTATTATTCATTGCCATGTTTAAAAGGATCTTTGGATAGATATTTGGGCTTAACGTCTTCAACTAGGCTAATCAAGACGATGAGTGGGTGATAATGAAGATGAAATAGGGAACTGTTTGGAGGAAAGGGGCAAGTAGGAGGGCGCGTGAGGAAAGGAGAAAGGGGAGGAAAGGATATTGGGGTGTGGACTGCACTTTGTCTGACTTCTCCCCCTCGACCAGTCCAGAATCACAGTTGTTATGTGTAAATAATATTTGACTAATGTTAATGTCTACAACGTCTAACTATTAATTAACAAACCTGGCATCATTATTATTTGTAATCAATTTGCAATCAACTCGTAATAACGGGAAATGCTGTTTGGCTTGGCTTCTCCTATCCTTGTTTCAAACCAGTCCCTTCGTGAGAACCACATAGTAGGCCTATTTCTACACTGGCAGCAGGTACTCGTCAAATGGGTAACTGTCAACTCCACATGTGATTACTGATACGGCGTAGGCCTAGGTCCTAGACTACTTTTAACTAAAAGTTTAGATCTCTGGTGAGCTAGAAGGGAGGCCTGGCCTAGGCCACATTTGCTCTACAGGGGCCTCATTCCTGTACATTTTCTTAACTCTCGCTAACCCCGGGTCAATTTGACCCCGGGGTAACTCTAAGGGTCAAACCTTATCCAGTACAAGTGTTAACATAGGGTTATAATGTAAAGTCCATGCTACCCGAATCGAAGTCGACAGCCAATCACAGGTCGCCAAAATAATAATAATGTGTGACGTCATCACGGCGATTGCGGGAACACAATTATTTTCAAAATGGCTGAAGTAAGTCATGGCAGCCAGTTCTATAAATGTTACTGAAGAAGAGAAATTAGTGCTTGTGCGTGAGGTACAGCTACGAAGTGCCACTATAAATAGAGAATTCTGTGCTACTCTGACAAAGGCACACAAGGACCGTGCGTGGGAAATGGTGGCCGAGTCGGTCAATGCTGTAGCCCCAATATCGCGATCCATCAAGGCGGTAAGTAGATTCTGCTTTCATTCATACAATCAATGGCTAGGGCCTAGCTTAGGCTGGGCCTCGTTAAGATTGATTGATTGATGGGGCTTAACGTCTCATATTTTTGCAACAATGGCTAATCGAGACGATGAGCGGGTGATAATGAAGATGAGAAAAATGATGTTGAACAATAAAGCCACAACCGAATCAGATCCATTGTACGTCGCGTGGGTCGTCATACGGGAGTCCAGCAAGGGAGGGCAGGGCCAAGTGGGAGGAGAAATATTCAGTGGGACAGTGGGGGGGGGGGGGGAGGGACAGGGTCTCCTTCCGTCACCACTTACGACTACAGAGTCACGCTGGGGTATTCTTCCCCGGGCCCAGACGGGCCTCGCGTTTGGTGTTGAAGAGGTTGATGAGCATGTAGAAAGGCCACGGTGAGTTTTTAGGAACAGGCTCGATCCTTTAAATCTCCCGGACAACGATCTGATGAGAAACTACCGGTTTCCTCGTCACGTAATCATAGAACTGTGTGACGAGCTCGAGCCAGTGTTGGGCAGGGCTACGGCTCGATCACATACGTTACCAGTCCACACACAGGTGCTAATATCTTTACGATATATGGCACTAGCTAGCTTCCAAATTGTTTTGGGAACGTGGCTGGGAAAAGGCCAGTCTAGCTGCAGCCGTGTCCTCAAAAGCAAGAGAGCAAGAGAGTGCAAGAGAGCATACAAGAACAATTAGATGTGCCACTGCAAAGAGATCCCTCTTTAACAATGGATTCAGATTCAACGTTTACAAGTGAACCAGCTCTAGATCAGCCACGAGATTACACATCTCCACCAAGTGTGTTGAGCAGTACCATTAGAATTTTACAAACTTCACAGGGACCATTATTAGAGACAAATTTACATACTATTAGGGATGGTTATAATTTTTCAAAAATTACTAATCCTCGAGGTAACAGATTTGAATTTCACCTATCACTTATCACCTATTTGTAATCATTTTCGACACACAATTTTGTGTTTCATGGCTTCCTGCGACCGACACATATAAGTTGAAGAATTTTACAAGCAATAACATAACAACAAGACTTTCTTTGCAATTGCGACGACATTCTAGCAGACAGAGAAACACTATGGACTATCTGCTCTAAAATAGACTTGAATATATTAGCATACATTTGCATTACTTAGTTCAGAGGCTCGGATGATTCGTACACAACCATCTAGAAGTTATTAAGCTTGCATGGAAGGACATGTTAAAGCTTCCGTAGGTTTGTTGCAGCTGGGTTTTTAGAATACTTAGGCCCGGTTTCACCAAGTTGTCGTAATCCGTCGACCAACTAGTCCGCGGATCATGCAAATCGTCGATTTCTGATTGGTCAATAGAAATTTTCAACCACAGGCTACGCTATTATCAAATATCAAAAAGGCTGTGTGTTTTGTTTATCGCGCCATTTATAAGGTGTATACTACTACTACGTGTATTGCAATTTGCACCTCTTGAAATGTCTGCAAATAGATTTGTACGCAGCGCAAATTATAGCGAGGAGGAGAAATTATTTCTCCTCAACATTGTGCATACGTACGTAAATATATTAGAGTCCAAGAAGTCAGATGCCGTCACATCAAAAGAAAAGGAGAGGACATGGGAGCTGGTAGCGGCGGACTTCAACGCGAAGTGCGGGAAGACGTTCCGAACCATCTCTTCCCTGAAAACGTGCTATGTCAATATCAAAAAAAAATGCCAGGAAACTGGAGGCTGACAAAAAAGCTGAAATATTTAAGACGGGTAAGTAAAATCTATTATCTACATTCTTCAAATACTTGTATTTTATGACATGGAAACGTCAAAGCAAAATACGAAACGAAGTTTGGGTCGTGCAACAAATTGTTTTAGCATCGCAGCACACGCAACTACACCTAGGTCTAGCACGCATCCTTATCTGTTTCAATAGGTCCTACCTATTTCAATCTAATCGGCCGCGTGAGTCTAGACGAATTCGAACTAATTTGGCGCCTTCGACGGTCACGCGGACTCGCCCCTTTCCGTCCGTGGTTGAACATAACCTAAAAGTACAGAGGCGTAGGCCAGACCTTCGGTGTTCGTTCTTTGATCATTTTGTGTTTACTGTTTACCGACGTAGGCCCTTTGCTCACCTTTCAGAGGAGATAGATATTTGGGCTTAACGTCCCATCTTTTTGCAACTTTGCTAATCGAGACGATGAATGGGTGATAGCCCAGGTGATGATGTTTGGAGGAAAGTGAAACGGGAGGGAAAGGGCGGATGTAGGCCTAGGGCCCTAGGCTGCACTTCGTGTGACTTCTCCTCGACCTTACACGACGGGATGAGCCTTGTGTCCAATTTTAAGGTGCGCGATTGCCGCCATCGAGGTTTGGATGGAAGGCAAGAAGACCACAATCTGATTTACAACCAGTCGTCAGACCGGTAAGCGTTGCATGAGCTGTGCCCCGCGGTGCACTGGTCTATTGGTGCGCACATGACTATATCTGGCAACCTCTCCTGATTGACTAGTACAACACGATACGGTAGTAGAGGTTAAGTGTCTATATGCAAATCGGAATTGTGAAAATAGACCTGTGACTGTACCCTTTTTGGAGAGAGTAAATAGCCAACTTTTTTTTTAAAGAAATCATAATTATTATTAAGTACAGGGACAGATGCTCTTAATACAACGCAACTTCTGTCACTTTGTTGTGTACACATTCAAAGATAGATAGATATTTGGGCTTAACGTCTCTTATTTTTGAAACTTGGCTAATCGAGACGATGAGTGAATGAAATATGTTCACAGACGTCAAGGTTTTTAAAATGTTAATCGACTACTCCTTCATTGACGACATGTAACTAAAACTAAGAGATTCACTTGATTCCAAGAACCTCCCTTCCTCGCTTGACCATGCTCTCGTTGATGTTGATTCATATCTGTGGCCTCGTTGCTCCCTCAGGTGTAATTGATGCTCAGACTTGTGTCTCCTGCTACCGTTGAAGCGTTATGAAATCGCAGATTACTGGCGCCTAACATCCGGTGTGATCCCACTGTACTTGGCAGCTAAATACCCAATATTAACGATAAATACAAAAAAAAATACTAAAAATACTTTGTCGTCTCCATTCATTATGACTGTGTCAGCATCCTCGTTATTACAAAACACATCACTTAACGAGAATACACCGTTATACTGTGAGGACCCGACTGAGTGGGTCTTCCTATTAGTATAAGAGAGGGTTCTACGGGGTAGGTGGCCAGGCTTATCACGAAAACACAATATTAATTAGTAAAGGTTTATTAGAATAAATGGGCGGCGAAGGCAAGATTGGCGGACAGCGCGCAGCTTCCTATCCTTGCCCTGGCCCCGATTGTACTGCCCAACAACCCCCGAGACAGAGGGCTGGCACCCGCGACCCTCCCTCTCCCCCCACCAGCGGTGGGAGCGAGGCTGCGGCGTGGTTTAGCCATGGTTGCCGGGCATACCCTTACAATACTCTTACTGCCTAGTTTACATATGAAATTATCCTGGAATTTCAGGTTGACATTGGTACACCTTGGTGATAGTGATTGATTATTTGGGCTTAACGTCTTATATTTTTGCAACTTGGCTAATCAAGACGATGAGTGGGTGATAATGAAGATGAAATTAAAGGGCGCGTGAGGAAAGGGGAAAGGGGAGGAAAGGGGATTGGGGTGTGGACTGCACTTCGTCTGACTTCTCCTCCTCGACCAGTCCGGCTAGGGTGGCCCTACCAGAAGCATACGCTTCCGCCGGCATAGCTCTCGGGATCAACAAAGCACGCAAAACCAGCCCACCGCGATAAGGTAGCAGTCCATGGGCAGGGGTACACCTTGGTTGATATGTGACAAAATCAATGATGATGATATTTGGGGTTTTACGTCCCATATTTTTGCAACGAGGCTAATCGAGACGATGAGTGGGCTATTTAGAGGATGAAAAAACGCCACATGACATCCATGCCCAAGCCAGGATTCGAACCTGGAACGCAGAGACCGCGGCCCTACCAGAAGCATACGCTTCCGCCGGCATAGCTCTCGGGATCAACAAAGCACGCAAACCTGCCCACCACGATAAGGTAGCAGTCCCTGGGCAGGTTGTTTTTTGCCTCAATTTTCACATTTCTAAGAGAGCAAGCTGTTCAGGACCAGCGAAATACTAACAAACTTCTCACTGTATTAGATAATTTTTTAAAATATAAAAACACGCCTAACGCCGACAAAACTTATAAAAGTTTTTTTGATTTCGTATCCCAGATTCCTTTAAAACCTTATTACAATATCGGGCCGTGTTTTCATTATTCCGTTGTAACGACGCCACTGGTGCCACTGCGGCAAGCTGCCCCACAGGTGGTGAATTAGTTTTATATCGTGTAAGATCCTTAAACTCCGATTCTACTTTTAGTAGGAGCGCAAGATGTACTTTTTTGGCTCTCGTAGGCTATTCGTGAAAGAGTATAGCGGTAAACGGGATTATGCAAAGGCATGTATAACAATGATTTTGGACCAGGGTTACATCGGCGGAATTGCTGCAGACGGCTTTAGTGGCGCCGCGACGCCACCTGACGCCGCCACACGACGCCACCGAACGTTTTGGCTTATAACTTTTACACCGTTTGTCCTACAGAAAAAACAAAAATGATTTCTCATTCAGTTTTTAAATACGAATCGATTAGTACCAAAAAAGTTATGATTAGATGAGCGTAGCGAAGCAGAGTGAATCTCACATTTCAACTCGATTGGCGCTTTGTCTTTGATTGTGCACAAAAGTTTGTTCGTCTCGCACAGGTCACACGGCTTGACGGATTCGGCTGAAATTTTAGATAAACTCTTGTGACTACAAGTATAGATGCTGTTAACATAAACAAGAAAATCCGTTAAGATTCCAACCTACAAAAAATTAATTAGTGAAAAATATCGAGTTTTAATTTTTTTGTTCTTCGCGCACAGGTTAAACTTCTTAACGGATTTGGCTAAAATTTTAAGTCAACACTCTGGACTATTAAAGTAGATGCTGTAAACATAACCAAAAAAATCCATCAAGATGCCAACCTACAAAACATTTATAAGTGAAAAATATCGAGTTTTAATTTGTTTTATTAAAATTTATGGACGGATTTAAATATTTGTTTTATATTTATGTCCAAAATAAGAATATTGACACGTGATAAAAGTTTGAAAGTATTTACTTCAACCACCATTTTGTAACAAAATATTTTGGTTTTTTGTATGCAAAAGTTGGTTCGTCGAGCACAAGTCAAACGGCTTGACGTATTTGGTTGAAATTTTCAGTGAACACTCACGCTCACTACCAAGATGCTGTTAGCATATCCAGCAAGATCCGCCAAGATGGCAACCTACAAAAAAATAACTACTAAAACAAATAACATATTTTTTTTTTTTTATATTAAAACTTGCCGTGGGATTTTAATATTTTTTTTAAATGAATTGCAAAATAATAGTGTCAACATATGACAGAAGTTTTTAAATTGTTTTGTTAACGGACATCTTGTAAACAAATATTTGTTTATTTACGGCAATGTATTTTGCTATTGTCAACTTTTTTGCTAATATCTGTACTCTCGTTTGAGTCATGGGTAGAATTTGGCCCAGGTAATATATCTGTCGATTATAAGAGGCGAGAAAATAGCGGCCCTCCTTTCTCTGTCCTCCAAGGAGCATTAAAAGCACGCATTCCTGTCCACCACGATAAGTTAACAGTTGCTGACAAGAGCATATGCTTCGGTAGGGCCACCGTAGCCGGACAGGTCGAAGCCAAACGAAACGAAATTATAACAGGTAAATGCCTTGTTTGATAAATAAAAAAAATCGGTTAACGCAGAGCGTTTTCCTAGTCATTAAATATTAAGACTGGTTATATCATTACAACCTTACAAAAACGATTTTTTTAAGTAATGAGTGCTATCAGCAGTCACTCTCTTGGGGAGGTGTCCCCCTAGCCAGTAAAAATATATTCGTTATGTCCTTGTTACTTGAATCCTACACGACGTGGTGACCGGTTCGCCCAACAGTTTAAACTGCGCATACAAAAAATTAATAGTAGTTTATTTTTCAATCACATCCTTATATCGTTGTCTACGCATTTTCATTACTCCCCTATTCATACTGCCATAATAGAACTTGTCAAATGCAACTGCTCTAAGTCAAGATGTGCATCGCGGTGCAGCTGCAAATCGCACGGTTTACGGTCGGTGTACGGAGCTATGCAACTGCACAACCGAAGACGAGGACAACATTTGCTTGAACTCAGTTTCTGAGACATTGCCTGATACTTCATCCGATGAAGATGAAGATGGCTCCTACTAGATTGTAATTACTTTTTAAATTTTTTATCGTGTATAGCTTTGTAAAATTTTAAATTAATATTTAATGACTAGGCAAAACGCTATGCGTTAACCGATTTTTTTTATTTATCAAACAAGGCATTGCCTGTTATAATTTCGTTTCGTTTGGCTTCGACCTGTCCGGCTACGGTGGCCCTACCGAAGCATATGCTCTTGTCAGCAACTGTTAACTTATCGTGGTGGACAGGAATGCGTGCTATAATGCTCCTTGGAGGACAGAGAAAGGAGGGACCTTATTTTCTCGCCTCTTATAATCGACAGATATATTACCTGGGCCAAATTCTACCCAGGACCCAAACGGGAGTACAGATATTAGCAAAAAAGTTGACAATAGCAAAATATATTGCCGTAAATAAACAAATATTTGTTTACAAGATGTCCGTTAGCAAAACAATTTAAAAACTCCTTTCATATGTTGACACTATTATTTTGCAATTCATTTAAAAAAATTATTAAAATCCGACGGCAAGTTTTAATATAAAAAATAAATAAAATATTTTATTTGTTTTAGTAGTTATTTTTTTGTAGGTTGCCATCTTGACGGATTTTGCTGGATATGCTAACAGCATCTTGGTAGTGAGCGTGAGTGTTCACTGCAAATTTCAACCAAATACGTCAAGCCGTTTGACTTGTGCTCGACGAACAAACTTTTGCATACAAAAAAACAAAATATTTTGTTACAAAATGGCGGTTGAAGTTAATACTTTCAAACTTTTATCACGTGTCAATATTCTTATTTTGGACATAAATATAAAACAAATATTTAAATCCGTCCATAAATTTTAATAAAACAAATTAAAACTCGATATTTTTCACTAATAAATTTTTTGTAGGTTTGCATCTTGACGGATTTTCTTGGTTATGTTAACAGCATCTACTTTAATAGTCCAGAGTGTTGACTTAAAATGTCAGCCAAATCCGTTAAGAAGTTTAACCTGTGCGCGAAGAACAAAAAAATTAAAACTCGATATTTTTCACTAATTAATTTTTTGTAGGTTGGAATCTTGACGGATTTTCTTGTTTATGTTAACAGCATCTATAGTTGTAGTCACAAGAGTTTATCTAAAATTTCAGCCGAATCCGTCAAGCCGTGTGACCTGTGCGTGACGAACAAACTTTTGTGCACAATCAAAGACAAAGCGCCAATCGAGTTGAAATGTGAGATTCACTCTGCTTCGCTACGCTCATCTAATCATAACGTTTTTGGTACCAATCGATTTGTATTTAAAAACAGAATGAAAAATCATTTTTGTTTTTTCTGTAGGACAAACGGTGTAAAAGTTATAAGCCAAAACGTTCGGTGGCGTCGTGTGGCGGCGTCAGGTGGCGTCGCGGCGCCACTGACGCCGTCTGCAGCAATTCCGCCGATGTAACCCTGGTCCAAAATCATTGTTATACAAGCCTTTGCATAATCCCGTTTACCGCTATACTCTTCCACGAATAGCCTACGAGATACACTTTGCTGCTCTACTATTTGACCATGCGCCATCAATTACTTTAATACTAAAGGAGTTGGAACTTGCTATGGGCTAGAACTTCGTTTACATTACTCGTTTGATTGAATAATAAGGCTTAACGTCTCATATTTGTGCAACGATGGCTAAGCGAGACATGAGCGGGTGGTAATGAAGATGATGATGAAGAATGAAGCCAGATCCGAATCAGATCAATTGTAGGTCGCGTGGGTCGTCAAACGGGAGTCCAACAAGGGAGGGCAGGGCCAAGTGGGAGGAGAATTATTCAGTTGTTCAGTGGGGGGTGGGGGGGGGGGGGGGGGGGGGTGGGGGGAAGGGACAGGGTCTCCTTTCGTCGCCTCTTACGACTAACAAAGTCACTCTGGGTAAATTCTTCCCCAGGCTCAGACAAGCTGTAGCCTATGGTTACTATGAACGTTTTCAGTTAGATTTAAACTTATGCTTGTAACTCTAGTTCCACTGTGGTTGCTAGAGTAACGTAATTAAATTAGTTCTTAGGCCTAAATTAAAATGCACTAACCTATACAATATGTTAGTACATAGGGCCTACTACCAAACAAAGCTACAATAACATTATTGGGTGAAACGGAGAACAGACAGTGGAAAACACAAAAAGAGTTTGCGAGGATGCCCTAGAGGTCATAACGGCAGCGGGATGGTCAAAACGAGTCGACTACTGTGAAAAACTGATACGAGAGAAACACGGCCACAGAAATGGGCATGGATACCCGGGGAGTTGGGCCAATAATCATAAGCCTTCATGCAAGTGATGACTGACAGCGACGAGACAGACGAGGCTGATGACGAGCTTTGGCGGTTCCCTTATGAAGCTAGAACAAACTGACATTTTTAAATAGAACAGTCTGCAAATGCTGCCATGAATAATTTATTTACACTTTGTTATATTTTTAATAGTATAAAGCCTGTATTACACGTCAAACTTTTCATTCAAGAAGTTGAATTCAATCTTGAGTTCAACTTATTTGACCGTGTTATCGCCAAACTTGAATGTAAAAAATTGAGCTCAAGACTTGAATTCAATGTTGAGTTCAACTTTTTTCAATTAGCGCATGCTCTAATTTCCATCAAACTTGAAGGAAACCAACCAATCAGGATCAACCTGCACCTGCACTGGCGCACTCCAGACAAACGCCAACATAACCTAAACCACCGAGGTTATATAAAGTGGTTATATAAATGAGCCTTGTTTGTACGCGATGTCATCACCAGATTACCTAAATCGGAAATAATCTAATTATACTTGTTACAATTTAGAACCCTAGGCTAGCCGTCTGAATGAACATTAAGGTTAAGATTGGTTACCTAGGCTAGGCCTACCTAGGTTTAGTAATGTCAGTGAGCTCATGCTCAATAATGTTAGTACTATGTAGTCCTACTACTGAACTATGAATGACAATTCCTATATGTATATTATGTATATGTCAATTGCAGAGAAATAAAGCACAGATGCATGCATAGGGACCTAGGCCCTAGGCCTAGGCTTAGGCTAGGAATACGCGGGAACGGGAATAGGCCTACGGAAATCAACCAATCAGGACACAAATTACACACCAACTCAAATTGAACCGTGTAACTGGACTTTCAATGTTTCCTTCAATTATTTTCATCAAATCTTGAATTCAAGATTGAGTTCAACTTCTTGAATGCAAAATTTGACCATGTAATACAGGCTTAATAATTTCATATATTTTATATATATATATATATATATGGATTTGTTGCCTACCAGGATATTCCGCCGCTTGTGTGAGTATACTGGTGCAGACCGAAGTCTGTCCCCCATTGCTCGACGTTTCGCCAGAATTTTTTCTGGCTGGCTGGTTTACGAGTCTCTATCACGTCCTTCTCAATCAAGAGCCTAACGTCAACTGACTATTGTCAGACGAGGCGCGCGTTGTCTGTATCCCCACTGCTGTAGAAGGTGGAGGTGCGGGGCGGCGCGGTTCTATTGTTAATCTTGAGGGCTGAGCCATGTAACATGAAGAAAGCGCTGGTGCGGTGGCGTTAGTTTTTTACTGAAGATGGTGCCAACTGACTAGCTTGCAAACTGCATGCCTCGGTTACTGGGTCACTGCTACCCGAGATCGCTGAGTAGACAGTACAAGCCTCTCCAAATGTTTGTTTACTGACAAGCAACATGGGGATTTGAGACAGATCACTTGGTGGGTTCGTTACTTTTTCACACCTGCAACCCTGTACCAGAGATAACTATAAAACCCACAGAATAGAAGAAAATCTAAACGTAATATAAAATACAATGTAGTGGAATGAATATACAATTTGATAATAATTAATGTTTTCGAGCACACCATGGATAAAGTTGAGTATCGCTAATTGTACTGTACTGCTAATTGTACTAGTGTTTAACGACGTACTCGACAACTTAGGTCATATGACGTCTTCCGAATCAGGTCCATCTATATCGCGGGAGTCGTCATAAGGGGAGTCCGGCAAGGGAGGGCAGGGCCATGTGGGAGGAGAAATCTTCAGTGGGACAGTGGGGGGGGGGGGGGGGGGGGGGGAAGGGACAGGGTCTCCTTTCGTCGCCTCTTACGACTAGCAGAGTCACTCCGGGCCTATCCTACCCCAAGCTCCGCCGGGCTGGGTTTGACCGCTTTACGAATGAATTAGTTTATACTCAAGAAGAACGCACAATATACGTTAAAATGCGGTGGTACTCTCGACCCTCGCACCCGACGAAGAGAGTACACACAGTTCGTGTAGAATATGCAACCTGCACTTGACTTGTCGTTTATCTTGTAGAAGACAACGAAGGAAACCCACACTATAGCTAGGACATTATGCACAAGACAGCAGCTGCCACCATGCCGAAGACAGGGTTGGTGAAAACTAGGGTGTTGCGTAGCTTCGCATGTTGTGGATATCAATGCTACCGAGGTCCTGTTTGGATTGTCATGTGGTTACTGACGGTGATTGAATGGCGGTAACGCTCTTAGCCAACTACTACAAACAAGCATCGGGAGCTTACGTAGTCGAAACAACCAAATCAGTTTTGTAAAACTAAGTAACAGTAGGCCTTACATCATGATATTCTATTCTTGTTATTTTATTAATTTGCATTATTATTTGTATTATTTGTACGCATAGTTCTATTTATTGTCCTCTTTTGTAAATCAGTTTGATAACTGAACAGGATGGACACTAAATAAATAAAACTATACACCGGTCTCTGTGGGCCTATTTGGCAGGTGTGAATCTACAGTTCGTGGGTTCAAGTCCCGCGTAGAGCACTTTTTTTATTTGCATTTCACCTTTATGGAGCATAAGCTCGTTGTCTAGAATAGAATAGCTGAATTGACAGAGACGTAACACAATAACAAAGTTCAGACATGACTCGTTGTGATCGCAGGTATAACGTTCACGGAAGCGTGATATTTATTGACATGACAAATAATTATTGCTCATTGTTAGAATATCACAAAATACAACCACAGTTATCGATACATTTATGGTAAGATTCTTTTCAAACGCTGTACGTATCGTTGACACTTTAATTTCTTTACATATAATTTCACAAAATGATTAAATTCCATTGTTGACTACAAGACTTTACGTATACGGATCTATAGTAAAATTAGTCCATATCACAGCGTGTCTCGATATCTTGTGCCAAGGGAGGCCGTCGTCAAAGAACAATCCAAACTGCTACTACCCCTTACCCCTCGTTATGACAATACATGTTCCGGTCCTTTCTCAGAAAGTGGGTCTGTGGGTGTCGCGGCCCACTAGTCAATATAGTTATAAACACATAACCTGAAATATGTTAGTACTGAATATCATAAAAATGTGTTCCTCTGTAGCTGTGGCCCGCCCGACAAGTGGGAGACCCAGCTATTCTCGAAATGAGAGCACGTCATATTACCTATATCACCTCAAAAATCCCGTGATATTTGTACCATGCGATAAGCTATGATTTCATAACTCACGGTACGAGTCTAATATAACCTAAAACTTCGCGATAAATTCGAACGAGAAATGATTGTAATGCTTGCTATCTTGCTAGGTGTCTGTATAAATTAAATTTATCCAACAAAATGGAACGCATTTGTACTAAATAAATTATATACTCGTTGAGGCGGAACGGCGTAGTATTGAGAAAGTGATACAAAATATGACTCATAATAACGGATCGCGTAGTAAAAAACCGTCATAACTCGATCACGTGCTCACTGCTCATATTTAGAGAATAGCCCCGCTGGGTTCGATTTCCAGCAGGGTCGGTTGTTTTACTTTGTGTCTTGTCCCATAAAATATATGTATATGTGTGAACTAAGACAGAAAGCTAAAAATTCCGACCCCGCTGAGAATCGAACCCAGGTCTACCACTTGCCGGCGTGGGAGTCTTGGATTCGATTCCCAGCGGGGTAGGATTTTTAACTTTCTGTCTTAGTTCACTTATATAAAACTCATAGTGGCTTACTATAAAAACCAGATTTCATATACTATTATATACGATTTTTTATATTTTGTTGGTTGCAGAATGTATGATAAGGATTGGTTTTATCTAAACAAATGTTTCCTTATAACATATATTAAATCGATATTTTTTCGAGAAACACTCTTTTCGTGATGGTGGTGGTGAAAATCCGGAAAGTAAAACACCAACCCCGACTGGGAATCGAAGTCAGGTATCCCGAGCATTTGCCGGGTGGGCGCCATAATGTCATAATGCACACAATCCAGCCGACGAATTACCAGTCTCGCTGGTGTAAAGGTTATGGAGCCCACCCGGCAAGTGGGAGACCTGGGGTTCGATTCCCAGTCGGGGTTGTTTTTTAATTTCTGGATCTCTCCACATATATATATTAATTAACACACTAAAGCTTTATTTTAATTTTATTGATATATATATATATATATGTATATGTACAAATTGGATATTTTCGCACCAATACTGAGTTTGTAAATTGACATGAGTAAGGGGTAAAACTTGACTCCATTTTGTGTAATATAGGCTAACTACATACAATTAAAACAATATTTTAGGGATTTCTTATCATCACTCTAACATTTATAAAAAAAATATATAAAGAATAATGTTGTGAATTTGTATTTGCGTATAAGTAATAGATTTGTGAACCTCGTGAACATCGTTCAAAATTTCCGAATCAAAATCTTCTAACTCACGAGAAGTGTTTTATTAGTGGTCGACCGACCGTGCTCCTTTCAAATGCATTTCAAATGTATTTACAGCAGATATTTACAACTTAGCATGCCAGGCGGCTATCCGGCCGGCCGGCCGCTGGCTTTTGTTGTTGAAAGAAGGGTCGTCTATGGCTGTGCATCTCTCTATCAAAAGAGCTTCTCACTCGCCCAAAACTTCCCCTCCAAGAATCTTGCAGTCGGAGTGTACTGGTCCGGAGAAATTTCTATGGAGGGCAGCACATTCGCTTCAAATTCTGTCCAATTTAAACACCAAATTGTAGGTTGCCTAATCGTAATGCCGTTTTTAAATTCTTAGGACATTCTAATTATAAGCGTACATTTTATGGGTTGGTTTTAGATTTTCTCGATCTAGTTCTTTTAAACAGTCAACTTAAAAAAATATTTGCGGATACGACGGCGAGAATTTAAAAAAGCCGGGACCCACACATAACGTGTACAGAAGTTGTCTGTACTAGAAAAATGTTTCATGAATATTGAGCTATTGGTTTACGAGCTATAGCGAATTTACTGTACCACTGCAAAAGTAAGACTCATCCTTCCCCTTAAGTTGAGCATTCTCGTCATCTTTAATTCCATTGCGAGCCGCTGATTCTGCATGTTGGCTGGCGACAACATGTGCAAATGAAAAAGGTAGGTTTGTGGGTGGCTTCATAACGTTGTACCTACGTTTTGCTTCAGCGATTGGAACACGTTCTAGGGCCATTATTTCTTGTATTTTCCTCTCCTCGATCCACTTCGGGCAATCTCGGGAGGAGGCAATGTGGGGGCCTTGGCAATTAACACATTTTGTTGGGGATGTGCAGGCAGTGTCTTCATGGTAATCAAACCCACAAACCCGGCAAGAAGGCGCATTATTGCAATGGTTTTTTCTTTTTTGTATGACCAAATCTTTGGCAGGTAAAACATCTCATGGGATTAGGTACGTACATTTTAACGTCCAGGATGTGGAAACCAGCAGCTATCTTATTCGGGAGTTTTCTCATGGGATTAGGTACGAACGTTTTAACGTCCAGGATGTGGAAACCAGCAACTATTTTGTTCGGGAGTTTGGGGGTTCTGAAGGTGAGAATAATTGTGGCGGTTGGCTTTAGTTGACCATCAATGCGTGATTTAATACGGTACAAATCAATAACACCTTGGGAGGCAAGTTCTTCTTTAATCTCTTCGTCGCTTGCGTACAGTAGAACAGTAGATCGGGACATCTCATGACTCCCTTAGATGTGTTTAAGCTGGTGTGAGGCTTGACCGAGACGTTGTAACGGTTACCAAATGACGTTGCTTTGGATAATAGTTCGGATTGTTTATCAGAATTCGTTTCCACTAGAATAGTGCCATTACGTAGTTTTCTGGCATTTTTCACGGTGCCTGCAATACATTGAAGAGCTTTGACGATTACGAAAGGCGACTCTGTTAGAAAGGATTTATCGTCCTCTCGTTGAATAACAAAAAATCGTGGCTGAGTTTCAGTAGAAGTAAATGATTTGAGAACGGTATCTAGCGTGATCGGGGTGTCAAACAAAGATCGGGGACGTTTGTTGCTTTTAATAGCGTGGGTGTATGAGATTGAAGGGGGAGGGGGGTTCCCACGGGCGTGGTTTGTGCTGGAAGCCATAGTTGAATGGGGACAACCTACAAAAGTTTCCCGGAATGACAGACTCAACTAACCCGTGTTGGTTCTACCACATAGGGCCTTGTAAACGGAACAGGGTCTATTTCATGGGGCAGCTAGACATGACAACATACACCGTTCATGAAGTAGAGCCAGTTAACGATTTCTGCGTGCATCAGGAGGTATGAAGGAAAGTGCTAATTTCACGTCCGGATGGGACACATACGCAATCGCCCTTCTAACAGTGCAGTTGGCCCCCGGCCCTGGGACGGTACCTAGAGGGACCTCCTGCACTGGGCATACAACCGACGCAATCTGTGCCCAAGCCCAAGTGCTGTCAAATCAATCAGAGAGTCGAATCATAACCTAATCATTACTGGGGTCGTCATCAGGGGAACAAGCCGTAAATAAACCATTTCGGGAGGGGGGGACTGGTGGGCGTTTGGATCGCAAAGAGGGCCGGCACGGATGAGGAAGAAGGTGATGAAAGTAAGAAAAGAGAAAAGATGATGAAGACAGAAATGAAAAAAGGGATGATTAAAGAAGTGCACGAGAGCCCTCTTTGCGGGCACCGGTCACCACGAGGAGGGACCCACCTCGACCGGTTCGTTGCTTTTTAAGTGGATGATATCGTCCTTGATGTAGGTAAGCCTAAAAATTATTTTATTTAGAAATGTTAATTAACATTATGTTGCCTACACATTTTTGTTGTACGTACGTTTAGTCTTGCATTAACTCAACGGATCTCTCATTTTCTTTTGCTGAGGGTTCAGTTTCCTTACCAAAAACATAAAACCTCAGTAGTCCTACGTTTTGAGACAAATCGGGGACAATTGGGTGTTCCAAAAGCTTTTTTTTTAGACACTAGGGGCAGAAATCTGGGACAATCCCAGTTTTCTGGGACGGATGGTCACACCACCCCAAATTGAACAATATGATATTTCATTAAATTCCTAGCCCTAATAATAACAGTAATAATATTATTCTGTAACTCATTTCCAACTATGTCATGTTAAGTGGTTGTTGCCCACCCTTGTCTAGGTCATGAAACTGTCAGTGATTAATAATAATAAGAACAATAATTTAATAATAATATGAAGGCCTTTCTGTAGGCTAAGTAATCATGTAGCTTACATGTTTGTTTTTCGAATAGGATTCGGCCTCAAACACAACGCGAGATCAACACGTGTCGAATATGCACGACAGTTACCGCAAACAAGCCACAAGTTACCATAAGTGGTCACAGGTCATGTACTTATGACTATGTCTTTGACATGCCTGTGACACAAAAAGAAATATATGAAGCATGCGTGTCAAATTTATTCAATGGTGCTCTGGAAGGGTACAGTGCAACTGTTCTTGCGTACGGGCAAACAGGTTCCGGAAAGACGTATACTATGGGCACAGGGTTTCAATGGAAGAAATCTGAAGTATAAGTAAAAGTATATAAGTATTCAAGGGGCGGCTCTAGTTCATTCATATTGACGGCTAGATTGGGAAGAACAGCACAAGCAACTATCACGTGCTGGACAGTCGTTAGTGCCAGACCAATCAGTACGTCAAACTCCCGACTGTGGATGGGGTAACTTTTTGAGGGGGGTGGGGGAGCTCCTCAATAGCGCTTGGCAAATCATTAACCCTATTGATTGAAACCCCACAAATAAAGATCGATCGAGTAGAATCGTCAACTTTTTCTACCATCTTACTACGATTATCCTTATTGAGCGTGATAAACACACGCTGTCACCACCACTGTGTTATTTACAGCGATCGATCCTTATTTGTTTTGGCATAAGAATTTGAAGCTGAAGGCGATGAATTGAAATTAACAAATTTAAACTAAAAATACCGGTTTGTTACGAATCTAACTTCAGCAACCTTTTTGGTTTTGTGTTTAATACACTCCGAGGGACACCAAATGTTGGTGAACGGCTCGTATGCTGGCCGCGTTCCAATGTTTGCCCAGCAGCCAAGTATAAAAAAATGTGTCCTCAAGTCATTTGCCATGACATCCTTTCCCCATTACATTGATCCCTAGGCTAGGTATATACTAGGCCTGAGCATTCATGTCCTACATTCGTGCATCACGTGTCCTACGTGCCACGCCATTTGGGGTATAGCAAGGATTATCGCCACCAAAACGCCACAAATAATCCTGCTGACTCTGCCCCCCATATTATGTCGTACCACGCCGGAAGACATAAAGCGGCTACACATGTACAACCGCTACATATTAAAATTGGGTGAAAAACGTAAATATGCACTTTTTACTCATTTATTATCACCTTTGACAAATGATTTTCCTTTCGTGTAATCTGCATGTATAACTTGCAGATGCCAATGTACGAGCTATAAGTAAAACGTGCACAAGCTCTTTATAACGCCAAGCGATACGCCGAACGAGGCCTACTATGAGATGTAAGGAACCATGACAAATAAGTATATACATACAAGTTTGAGTTTGAGTTAATTGGGTTTAAGGGCGCTTCAACCAGTTAGGTCATTTTGCGCCACCAAGATAATGTAACTCGTTACTTATTGTTTTATTGCATGATTGATTAATGGGGCTTAACGTCTCATATTTATGCAAACAAATAATGTAAGGGTGAAATTACAACAAAATGTTTTATTTCATTTATATTGGGCACGGGAGCAACCGGCGGCCAGATGGCAAACATTGGAACGCGGCCAGCATAAGAGCACTTCACCAACATTTGGTGTCCCTCGGAGTGTATTAAACACAAAACCAAAAAGGTTGCTGAAGTTAGATTCGTAACAAACCGGTATTTTTAGTCTAAATTTGTTAATTTCAATTCAACGCCTTCAGCTTCAAATTGTTATGCCAAAACAAATAAGGATCGATCGCTGTAAATAACACGGTGGTGGTGACAGCGTGTGTTTATCACGCTCAATAAGGATAATCGTAGTAAGATGGTAGAAAAAGTTGACGATTCTACTCGATCGATCTTTATTTGTGGGGTTTCAATCAATAGGGTTAATGATTTGCCAAGCGCTATTGAGGAGCTCCCCCCCCCTCAAAAAGTGACCCCATCCACAGTCGGGAGTTTGACGTACTGATTGGTCTGGCACTAACGACTGTCCAGCACGTTATAGTTGCTTGTGCTGTTCTTCCCAATCTGGCAGTCAATATGAATGAACCAGAGCCGCCCCTTGAATACTTATATACTTTTACTTATACTTCAGATTTCGTGCATTGAAACCCTGTGCCCATAGTATACGTCTTTCCGGAACCTGTTTGCCCGTAGCAAGAACAGTTGCATTGTACCCTTCCAGAGCACCATTGACTAAATTTGACACGCATGCTTCATATATTTCTTGTTGTGTCACAGGCATGTCAAAGACATAGTCATAAGTACATGACCTGTGACCACTTATGGTTACTTGACGCTTGTTTGCGGTAACTGTCGTGCATATACGACACGTGTTGATCTTGCGTTGTGTTTGAGGCCGAATCCTATTCGAAAAACAAACATGTAAGCTACATTATTACTTAGCCTACAGATAGGCCTACATATTATTATTATTATTAAATTATTGTTATTATTATTATTAATCACTGACAGTTTCATGACCTAGACCAGGGTGGGCAACAACCACTCAACATGACATAGTTGGAAATGAGTTACAGAATAATATTATTACTGTTATTATTAGGGCTAGGAATTTAATGAAATATCATATTGTTCAATTGGGGGTAAGGTGACCATCCGTCCCAGAAAACCGGGATTGTCCCAGATTTCTGCCCCTAGTGTCTAAAATAAAAGCTTTCGGAACACCCAATTGTCCCCGATTTGTCTCAAAACGTAAGACTATTGAGGTTTTATGTTTTTGGTAAGGAAACTGAACCTTCAGCAAAAGAAAATGAGAGATCCGTTGAGTTAATGCAAGACTAAACGGACGTACAGCAAAAATGTGTAGGCAACATAATGTTAATTAACATTTCTAAATAAAATAATTTTTAGGCTTACCTACATCAAGGACGATATCATCCACTTAAAAAGCAACGAATATCATTAAATAACCTCCAAAACAACCTCCATGATGATTGATTAATGGGGCTTAACGTCTCATATTTATGCAACGATGGCTAATCGAGACGATGAGCGGGTGATAATGAAAATGAGAAAGATGATAATGAAGAATAAAGCCACATCCGAATCAGATCCATTGTACGTCGCGTGAGTCGTCATACGGGAGTCCAGCAAGGGAGGGCAGGGCCAAGTGGGAGGAGAAATATTCAATGGGACAGTGGGGGGGAAAGGGGATTGGGGTGTGAACTGCACTTCGTCTGACTTCTCCTCCTCGACCAGTCCGGCTTGGGTGGCCCTACCAGAAGCATACGCTTCCGCCGGCATAGCTCTCGGGATCAACAAAGCACGCAAACCTGCCCACCACGATAAGGTGGCAGTCCCTGGGCAGGCCAGAAAACCGGATTTGTCCCAGATTTCTGCCCCTAGTGTCTCAAAAAAAAGGTTTAGGAACACCAATTGTCCCCGATTTGTCTCAAAACGTAAGACTACTGAGGTTTTATGTTTTTGGTAAGGAAACTGAACCTTCAGCAAAAGAAAATAAGAGATCCGTTGAGTTAATGCAAGACTAAACATACGTACAACAAAAATGTGTAGGCAACATAATGTTAATTAACATTTCTAAATAAAATAATTTTTAGGCTCACCTACATCAAGGACGATATCATCCACTTAAAAAGCAACGAATATCATTAAATAACCTCCAAAACAACCTCCATAGTAGCGGTTGTTCTTTTAAATGTAGCGAAGCTACATTTGCACTACACAGAAAATGAAGCACGCTATTTTAACACTACATCATATTTTTATTGCTTTTATATTATGAACCCATTTTCTCATTATACTAGGAATTACGAAATACGAGTAAACAACTCCAGCTTGGCAGCTAGTCACCCTCATCACCATCACTATCAACGTCGGATATATTTACTTAAATTATATGAAATTTGTTATACATAGCACTCTTGAAATATTAATAGCACAGGAAACTGAAGACAAAACACGCAAAATCAAACACGACCACTTACGTTACTACAAGATGAGTGTCAACTAGTTGCAGGTTATTGCACGACTGGATAACGGTGAATGGAGAGGGTTGAAGGAGTGACCATCTCACTCAACATGTTCTGTGAGCAGCGTGTGTAAGGGGAGGGCAGCGACCTTCGGAGAAACGGTCGAAAAAATTGAACCTTTTTTTTCACGCTATATTTCGTTTCTGTACAAGGTGTAATTTTGGTGGAGGAAGTTAAATCTGTTTGGACCAACATTTAAAAGTAGCGACGTTTTTGCGCTACTTCATCAAGGGGAATGAGGGGTTGGAAGGAAATACAAGGCAGAATGGAGAGGGGGGGGGGGGGTACTGTGCAAGACGCGACCACAAGTGGAAATTTCAAAGGGTGGGGAGGAGAACAGATGTGGGGTGCTTGCTCAGCGGACATTGAAGGGGTTTAAAGCGAAACTAAGGGTGGGGGGTGGGGGTCAGGGGGTTGGGCTAGGGCCAGGGCAACGGCTATAGGCAGCTACATACATAAGTACCCGACAAGTGGGGCTCATCCCGGTGATACTTTTATACCTGAGGGGGGATATCCCATGCTTAAAAGGGTTCTCACCCGGTAGATTTATTTTTTACCATATGGTCTACTGCACCACACCAATCTATAATGAACCATTAAACATCGTGAGTTGAAGCCTGTGAATTGTTATTAATTAATTAAATTTCTGGTTAACTGCCGCGGCGACTGTTGCACGAGCGTGGTGTTAGCCGGCTTTTGGTGCGGCTGTACTCCGTACTGTACATTGTACAGTTTGCCTTTCCGTAAAATCGAAAACGATACACAGATCTTATTTGAATAAACACGGCTATTTCAAGCAAAAGAAATTCAAAATTAAGATTTTAAGAGGATTGATTATTTGGGCTTAACGTCTCATATTTTTGCAACGAGGCTAATCGAGACAATGAGTGGGTGATATATGAAGATGAAATAGGGGGCTGTTTGGAGGAAAGGGACCAATAGGAGGGCGGGGGTGGAAAGGGGAAGGTGGAGGAAAGGGGCTTGGGGTGTTGACTGCACTTCGTGTGACTTCTCTTCCTCGACCAGTCCGGCTAGGGTGGCCCTACCAGAAACATACGCTTCCGCCGGCATAGCTCTAAGAATTATTTAAGCACGCAAACCTGCCCACCGCGATAAGGTAGCAGTCCCTGGGCAGGATTAAGATTTTAAATTATGGGTTTATGAATAAATTTAGTGATTTCGCTTTTATTTTTTTTAAACGTAGCTCCATGGTTTAATTAATTGTATTGATTGTATTGATTCAACGATACAACGTTCGTGTGGGAGAAAAGTAGATGACGTGGTTACCGATCTTGAAGATGATGATGATACTTGCTAATAGAGAGCACAGGTGCAGTCTATTTTTGAAAATAGCGCTAATTTTAAATGTTCATTATTGTATTATGCATTAATTGATTCATTATTAATTAACATGTTCGTTAAGAAATATTTATCTAGGTAAAATTTAATAAAGTAAATTATTGAATTACTAAACATCAATAACTAGCCAGTTTCAATATAGTAAACGAGCATCAGGAGGGCTATTCTGTTACAGCACTGTAAGTATTTTAAGGGTTTTAAATGTTTTAACACATGAGACTGTATTGGAGACCTCCCAGAATGTGCACCGCTCTTTTTTGAAGTTATATAATAATACCACTGTGTATTATCGAAGATTTTTCTATCAAAACAAGACATGTCCATATTTACTTTAGTAGACATGTCTAGTATTGATCGAAAACTGAACTTCAACAGGCAATTGCGCTTGGACATGTTAATTTTTGATCAAAACTATGCATCCCAAACGATCCAGGGCTAGGATTTCCACACAAAATGACACATTCACAACTCATTTTTGAAAAATGGTGGACATGTCTCGTTTTTAAACTCAGCTCCACAACTATGACAATTATGAATTATGATTATATTATAATATAAACCGTAGTCTTTTAAATATTGTATTCCGAAATATTGGTCTCGGATTTAGTTTAGAGAAACATAAATACCATGGGCGTTTTCTGTTATCTACATTGAAAGTCACATTGGTCACGCCACACTTGATCAAAACATGTCCAAATAAGGGCACATACATCAGGTTATGTTTCGTCTTCTCTCTGTCTCTCTCTATCGTGTAGTTACCGCGTTGCATAGAGGAGGCGACACTGACGAATGTTTACGAGGTGAAGTCACGTCCCTCTCGCCAGTCAGTGTACCGCAACAGATCTTTGCACTGGTGTCTAGAGAACAGCTTGCGGGCTCACCGGCTTGTGTTTATGCGTTGCGGTAGCCAACGTGTTTTTTTCCCCAACTAAGATAAAACAAAACAATGTATTTTGATGTAACAAGATGACTTTCGCGCCATGTTTAAGTTCTAAGACACAGCAAAAGCAGAGTACCACACATTCACGCCAATCGGTGAGAGGGCCAGCAAGTTTGTAACACGCGGCATAGATAAGACTGCGAGTGTTGAATGGGAGGATGAGGAGCTAACGGCGCAAGGGATTGAAAAAGTGGTATCTCTCATCAGGACTATGAAACGCATCGAGGAAGAGGCTTCGAGGGAGTGTTGTTATTTCGTGAGAAGTAACGACGGATTGAAGCTTGAAAATCGTAAAATCTTAACCTCAAAGTAAAACGAAAACATGGCACAATATCTAAAGAAAAGCCTAAAGTCTATTTACTTATAAGAAGCAATGTGAATGAATGGAGAAACCCCGCCGAGGTGCGCATTGTGGCCGATTGCAAGTTGTCACCAGAAGGCTTCGAGCTCATCAACTAGCACTGTACATTGTAATGCACAGCGCGATTCGGAGTGTCGATCATCTCATCTCAACGCTTATTAAATCAGTAATATCGCCGGCGATGTTATAGGAACTAATTGAAGATGTTTATGTAAGTGGATACTCGATCATTTTAGATGAGTCGAAAGATATTTCGGCCTCAAAATACCTGTGTATTTGTATCTAGTACTTTAGCGCCACGCAACGGAAGACTGTGACTGATTATTATTTAGAAAAAGTGGGCCTGAAGTTAAAGAATATAGTTGGGATTTGAGCTGAAGGTGGTAGCAACAGGTGCGGATCAAATCATTCGCTATTCATCCTTTTGAGAGAAAAAGTACCAACAATACAACTAGTAAAATGTGTTTGCCATTGAATCCACCTATGTAGCTCTAAAGCCGCCGAAGAGCTGCCTAGCTCAGAAGACTACCTTGTCAAAGAGATATATAGTTCGTTTAGTGGCAGTTACCTACAGCTAGTTAAACAAGTTTATTTTGTTTGAATTTGACCAACCAAAGGATGCCTAGCATATACTTCTGAAAGGGCCTGATGAGAGCTGAGTCGGTGCATGTTAAAAATATTGATGTCTTGCTTCGAGAGTCATATAAAAGACTTTGCATGATTGCGAAAAGTTCCGCGTTAAAAATACTAAAAAAGGGTCTACGTGGAATAATAACTTTTCACTGTCAGTAATACAAGCGCAGCCCGCCGGCTGCGCTTGTATTACTGACAGTGAAAAGTTTTCTCCTCGATTCTCGACCCATCTGTAAAAATGCATTCGTGATCGAAATATAGAAAGCGAATTTGATAAAACATTGCTTGATATTGCAAGCAGAATGTAGTGCTTTTCTTATATACTGACTGTTGAGTGATGCATTTGGGTATACTGATCATCCATGGCGGGACAGCGGCAAAAGAATTGGTATAAACAAGAGGTGGGGTAATATCTAGACAATTCATTAGTTCGAGGAATCGAATACCTGCTGGTCGAGCGGTCTTCTGTCTAATGGCGTAACGGTCTTGGTATGGTGGATTTAGTATTATGTCCTAGGCAGGGTTCTTGGGTGACCCCGCCAATGAGGCAACACAGCTAAGTAATAGATAGTGTGAGTATACTGGTGCAGACCGAAGTCTGTCACCCATTGCTCGACGTTTTGCCAGAATTGTATCTGGCTTGTTCACGAGTCCCTATCACGTCCTTCTCATTCAAGAGCCTAACGTCGACTGACTATTGTCAGCCGAGGCGCGCGTTGTCTGTATACCCACTGCTGTAGAAGGTGGAGGTGCGGGGCGGCGCGGTTCTATTGTTTATTTTGAGGGCTGGGCCATGTTGCATGAAAAAAACACTAGTGTGGTGGCGTTAGTTTCTTTTCTGAAGGTGGTGTTTCCCTTGGTTTCACACGAAATGGGGTCAGGATTGGCTTTCATGCTGTTGGGAATCTTTGTGCATCTCGTTTGTTGATCGCACCGCATCTCCACTTTCTACAGGAGTGGGGGATAAAGACTCGCTCACGATCGCGCGCCTCAGCTCACAATCAGGGTTGCCAGATTGGGCGATTTGTCGCGATTTGGGCGATTTGGAATGTGTTTTGGCGACCGACTTATCGGATGGATGGATGGATATTTGGGATTAACGTCTTACATTTTTTCAACGAGGTAAATCGAGACGATGAGTGGGTGAAATCTAACGATGAAATAGAGGGGTGTTGGATTGATTGATTGATTGATTGATTAATGGGACTGAACGTCTCATATTTGTGCAATAATGGCTAATCGAGACGATGAGCGGGTGAAAATGAAGATGAAATGGGAATGGTACAAGTGGGTGGGCGTGGAGGATAGGGGAAGGGGGAGGAAAAGACAGTGAAGAGGTTGTACACTGCATTTCGTCTGACTTTCCCTCCTCGACCTTTCCGGCTAGGGTGGCCCTACCAGAAGCATACGTTGCCGCCGGCATAGTTCCAGGAATCATCAAAGCGCACAAACCTGCCCACTACGATAAGGAAGCAGTCCCTTGGGCAAGATGTTAAGAAGAAGAATTAGTAAGTATTTGTTTGTAGTATGTCTATCGTTTTTATTTTATGTTACAACACAACATTGCATACAACACTGCAGTCTGAATCCGCATATCGTGTTTAGAATTCTGCTCGTCTCATTTCTTTGCAACATTTCTTTGCTTTCATTGCAACATTTCTTTGCTTAACGAACGAACGTAAGAACGTAAGAACGCAAGAACGTAAGAACGCAAGAACGTAAGAACGCAAGAACGCAAGAACGCAAGAACGCAAGAACGCAAGAACGCAAGAACGCAAGAACGCAAGAACGCAAGAACGCAAGAACGCAAGAACGCAAGAACGCAAGAACGCATCACTGCCGGATGGTCGTGTTCAATAACATAACGGTTTCCAACTTCAAATAAATATCATGTAAAAAAGTGTGATAGTCTGACAAATAAATTACCATTGGGCTACTAGTGGTACTGGTAGGTCTCTGCAACTTGCAATGCCATTCCACCACCCACATTCTTTCCATTTGACGATGCCACTACATAAAATTTATTTTATAAAAAGAGCTACACCTAAAGGTTTTAGTAAAAATATAATAGGTGCCGTTAAAGGTCTTGCAGAGTACAGAAAACAGAACCAGTTTGGGATTATTAATAATATGGGCCTTATGTATATCCCCCCACTTTAGACTTAATGTTAGGCTGAGTAACAAACATAGAGGGGTGAAATAAAACATTGTTCCATATCTATTTCAGTTGTTAAATATCGCAAAGATGTCACCCAAACATGGTCGGGGGTACAGCCAGAGGTGTAAGATGCACTTGTCGAGAGGGTTGCCTTGATAATCGGAAAGGTACATCACCAATATACTCAGGGGAATGGAAATTGGCGGTGAAAGTGGTAATGACGAATTTGTATTTACAATTTTAGATTAAAATACAAACGTACTTTGGTGTGTTTAGATGATGAACATTTTACACCAATGAAGATGAAATTGGGGGCTCTTGTAATTATTATTCAACGTTTGAATGCACCATCTTATATTCCTCAGAGAAACTCGTCCGTACCGACCAGATAGACCCGTGAGTCTACCCTGGTTGCGAGGTGGGAGGAAATACGGGAGAGGCCACGGGATAGATACCTGCTCCAGGATGCCGCCATACGAAGGAGTGAGTCTACCCTGGTTGCGAGGTGGGAGGAAATACGGGAGAGGCCACGGGATAGATACCTGCTCCACGATGCCGCCATACGAACGAGTGAGTCTACCCTGGTTGCGAGGTGGGAGGAAATACGGGAGAGGCCACGGGATAGATACCTGCTCCAGGATGCCGCCATACGAAGGAGTGAGTCTACCCTGGTTGCGAGGTGGGAGGAAATACGGGAGAGGCCACGGGATAGATACCTGCTCCAGGATGCCGCCATACGAAGGAGTGAGTCTACCCTGGTTGCGAGGTGGGAGGAAACACGGGAGAGGCCACGGGATAGATACCTGCTCCAGGATGCCGCCATACGAAGGAGTGAGTCAGCCCTGGTTGCGAGGTGGGAGGAAATACGGGAGAGGCCACGGGATAGATACCTGCTCCAGGATGCCGCCATACGAAGGGCCAATGAGGAACTGGCCCAAGGTAGACTCAACGCAGTAGAATTATTAAACCGCATAACTCGCGTAGATGACAACCATTTCGGGAACTCCTTTCGTCGCCTCTTACAACTAGCAGGGTCACTCTGGGCCGATTTCTTCCCCGGGCCCTGACGGGTATCAACAAACAACATTATTTCAACTCATATAAATCATGAAGGTTAAAGACTATTAACCGTAGAGGAAGCAGCGGCCATGGGTGATTGAATTGACCACAAAATTGAAAATAAAGAATTCAAACAATTTATTTTTAAATAAACTGGCAAGTTCACTCTTTGAAAGATGTAGACAATTTACGGCGTAAACGTAAGAATGACGACATTGGCCATCGGTCATCGGTCGGCTTGTCTCGAAGATTTCGTTAACGATTTCCCGGCATCCACCAATGCAAGAAGAGAGCAACTCTTTCAGTCCACAATGTTGGTTAACAAATTGCCTAAACTTGAAAAAAAAAACACTAAACAGTATTTGTATTCAAGTGGATGCAAATAACTCCATCCATTACCTCTTAATTCAAACAAATTATATGGGAACTTTAGCAACTAAATACTCGGACGTTTTGTTTGTTGACGGAACTTAGCACTGTGCCATCATTGGGGCATTCTTCTGCCACTAGTGGAGATACTCCCACTCGCAGTGCCAACGTTTCTGGGGGTGGAACTAGCCATGGCACTGCTAGAAATAGGTTAGGTGTTGTCCGTGAGGAACACCAGCTTCAAATGTCGCAGCTCAAGTCGACACAAGAGCAGAAAGACGAGCTGCACGATATTCGAATGCGTGAAGCCAGAGCCGACATGGACGCTGCTCTATCACGTGCCCGTGCCGATGCTGCTCCGGAGCGAGCCAAGGTAGCTCGGGCCGAGATCCCGTCGGTCGAACTCCGGATTTTAAAGGCCCGAGCCCGGTTCAAGGAGGCCCGAGCTACCAGGGAAGAGGAACACCTGGAGTTTGACCACGTGCATCGGAGTCGAGCCAGACCAGGAAGAGAAAGATCACCCCTGTAGTCTTTAAGAGTTGTCCTATGCTGATGCTTGCATTGCTTCTATATTATTATTGTTCTTCTATGCCTTTTCAAGTTATTTTATATTTACTTACGCTTTTTTTTCGTCAGTTTTCATCTGTATGTAGGAGAGAGCATGCAAGCACTGTACAGTGTATACAGTCATTATGTAGGAGAGAGCATGCAAGCACTGTACAGTGTATACAGTCATTATGTAGGAGAGAGCATGCAAGCACTGTACACTGTATACAGTCATTATGTAGGAGAGAGCATGCAAGCACTGTACAGTGTATACAGTCATTATGTAGGAGAGAGCATGCAAGCACTTTACAGTGTATACAGTCATTATGTAGGAGAGAGCATGCAAGCACTGTACAGTGTATACAGTCATTATGTAGGGAGAGAGCATGCAAGCACTGTACACTGTATACAGTCATTATGTAGGAGAGAGCATGCAAGCACTGTACAGTGTATACAGTCATTATGTAGGAGAGAGCATGCAAGCACTGTACAGTGTATACAGTCATTATGTAGGAGAGAGCATGCAAGCACTGTACAGTGTATACAGTCATTATGTAGGAGAGAGCATGCAAGCACTGTACACTGTATACAGTCATTATGTAGGAGAGAGCATGCAAGCACTGTACAGTGTATACAGTCATTATGTAGGAGAGAGCATGCAAGCACTGTACAGTGTATACAGTCATTATGTAGGAGAGAGCATGCAAGCACTGTACAGTGTATACAGTCATTATGTAGGAGAGAGCATGCACGCCCTGTACAGTGTATACAGTCATTATGTAGGAGAGAGCATGCAAGCACTGTACAGTGTATACAGTCATTATGTAGGAGAGAGCATGCAAGCACTGTACAGTGTATACAGTCATTATGTAGGAGAGAGCATGCAAGCACTGTACAGTGTATACAGTCATTATGTAGGAGAGAGCATGCAAGCACTGTACAGTGTATACAGTCATTATGTAGGAGAGAGCATGCCAGCACTGTACACTGTATACAGTCATTATGTAGGAGAGAGCATGCCAGCACTGTACACTGTATACAGTCATTATGTAGGAGAGAGCATGCAAGCACTGTACAGTGTATACAGTCATTATGTAGGAGAGAGCATGCAAGCACTGTACAGTGTATACAGTCATTATGTAGGAGAGAGCATGCAAGCACTGTACAGTGTATACAGTCATTATGTAGGAGAGAGCATGCAAGCACTGTACAGTGTATACAGTCATTATGTAGGAGAGAGCATGCAAGCACTGTACAGTGTATACAGTCATTATGTAGGAGAGAGCATGCAAGCACTGTACAGTGTATACAGTCATTATGTAGGAGAGAGCTTGCAAGCACTGTACAGTGTATACAGTCATTATGTAGGAGAGAGCATGCAAGCACTGTACAGTGTATACAGTCATTATGTAGGAGAGAGCATGCAAGCACTGTACAGTGTATACAGTCATTATGTAGGAGAGAGCTTGCAAGCACTGTACAGTGTATACAGTCATTATGTAGGAGAGAGCATGCAAGCACTGTACAGTGTATACAGTCATTATGTAGGAGAGAGCATGCAAGCACTGTACACTGTATACAGTCATTATGTAGGAGAGAGCATGCAAGCACTGTACAGTGTATACAGTCATTATGTAGGAGAGAGCATGCAAGCACTGTACAGTGTATACAGTCATTATGTGGGAGAGAGCAGGCAAGCACTGTACAGTGTATACAGTCATTATGTAGGAGAGAGCATGCAAGCACTGTACAGTGTATACAGTCATTATGTAGGAGAGAGCATGCAAGCACTGTACAGTGTATACAGTCATTATGTAGGAGAGAGCATGCAAGCACTGTACAGTGTATACAGTCATTATGTAGGAGAGAGCATGCAAGCACTGTACAGTGTATACAGTCATTATGTAGGAGAGAGCATGCAAGCACTGTACAGTGTATACAGTCATTATGTAGGAGAGAGCATGCAAGCACTGTACAGTGTATACAGTCATTATGTAGGAGAGAGCATGCAAGCACTGTACAGTGTATACAGTCATTATGTAGGAGAGAGCATGCAAGCACTGTACAGTGTATACAGTCATTATGTAGGAGAGAGCATGCAAGCACTGTACAGTGTATACAGTTCTTATGTAGGAGAGAGCATGCAAGCACTGTACACGATATTTGGGCTTAACGTCTCATATTTTTGCAACGAGGCTAATCGGGACAATGAGTGGGTGATATATGAAGATGAAATATGGGTCTATTTGGAGGAAAGGGGCAAGTAGGAGGGAGCGTGAGGAAAGGGGAAAGGGGAGGAAAGGGGATTGAGGTGTGGACCGCACTTTGTCTGGCTTCTCCTCCTCGACCAGTCCGGCTAGGGTGACCCTACCAGAAGCATACGCTTCCGCCGGCATAGCTCTCGGGATCAACAAAGCACACAAACCTGCCCACCACGATAAGGTAGCAATCCCTGGGCAGGGTCATCAGCCGTGGCTGCCGTGTCCTGTGGTTATTACCACACTGTGGCCCTCAGTGTCGATGGGACGACCTGGGCGTGGGGTAATAACAGAAATCGTCAGTTGGGTACCGGGGACAGGGTTAAGAGATCCGCCCCCTCTCGAATGATTGGCCTCGAGGACCAGACTGTCTCGATTGAGAGACATTATTGATTGATAATGACCTTGAAGCAAACAGGACACTTGATAGTGGTCATGATGTTCCGTTCTAATTCTGCTGTACCATTCCTCACCCGGTCGCCCCTCTCTGCAACACGGATCCCTAGTTGAGGTGCCGGTGTGATGTTTGCCTTCTCAACTATCAAGAGTAGAGAATACGTCTCAGCAAAGGCCACCTGTTGAACCAACACCCCTGGTGACCTAAGCAACCGAGTCGCCACCGAAAAGGTTTCCTTCCGCGGACCCAACTGACCACTTAGTCCACTACCGCACACAAACACATCCCCTTCCTGTGTCTACATCGCAGTGTTGCGCGAACAGCGATGACCTGGGAGACAGTCTGGTCCTCGACGCCAATCATTCGAGAGGGGGCGGATCTCTTAACCCTGTCACCGGTACCCAACTGACCATTACCATTATTACCCCAAGCCCAGGTCGTCCCATCGACTCTGAGGGCCACAGTGTGGTAATAACCACAGGACACGGCAGCCACGGCTGATGCCTGATTGATTGATTAATGGGGCTTAACGTCTCATATTTTTGCAACAATGGCTAATCGAGACGATGAGCGGGTGATAATGAAGATGAGAAAGATGATAATGAAGAATAAAGCCACATCCGAATCGGATCCATTGTACGTCGAGTGGGTCGTCATACGGGAGTCCAGCAAGGGAGGGCAGGGCCAAGTGGGAGGAGAAATATTCCGTGGGACAGTGGAGGGATAGGGACAGGGTCTCCTTTCGTCGCCTCTTACGACTAGCAGAGTCACTCTGGGCCTATTCTTCCCCGGGCCCAGACGGGCGACGGCTGATGACGGCGTCGATACTCGCGTTAAGCTGGACAGGGTTTCGGCTACGTCAAGACCAAGCTGGCCATAGTTATTCCACCCAGTTATCAAGAGTGCCCAAGAGGCCGAGACAAGATTGATTGATATTTGGGCTTAACGTCTCATATTTTTGCAACGAGGCTTATCGAGACAATGAGTGGGTGATAGATGAAGATGCAACAGGGGGCTGTTTGGAGGAAAGGGGCAAGTAGGAAGACGGGGTGAAAAATAAGAAAGGGGGAGGAAAAGGGAGGGGGAAGGTTGTGGACTGCATTTCGTCTGACTTCTCCTCGAGCTGTCCGGCTAGAGAGGCCCTTCCAGAAGCATACGCTTCCGCCGGCATAGCTCCAGGAATCATCAAAGCGCACAAACCTGCCCACCACGATAAGGTAGCAGTCCCTGGGCAGGCAAACTCAAGGTGTTATTGGAAGCACCACTACTGGAGAAAGGCATGTATTTGAAAATGAAAGCAGGAAACTGCCGTCTTTGGCAGGAGCCATCTTCCTCGTGAGTGTTCCAAACCTCACGTGTCGAACCGTGATGCGAAACGAGAAAACCACCCTTAGGGTGAAAGTTACACAAACATGTTTTTTGTACTATTTTCAATGGGAATGAAATAACAAATTTTTGGGTGAAAAAATCAAGAAAAAATCTGTAGAAATACCCAAGTTATGAATTTTTTAATGAGCAGCAGCATAAAACAGAAATATGGAGTAAATCAGCCCTAAACATTGACATGTTGAAAAACAGATTTTCAGGCACTTAACCACATTACAACCTCCATGTACATGTTATGTGGACTACTTTTATTCAAATTCTATTGAAAAATTTGAATTTTATACTTATTAGCATAAATTATCAAAAAATCAAAAATTTTAAAATTCAAAAATTTTAAAATTAATTTTTTTTTTTTTTTTTTTTACATTGAGGCATAATTGACATAATCAAACTAATCTAAACTAATTTAAACAATTTAAACACATCTCATCAGCCAAATCATCGGAAATATTCCCCAATGGAAAGGAATTAGCAATTTCTGCTATTAATTTATTTGATTTTGACATCTTTCCATGTGCCACTGTCACCCTCCAAAACAATAACAACCACGGCCTTGTGTAGGAAAAAATCACAAAACCACAGCCTGTTTATCGTGTTCTACAGTAGTACCAATTATTAAAAATATATAGCAATGTGAACAGTCCAAAGTTTCATTTTTAAAATGCTCAAAACATCAAAATAAAATCGATTATTGAAAACCGACCTTAGGGTGCTGTGTTAAATTCCCATATCACCCGAAGGATGGTTTTCACAAAACACGTAGAGATTTACTTTTCAACGTTTTGGCGCTATCTACAAGCACATTTAGGAACTAATCCAAGATGAAGCTTATAGAAATATGTCACAGGTAGCGGGAGCATTCAAAAACGAAAAACGTGACATTTACGCATTTTCAACTGTTATTCTCAGTATTTCAGAATGATGTTCTTCACCGTAAGGGTGGTTTTCTCGTTTCGCATCACCTATTAAGGTGTTGTGTCTTCAATGTTTACTTTCAGCTCTCAAAGTGGTCATCTCTCACAGAGGTGAGCTGTCTACATTCTACAACACCTGATATTATTAGCGCATAGCGCTTCGACACTTGAGGCATGAAAGCACAGTCAATTAAGCTCTAGAAGCCCATAAGCTATAACTAAACAAACAACAGTTTCTCTACGGTTGTCGAAACCTTTAGTTTAAACTTTTCCGATGCCAACTGTAAACGAAAGATCGTCATTTTGGAGAAATGTGTCAAGCAATTCCGCATTGACACTTACACAGTTGGATGAATGAAACATGTCTTTAACATTCTCGATATCAGAACAAATGTTCCTGCGGTAAGTAGTGCTCATATCTTCGCTGAGAAGCGTGAGTTTAAGCCTGAACGCGTGCCTGTCCTCGGGGGTGCCTATGTACCTGACGGCCGCCCGGAACGTAGTCCCATCCCCGTCGTACCCGCGATGTAGCGTGAACACTCTGCCGTGCGCCGCGAGCACGTCCGTGAGCAAGAGTCCAAGCCGCTGCACAAACGTGCGTGGCAGGTCGGGCCACGTCCGGTCCGCGTGGGCCGAGAGGGCGTGGCCCAGCATCGCTTCGGGCTGGCCCCTCCAACCGCCGAACGCCAGGGGACAGTCGTAGTCGCGGCGGGGACAGACCGCGCCGTGTCCCTCTAGCTTGCACGCGCAGCAAGCATGCCGTACACGGTAGTTCGATGTTGGCACTAAGGCCCTCCAGAGCGAGATTCCTCACAGTAAGGAACTGTCCGCGACACAGCGGGCAAACTGTGGTCCTGTCGTCAGACCGGCAAGCGTTGCATAAGCTGTGTCCCGCGGTGCACAGGTGTATTGGTGCGCACATTACCTTGAAGCGAACAGGATACTCGAAAGTGGTCATGATGTTCCGTTCTAATTCGGTTGTACCATTCCTCACCCGGTCGCCCCTCTCTGCAACACGGATCCCTAGTTGAGGTGCCGGTGTGATGTTTGCCTTCTCAACTATCAAGAGTAGAGAATACGTCTCAGCAAAGGCCACCTGTTGAACCAACACCCCTGGTGACCTAAGCAACCGAGTCGCCACCGAAAAGGTTTCCTTCCGCGGACCCAACTGACCACTTAGTCCACTACCGCACACAAACACATCCCCTTCCTGTGTCAACATCGCAGTGTTGCGACATCCAGCGATGACCTGGGAGACAGTCTGGTCCTCGGGGCCAATCATTCGAGAGGGGGCGGATCTCTTAACCCTGTCACTGGTACCTAACTGACCATTTTCATTATTACCCCAAGCCCAGGTCGTCCCATCGACTCTGAGGGCCACAGTGTGGTAATAACCACAGGACACGGCAGCCACGGCTGATGACGGCGTCGATACTCGCGTGAAGCTGCACAAGGTTTCGGCTACGTCAAGACCAAGCTGGCCATAGTTATTCCGCCCAGTTATCAAGAGTTCCCGAGAGGCCGAGACAAGAACTGTATGGTACACGCCACACGAAATGGCCATATCCGCGGCTGTGCCGCAATAAAGATGATAGCCCGCAAAAGTGGTGCTCAGCACCCTGAGTATTTAACATCTACCAGGCTGCGAAAACATGTAGCAACAATTTCACAAATACTTAATCTAAAAGACAACGAACTAGATGTATTAACAGGATTCCTGGGGCACGATGTACGCGTGCACAGGGGGCTACGGACTCCCTGAAGACACGGTACAGCTGGCAAAAGTTGGCAAACTCTTGGTGGCATCCCTAAACGGGAAAGCACACTGCCTAGCGGGAAAAAGTTTGGATGTGATCGAAGTAGATTAGCCGTTAGACAGTGATTCGGAACCAGGCGAAGACGAGGATACGGCATATGAGGAAGACACCGGTGACGGGGAGCAGATAGGGAACAATGAAACGGCAAGCTTTTATGCCACCTGCACACTCCACAAGCTTCGTGCGATAAATGAGTCACAGATACAACTTGACGTCGGCTATTATAGATTTCCCATTACCACCACCCCAACCCTCATTTGTGAATAACAATGCATCCCATTCCCGGCATTAGTTTCCTCTCCCCTCCCCTAACCCCACATAAAGGTTAATAAGAAAGCGATGCAATGAAATGTGTTGAAATTCATCTAATGGAACAACTACCACTGACACACAATAACAATGGAATTCTGTGAAACCCCCACCCCTCATTCATCTCTCTCCTGAATAACAACGCTAATTGTACCCTGTTTTCGTTTTGTGAAAACTTGCTTCCCACTGTACCATTTGTGATCAGAAAACTTAGTAGTCAAACGTGTGAAACATCCGCTCCGACGAGTTTTGCTGAAGACATAGAATTTATTGGTGACAGCATGCTGTTAGGATTCGCGAGGGAAGTTTTGCGACAGAGGACTTGGTAAGCTACGCATGATATGGGGCCGTCCATAAATGATGTCACACTATTTGGTGGTGGGGGGGGGGGGGGGGGGGGATTGATTGATTGATTAATGGGGCTTAACGTCTCATATTTTTGCAACAATGGCTAATCGAGACGATGAGCGGGTGATAATGAAGATGAGAAAAATGATGATGAAGAATAAGCCACATCCGAATCATATCCATTGTACGTCGCGTGAGTCGTTATACGGGAGTCCACCAAGGGAGGGCAGGGCCAAGTGGGAGGAGAAATATTCCGTGGGAAAGTGGAGGGATAGGGACAGGGTCTCCTTTCGTCGCCTCTTACGACTAGCAGAGTCACTCTGGGCCTATTCTTCCCCGGGCCCAGACGGGCCCACAAAGGCGTGAGGGGGGGGGGGGAGGGGTCAGTCTTTCTGTGACATCCATGCATGCACTGCATATAATTCTTTTTCAGTATTTTACATTTTTCAAATAATCTCGCAATTTCACGCATTTCCAAAAGTGGTTTTTAGCCACTATAATGCACCACCTGCTGTGAAAATGTCAAAAATAAAGAAAATACAAATATTTGATCTCGATGTGGCTTATTTTGTGCCAGTTTTTTTCTATGTTGGCATGTCGGTGGGGTGGGGGGGGGCAGTAAATTATTCTTTTGTGACATCATTAAAGGGGGGTGTCACACTTGTTGTGACTAACTGTGACAAGGTGGGAGGGGGGAGGGGGGGGGTCTTATTTGGTCAAAAATTGTGACATCATTTATGGACGGCCCCTATATATGTTTTTTTTTTGTCTGAAAATGTGCAGAGAAGTTCATATTACAATACGGATTACAACTTACTTGAGACAAATACTAAGGCAGTGGCGTAGCTACGTCTTTATGAACCCGGGTGCAAACTGGAAAAGACGCTCCCCCCACGCCCTCCCCCCCAAAAGTCAATTTTTCAATTAAATAAAAGTTTCAAACACATGAAATGTTTGAGATATTCAACTATACTCGTCTCGTATGTAGCTTTTAAACCATACCTAGCCGAAGAGCTTTTGTTTCGATGCAAGATCAGTTTCATTTCAATTCAAGTTCAATTATACGACGAATTATAGAAAATTGTCACTATCAGGTTAAAACTGTACAAAGAATAATGGGGCATACGTGGAGTTCAAGTAGTGCAGCTGCAACCTCTGCCACCCGATAGCTACGCCACTACTATGTTTGACTTGCTAGTCTGCCCTTACTTGAACGCTACTTCATGAGTAGCCTACTCTACATTTCATTATTGCTTTTTATAGGTCAACGAAAAGAGAGGTGGGGTTTGACCGTGTCGGGGCACCCCTTAAAAAAAAGTCTTGCGGAAGGTTTCGCGGCTGCGCAAACAAGGAAAACTGCCCAATAAAAAAAAAGCTATCGTTATGTTGGGCACGTACGATTTGTTGGTTCGTAAAATCAAAATAGTATATTTGTTTCAAAATTGATCTCCGTGTGTACCTGTAATAACATTTTAATTTTGCTCTTTTCAAAAGAGCAAGAGAAACGTGACTCCAAAAAGAATGTGCCACGCCATTTGGGATATAGCAAGGATTATCGTCACCAAAACGCCCCAAATAATCCTGCTGACTCTGCCCCCCATATTATGTCGTACCACGCCGGAAGACATACAGAGGCTACACTTGTACAACCGCTACCTATTAAGATTGGGGGAAAAACGATAAAATGCATTTTTTACTCATTTATAATCACCTATGACAATTGATTTCCTTTCGTGTAATCTGCATAATATGTAACTTGCAGACGCCAATGTACGAGCTATAACGTGCACAAGCTCTTTCTTACGCCAAGCGATACGCCGAACGAGGCCTACTATGAGATATAAGGAACCATGACAAATAATTATATACATACATATAATGTAATGGTGAAATTCAAGAATGAAGGCCTACAACAAAATGTTGTATTTCATTCATATGGGGCACGGGAGCAACCGGCGGCCAGCTGGCAAACATTGGAACGCGGCCAGCATAAGAGCACTTCACCAACATTTGGCGTCCCTCGGAGTGTATTAAACACAAAACCAAAAAGGTTGCTGACGTTAGATTCGTAACAAACCGGTATTTTTAGTTTAAATTTGTTAATTTCAATTCAACGCCTTCAGCTTCAAAATGTTATGCCAAAACAGATAAGAATCGATCGCTGTAAATAACACAGTGGTGGTAACAGCGTGTGTTAATTACGGTTAATTAGGATAATCGTAGTTAGATAGTAGAATAAGTTGACGATTTTACTCGATCGAGCTTTATTTGTGGGGTTGTAATCAATAGGGTTCATGATTTGATAAGCCCTATTGAGGAGCTCCCCCCCCCCCCCCCCCCCCCGAAAAAGTTACTCCATCCACGGTTGGGAGTTTGACGTACTGATGGGTCTGGCACTAACGACTGTCCAGAACGTGATAGTTAGTTGTGCTGTTCTTCCCAATCTGGCCGTCAATATGAATGAACCAGAGCCCCCCCTTGATCCAGAGGTTCCTCTAATAGACGAACATCACGACGATGTAGGCCTACCCATCAATGGTCCCAACAAGGGAGTTAACGCTGCTGTTCAAAGAGCCATCATTGAATACTTCTGACACCTTCATTAGGCATTCTTATTGATCACTTTATAGCGGTTCCATCCGCTTTTTAGTTTTTATGTTTTCTAAGATGTGGTCAGCAAGATGTAGACCTACTTTAAAAATGAAAATCTACTATATCGCTAGTACTAGTATTCATTTTTTGGTTTAACGGTATTATTTCTAGCTTTGTACTGGCAAACGGAAAATATCATCCACATCATTAAAGAGGGGGAGGTCGTCTAGGCTATATGTCAGTAATCATTGTTTCAGTAGACATTGGATACGTTTGACATATTTCCGCCTCTCCTGGATATGGCTTGTGAGCTTAAATACAAAGCATAGTATTCATCACATTCTATGGTTGTAGCCCTATGCTACTTGTGACAAGTGGATAATAGGCCAGCCTTACTACACGGAGAAAAATATTTACGTAACAGTTCCTGCTGACCGCGTTCTGCTGTTTCAGCAAGATTTACGGTAAATTTTGCGAACAGTATAGCTAAAACCGCATAAATACTTCTGCTCACTAAAAAATAATTAAAACAGCATAATGGATTGCAAGAATAGCAAAATATTATGGTAGCGGTGAATTCGTGAAGCGTAGCGAATTCGTAGCGGTGAATTATTGCTAAAACAGCAATAATGGTTCTGCTTACCTAAAAATAAAATTATTTTGTAAAGTAGTTTGCTACAACAGCAGAATATCATGCTAGTATCGCTAGTCGACATTTTTCAACAGAACATTCTGCTAAATCTACTGAACGTTTTGCTGGGTTTCGTTTTGATTCACGTGACGAGCGAGATTGAACGAGAATGAACGAGATGTGACGAGTAGAGTAGCTGGCTCAAGCCATTGTAAGGGATTAGAAACACAATGCTCAAGCCAAGCGTCTTTCTTGCGTAATGGCGTCATTTGTCTAGTCATTAGGTTTATAATAATGGTCTAGTGATCCCACAATGGGTGATAATTTTATTGAAGATACACTTGTGTCGTGGGGTTACGGCCAGGACGTAATAGAAAAGTTCAGGGGTAAGTATAGGTCTACATACTGTAATGAGTAAAAAAAAAAGCTGTATTTCGCCACATGATTTAGTAAACAACCAGGCGCGTAGGAACTCTAAATCAAGTGGGGGGGGAAGAATTGTGAGCGCGAAGCGCGAACAACCCGTGGGGTCTGAGGCGAAGCCCCAGCCGCCGGAGGCTTTTTCGCCGAAGGCGAAAAATTTTCTTGCTATATTAGTTATTTCTCGATTTTTAGGCTTAAATAAATACGTTTTGAGGGCCATAACCCGCCACTTCCCTAATTACGCCACTGAGTTTCAAGCACCCATTCTTTTATTTTGTAATGCTACAAAGTGCAAACTAAGACAGATGAAATGTATTGCGACGAAAATCTTGGCTTTCTCCGGGGCGTGGGGCCCTCTGTGTTTCTGCAATTATTATTCACTATTTAGTTGGTGAATGTTTACCCGGGTATCCGTGTGGTATTGTATGTCGGGATGTGCCTAAAACGCTAAATTGGGTGGGTCCCAGGAAAAAGTG
Source organism: Isoperla grammatica (assembly GCA_945910005.1). Classification (NCBI taxonomy): domain Eukaryota; kingdom Metazoa; phylum Arthropoda; class Insecta; order Plecoptera; family Perlodidae; genus Isoperla; species Isoperla grammatica. Next base: position 2,805,830 of record OX246747.1, on the reverse strand, counting down.
GGGGGGGGGAATCTCCCCCCATTCCCCCCCCCCCCCTTCCTACGCGCCTGTAAACAACACTTTAAGCTAGTTAGGCCTAGGCCACATTTGTTTTTCGTGAATTCGTGTGGCGTCATACTAGGGGCTAGCCCCTTCCAAGTAATTTACCTAAAATCTCATAGACCGTTGCCCTTGGCTAGACTTAATGCAGTCTCTTCTCTAAGTGTAGGCTAGGCCTAGGTCCTTTTTATTAGTTGAAAGCTTAAAAGCAATGCTTGAATTAAATTTGCAATGTGCAGTCTGGATCCTATTTTGGGTTTGTAAAGCCCGGCGCACACAAAGTTATAATGTATTGCAATGGGGATCTTTTAAAGCTCAACCACCAGAGCGCAGCACCGAAAAATGCGGTCTACCTGTCAAGATGAAAATACACTGATCGGCAAGGCGGTGTTAGAAAATACTGGCTTTGGTAGGCTTTGATTTAAAAATTCTAACATCAACAAAGCGCTGACTTCTGTGTGTTGCTAGGATACTTGACGTGTTTCTTCGTCAGTTGATGGTCAGTTGTCTTTATTGCCTTGATCTTGTTTGACAGAAGTTAATTTCACGCGGGGGAAATATGGTGGCGTTTTGTCTTATTATGTGACGCCCGTGTTCGACTGATTTTGTTTGTAATATTATTTATGAAAGCTTATTACCGATATCAAGAAACATTGATACTGAAAACATTACTAAGAGATCTTTCAGAGAAGTAATATGTGTTCCCTGTGCCTTTAGGATACGACCACATGCAGAAAGACAAGGGTAGGTTGTCCGTAGCTGTTAGTTACGGTCTGTAAGCCTTTGTTTTTATTGATTAATTTGTCTTAAAATAATATTGTTGAATAAATATGACTGTATAAAATCGGAGCCTTAGCAGAAAATGCATTTAAATTATAGTTCAAATAAAATAACCAAATTAGTTGCTTCTTGCAACACACATGGCAATGTCATCTGTCAGCTAGCTAGTGGTTGAAAAATCAAGAGCTAAAGGCTGTGATAAACTTGAATAATGTAGCCCTATAATGGTTAGGGCCAATACTAAGCGTTATAACTCATTAATTACATATTACTATTTATTATATTTTAGAACATTATGCTCATTACCAAATGTATGTTGTAAATTTTAACTACCTGTCATCACGCTCGTTCCCGTTGAAATCCGCGTTTGTTTACTATTTTAAAACCGGGTTGTTCTATGCTGCACTCTGGTGAGAAATTTTGACTGAAAGACTCCCATAGTCACAAGGTATAAGGTATAAACACGTAGTAGTATATCATTGGCTGATCAACAATTAGGCGTTGCCTGATTGGTTGGTCCGTCATAAGATTGTCTACATTGTTGAACTCGGCTTATAACGAAACACTTAACCTTACGACGTTATGTGAACTCGACTTAATAGGCCTAGACCTAGGCCCTAGGATAGGACAGGCCTAGGACAGCCCCTACATTGTGAGCCCCAAGATACACATCTACCTTTATAGGCCTAGGGCCTGGGGCTCAAAAGCCAATTGACTAAGCCTAAAGCCCCATAGCTACAAAAGCCTGCCAAATGCTGTAATGAATTATTTGAAAAATCTCGTACACGTGTGTTCCAAATTGAAGGCTAAATGTATATATAAATACTTAGCAAGAACGTATTACAATAATTTTCTGTTTGAAATACTTTTAATTTCCCGCGAAGTTATAGGTTAGTTACGCGTTGGCCTAGGCCTAGCAGCCGATGACAACAGCAGCTGGTCACCGCCCATGCCGCAGACGTCAACCTAACCTTCAAGACATGTTCGTTTGGTGCTGGAATCGCGTTTGGTGTTGAAGAGGTTGATGAGCATGTAGAAAGGCCAAAGCGAGTTTTTACGATCGAGAAACTACCGGTTTCCTCGTCACGTAATCATAGAACTGTGTGACGAGCTCGAGCCAGTGTTGGGCAGGGCTACGGCTCGATCACATGCGTTACCAGTCCACACACAGGTGCTAATATCTCTACGATATATGGCACTAGCTAGCTTCCAAAATGTTTTGGGGAACGTGGCTGGGATAAGCCAGTCTAGCTGCAGCCGTGTCCTAAAAACATCTTGTGAATCTATAATTGCGATGTCTTATTTTACTTGACCAATTCAGGTCGAAGGTCTAGGCCAGTTAGCCATTGAAATAATAAGATACCCTCAAATGATAATTTGTGATTAATATGGTTATGAACTCGGGCTAAGATTACCCGCTCAGTTTCAAACGATAGCGGAGGAAATGTTTTTCTCTTTCAATAGTTGGCAGAGACGGGCATGCGCGATGTCATTGAAATCAGCTGTTGGTTGTCAAGAAAGAAATGTCAATTGGTATTAAAATGTTTATTCACTACGTTTATCAGGAGCTTTAAACCGGTTTAAGTAAATCGTTTTAAGGGTTGAATCGGTTTAATGGTGTTGGTAAACACATCGATTTAGCTAAGAACGGTTTAACTTTAGGTCACTTTCCAAAGTGACTTAGAACAGTTAAACCGATTTAATTTGACGTGATAAACACTTAAAACGGTTTAAGACGCCATCTTTCCACAACCTAGCGGCAACTGAGTGTACTCATTTGACAATTATTGCAAGGCGCGAACGCGATAGGTTATGTAGGTGTGGAACACCGCTTACTGAATGTTGCGCACCGCCTTACTGTACGTGTTTTAAGACGATTTGACGACATCTGTCGGGAGAATATCAAAGTTGCTTTTTTACGCCGAATTGTCAACGCCTTGATAAACGTATCGACTTACGGAAACCGTTATACCTTAAATCGACTTAAAAAGCCCTGATAAACGTAGTGAAAGTGACTTAGAACAGTTAAACCGATTTAATTTTACGTGATAAACACTTAAAACGGTTTAAGACGCCATCTATCCCTTCTCCTAGCGGCAACTGAGTGTACTCTCAGTTTAAATCGGTTTAAGACGCCATTTTTAAGCCGAAATGTAAAACCCTTGATAAACGTATCGACTTACGGAAATCGTTTTACCTTAAATCGACTTAAAAAGCCCTGATAAACGTAGTGAACGTTCGTTGAGGGAGACGTCTCTAAAGCTAAGTATTCCTGTCAAAGAACATTGATGGAAAGGAAATAGCTACTTCCTAACAGTTTGTAGACGGGAATCGGAAATGATATGTATCTAGCAGTGTGCCAGAAAACGGTTAGTAATGCCATTTCCGAAATACCAAATGGTCTCACACAACTGATGAATCGATATGTGACATTTCCAATAGACGTCGAGGGACAGAGTACTGTAATGAAGGGATTTGCCAACAAGTATGGAATAATGGGTCTTCTTGGATTGATTGACTGCACTCACATCTCAATTGTACCTCCAAGCTCAGCTGATCCCGACTATGCAGAACATAATTATGTAAACAGAAAGGGTCAGCATACCATAAATGTCCAGCTGGTGTGTGATGTTAACATGCAAATTCTGCACGTCAATGCTCTCCATCCTGGCAGTACAAGCAACAAGTACATTTGGAGTCACTGCAATGTACGTCAGCACTTTGTGGACGAGTACCGGCGTAATCGCCGAACGAAAAAGTATTTGTTTGGCGACAGCGGGTACAGTTTGGAACCTTGGATGCTAATACCCGTTCGCGAGAACAACGCTTCAACAACTTACAATGCCACAAAAGAGTGGGTATAGAAAGGTGCAACGGGCCACTGAAGCAACGGTTCCGCTGTCTTCTTAAAGACAGGGTATTGCACTATCATCGTGAAAAGGCTACTTAAGTACTCACATATAATATCACTTGTACACTAACGCTTGTCTCGTTATTTGTAGTCGAGGCGGTTGCTGGCCCATCACGGAACCCGCAGCCACCTCCATCCGATGGCGCCGAGCCGCCAAACCGTATGTTAACAATTCGTCGTGTGAGTACTTATTTCGTCCATATCCGCTTTTTCGCAGACGGAGAAAACGGGGTTTGAATGTAAAACTGCTGGTACTTTTATCTGTTACAAGGCATCCACCATTTTTGAATTCCATTGTTCAAGTATGGATACAGTATAAGTATTTTCATAATAACAAAACATTTTGCTTTTGTATTACCCCCAGAACAGGGCACTCATTGTTAGATAAGGACTACAGCTCCTGACAAAATGAATACATTTTTAGTGCTTATTTCGTCCATATCCACTTTACTCTTATTTTGATCGTATTAGGTGTACCTTGAATAAAAATTTATATATTTGATAACTTAGTAGTACAGGGAACTTGATTTGGCATAAAAATAATTTTTTTATCAATTTATTAATGTTTAGGCTTATAAAATAAGATTTAAAAAAAATAAAAAAATTATAAAAATGCTTTAATATGCCAACAAAAACAAAACATTAGTTATAATTACAGTATACACTGATAAAGATGATGTAATCGTTAGGCGATTGATTAGGTTCCTTTACAAGGCACTTCATGAAACATAGTTATTGTCATTTAAGCGTAGGCGAGAGACATTTTGGACATTCCTAGGATTTTACTGGGACACGTTGAGAATGAGCAAAGTGGGAGGAACCCGCACCACGAGGAAGGGCCAGTGGTGGACCTGTGCAGCTACAAAAATGACAACGATCCTGGCTCAGAAACTATGAACACACGTCGCATAACTGTCAGTGAAAAGGATAGGGTGCGACAGGGGTAGGGGTTAGGTTGCCATTTGGGCATCAGCAAAGGAAAAAAGTCCGTACATCAAGTAAAATTTTTGACGATGATTACGGACCTCCCATTCCACCCGTCTCAAAGTTTACTTATGCAGACATAATGCTATTTGTAAGACTGCCTATACTACTGTTCATCCCGCCTATTTTATATTTTTACTTCGGGCACTGGTCAGGCCTACACAGTAGGCCTAGGTCCTATATCTAGGGTAAGTATAAAATTTGTTTATGAACAAGCCCAATAACTTACAGAGCCCAGGCCAAGAAATATCAAAAAGACAAACTCGTTATCTAAAATCCAGTTCCTTGGGCAAGTTCGGTGCTGAAGATAAACTTAGATATTGGGATAATGTGTGATAAAATCGAAACGATGAGTGGGTTAGATATGAAGCTGAAATGGGGTGTTTGGAGGAAAGGGGAAAGTGGGAGGGCGGGGAGTATTGGGAAGGGGGAGGAAAAGTGAGTGGGGAGGGTGTGGACTGCATTTCGTCTAACTTCTCCTCGAACAGTCGGGCTAGAATGGCCCTACCAGAAGCATACGCTTCCGCCGGCATAGCTCTCGGGATTATCAAGATGATTGATTAATGGGGCTTAACGTCTCATATTTATGCAACGATGGCTAACCGAGACGATGAGCGGGTGATAATGAAGATGAGAAAGACGGATGTGGCTTTATTCTTCACTATCGGGATTATCAAAGCGCACAAACCCGCCCACCGCGATAAGGTAGCAGCCGCCCCCGGACCAGGCTACTGCTGTCCGGCTCCCACAGCCCCCGGACCAGGCTGCTGCTGTCCACCTCCCGCCACCCCCGGACCAGGCTACTGCTGTCCGGCTCCCACAGCCCCCGGACCAGGCTGCTGCTGTCCACCTCCCGCCACCCCCGGACCAGGCTGCTGCTGTCCGGCTCCCAGAGCCCCCGGACCAGGCTGCTGCTGTCCGGCTCCCAGAGCCCCCGGACCAGGCTGCTGCTGTCCGGCTCCCAGAGCCCCCGGACCAGGCTGCTGCTGTCCACCACCCACCACCCCCGGACCAGGCTGCTGCTGACCCCTTCCACCGCCTCCGGACCAGGCTGCTGCTGTCCACCTCCCGCCACCCCCGGACCAGGCTGCTGCTGTCCGGCTCCAAGAGCCCCCGGACCAGGCTGCTGCTGTCCACCACCCGCCACCCCCGGACCAGGCTGCTGCTGACCCCTTCCACCGCCTCCGGACCAGGCTGCTGCTGTCCACCTCCCGCCGCCCTCGGACCAGGCTGCTGCTGTCCACCTCCCGCCACCCCCGGACCAGGCTGCTGCTGTCCACCTCCCGCCACCCTCGGACCAGGCTGCTGCTGTCCACCTCCCGCCGCCCTCGGACCAGGCTGCTGCTGTCCACCTCCCGCCACCCCCGGACCAGGCTGCTGCTGTCCACCTCCCGCCACCCCCGGACCAGGCTGCTGCTGTCCACCTCCCGCCACCCCTGGACCAGGCTGCTGCTGACCCCTTCCACCGCCTCCGGACCAGGCTGCTGCTGTCCACCTCCCGCCGCCCTCGGACCAGGCTGCTGCTGTCCACCTCCCGCCACCCCCGGACCAGGCTGCTGCTGTCCACCTCCCGCCACCCTCGGACCAGGCTGCTGCTGTCCACCTTCCGCCACCCTCGGACCAGGCTGCTGCTGTCCACCTTCCGCCACCCTCGGACCAGGCTGCTGCTGTCCACCTTCCGCCACCCTCGGACCAGGCTGCTGCTGTCCACCTTCCGCCACCCTCGGACCAGGCTGCTGCTGTCCACCTTCCGCCACCCTCGGACCAGGCTGCTGCTGTCCACCTTCCGCCACCCTCGGACCAGGCTGCTGCTGTCCACCTTCCACTGCCTCCGGACCAGGCTGCTGCTGTCCACCTCCCGCCACCCCCGGACCAGGCTGCTGCTGTCCACCTCACGCCACCCCCGGACCAGGCTGCTGCTGTCCACCTCATGCCACCCCCGGACCAGGCTGCTGCTGTCCACCTCACGCCACCCCCGGACCAGGCTGCTGCTGTCCACCTCCCGCCACCTCCGGACCAGGCTGCTGCTGTCCACCTCACGCCACCCTCGGACCAGGCTGCTGCTGTCCCCCTTCCACTGCCTCCGGACCAGGCTGCTGCTGTCCACCTCCCGCCACCCCCGGACCAGGCTGCTGCTGACCCCTTCCCGCCGCCCCCGGACCAGGCTGCTGCTGTCCACTTCCCGCCGCCCCCGGACCAGGCTGCTGCTGTCCCCCTTCCACCGCCCCCGGACCAGGCTGATGCTGTCCACCTCCCGCCGCCCCCGGACCAGGCTGCTGCTGTCCACCTCCCGCCGCCCCCGGACCAGGCTGATGCTGTCCACCTCCCGCCGCCCCCGGACCAGGCTGCTGCTGTCCACCTCCCGCCGCCCCCGGACCAGGCTGATGCTGTCCACCTCCCGCCGCCCCCGGACCAGGCTGATGCTGTCCACCTCCCGCCGCCCACGGACCAGGCTGCTGCTGTCCACCTCCCGCCGCCCCCGGACCAGGCTGATGCTGTCCACCTCCCGCCGCCCCCGGACCAGGCTGCTGCTGTCCACCTCCCGCCACCCTCGGACTAGGCTGCTGCCGCCCCCCTCGATATAGCCTTGCGAGATAGCTCTTGCGGGAGTGTGCGAGATGAATTACAAGACCTGCGCTGGCGTTACGCTTCTCTATGTTACGTTGCGTTACGCTGTGGTACGTTGCACTACGGTCGAAGGGGATCCGATTTTCACATTTCTAAGAGAGCAGGTTGTTCAGGACCAATGAAATACTGACAAACTTGTCACTGTATTAGATAATTTCTTTAAAAATAGAAAGGCCCCTAACGCCGACAAAGCTTATAAAAGTTTTTTTGATTTCGTATCCCAGATTCCTTTAAAAACATATTACAATATCGGGCCGTATTTTCATTATTCCGTTGTAACGACGCCACTGGTGCCGCTATAAGGCAAGCTGCCCCACAGGTGGTGAATTAGTTTTATACCGTGTAAGATCCTTAAACTCCGATTCTACATTGACCATGGGCCATCAATTACTTTAATACTAAAGGAGTTGGAACTTCCTATGGACTAGAACCTCGTTTACATTACTCGTTTGTTTGATTGATCAATGGGGCTTAATGTCTCATATTTGTGCAACGGTGGCTAAGCAAGACATGAGCGGGTGGTAATGAAGATGATGATGAAGAATAAAGCCACATCCGAATCAGATCAATTGCAGGTCGCGTGGGTCGTCAAACGGGAGTCCAACAAGGGAGGGCTGGGCCAAGTGGGAGGAGAATTATTCAGTTGGACAGTGGGGGGGGGGGGGGGGGGGGGGGGGAAGGGACAGGGTCTCCTTTCGTCACCTCTTACGACTAACGGAGTCACTTTGGATTAATTCTTCCCCAGGATCAGGCGGGCTGTAGCCTATGGTTACTATGGCCGTTTTCAGTTAAATTTAAACTTATGCTTGTAACTCTAGTTCCACTGTGGTTGCTAAAGTAACGTAATTAAACTAGTTCTTTGGCCTAAGTTTAAATGCACTAACCTATATAATATGTTAGTACATAGGGCCTACTACCAAACAAAGCTACAATAACATTATTGGGTGGAACGGAGAACACAGTGGAAAACACAAAAAGAATTTGCAAGGATGCCCTACAGGCCACAACGGCAGCGGAATGATCAAAACGAGTCGACCACTGTGAAAAACTGATGAGAGACTTGGGACATAGAAGTGGGCTAGGATACCTGGGGAGTTGAGCCAATAATCATAAGCCATCATGCGAGCGATTACTGACAGCGACGAGACAGACGAGGATGATGACGACCTTTGGCGGTTCCGTTATGAAGCTAGAACAAACTGACATTTTTAAATAGAATACTCTGCAAATGCTGCCATGGATAATTTATTTACACCTTGTTATTCATGTGATAGTCTAGTAATTTTAGTTGTATATATATGGATTTGTTGTCTACCGGGATATTCCGCCGCTTGTGTGACTGTATTGGTGCAGACGGAAGTCTGTCACCCATTGCTCTACGTTTCGCCAGAATTGCATCTGGCATGTTCACGAGTCCCTATGACGTCCTTCTCATTCAAGAGCCTAACATCGACTGACTATTTTCAGCCGAGGCGCGCGTTGTCTGTATACCCATGGCTGTAAAAGGTGGAGGTGCGGGGCGGCGCGGTTCTATTGTTAATCTTGAGGGCTGGGCCATGTTGCATGAAGAAAGCACTTGTGCGGTTGCGTTAGTTTTTTTTCTGAAGGTGGTGTTTGCCTTTGTTTGCACGAAATGGGGTCAGGATTGGCTTTTATGCCATTGGGAGTCTTTGTGCGTCTTCTCGTTTGTTGATCGCCCCGCATCTCCAACTTCTATAGGAGTGGAGATACAGACTCGCTCAAGAACGCGCGCTTCGGCTGACAATCCGCAGAGGCGTGAAACAGGGCGAACCCTTATCCCCCTTTTCTCCCAGGGGTTTCTCCCTTCATGGCTCGAGGGTCTCGGTCCTGGGTTTTGCCGACGACGTGGTTCTTCTCTCTCTCTCCCCTCGGGATGCGAGTGTCCATCTCCAGGTAGTGGATAGTTTATTCGCGGATCTCGGCATGGAGCTATCAATTCCGAAATGTCATACCTTTGCTATCACTAATTTTGGGAAGACTTGGATTCAAAGCGACCCGGGCCTCTCGGTGCGGGGAGTCAGTGTTCACTGTGTGCCGCCCGAGGGGTGCATCGACTATCTAAAGGGAGTCTTTCCTCGTTCAATGGGATGCGTTGTCGGCGCGGGGTCGACGCTATTCTATCATCGGTTAATAGGTTTTCTTCGGTAAAGCTTAAGCCTACTCAGAAATGGACGTTACTCACCACTTACTATCTTCCCCATTTAACTCACATTCTTTCCTTTTTATTGCCTTCTCAAAACCAACTTCGAGAAGTGGACGGGGCCATCAGGAGGGTTGTGAAGGAGTTCCTTCATCTTCCTTCGCAGACCCCTGATGGGCTCATCTACGCACGCCGGAAGGATGGTGGGTTGGGTGTTCCGCGGTTAGAGCATATAATCAAGTGTGCCACGCTGAACTTGGTTATTACGGCGAGTCATGTGGATGATCCTGTTCTTGCGGCGGCAATCGCTGGAGACAGGGTCCAGAGTCGATGTAAAATCATTGCGTCCACGTTGTCTCTTCCTTGGCCCTGCGCTGCGGTTGATGTGCGCAGGGTCAAGGAGCGGCTTAGGACTGAGTAATTCGATCGATGGGGTCGTATGTCGTTACACGGGCTTGGGGTGCAGGGTTTCAGAGCAAGCCCTTTGAGTAATACGTGGCTGCTGGATTGTGCCAAACTCTCACAGCGTCATTTCATCAACGCCCTCAAGTTCCGGGGTAACGTTTTTGGGACTCGGCAGGTGTTGTATGCTTGCAAGACTGTTGACTCTGTGCGGTGTCGGCACTGCGGGGCTGCTGTTGAGACACTCGCCCATGTCCTCGGATTGATTGATTGATTAATGGGGCTTAACGTCTCATATTTATGCAACGATGGCTAATCGAGACGATGAGCGGGTGATAATGAAGATGAGAAAGATGATAATGAAGAATAAAGCCACATCCGAATCAGATCCATTGTACGTCGCGTGACTCGTCATACGGGAGTCCAGCAAGGGAGGGCAGGGCCAAGTGGGAGGAGAAATATTCAATGGGACTGTGGGAGGGAAAGGGGATTGGGGTGTGGACTGCACTTCGTCTGACTTCTCCTCCTCGACCAGTCCGGCTTGGGTGGCCCTACCAGAAGCATACGCTTCCGCCGGCATAGCTCTCGGGATCAACAAAGCACGCAAACCTGCCCACCACGATAAGGTGGCAGTCCCTGGGCATGTCCTCGGGGAGTGTGACAAAAGCCTCGGTGCTGTGCTGCACCGGCACGAGCAGATTTTACAATGTGTCATCGACGCGGTTGAGCACCTCGTTCAGCCATCAATACTTATTAAGGTTTATGTTAAAAACGATAAGGTCATGGTGGTGGACGTCACCGTCAGGTTTGAGGGTGGGCCTTGGTTGGAGAAGGCTGACCAGGAGAAATTACGGAGTTACCTCCCCATGGAGCCTGTTCTCAAGGCGAGATGGGGAGTTTCTAGGTTTGAAGTTGTACCGTTAGTGGTAGGAGCTCGTGGGTGTCTTCCCCAGGCCACTAGAGATAAATTGAAGGGTCTCGGGATTTATTCGAATCACATTGGTACGACCCTTTCTTTGGTGGCTTTACGGGCGTCCGTCATTTACGGAACGCTATTTTAAGATAATGGTTAGGTTTGTTTTATAGAAGATGGGGGGGGGGGGGGGGGGGGGTTCGTTGGGGAGAGTGAGTGGCCAGCCTAGGAGTCTAGTCGGGGTTTTCCCCATCAAATTTATCCCAGTTTATATACTGTCTTTTACTCGTGCTGCGCCATGTTGTGGGGGTTGGTCGCTCTTCTGGGTACAGGTACACGCTGTTGAGGTGTACCTGGAAGTTCTTCTTTTCATAGGAACCTGCGTGCGGTTGGTTGTGTCTTTGCTTATTGTGTTGTCTCTTGCCATGGCCTAATGCCGGAATTGCTATTCATTTTGCTAAATTGCTCATCGTTTTGTTTGCTCTAGGGGAGCCTTAACCCGAAGAGGCGGCTCCTTTCTTCTGAAGTGCGTCCGTCAATAACTCTTAATTCCTTCAAGGTGACTCAGCTAGTGGGGTGCGGCTGCCGAGTCAGTACGGCTACCAGGTTGGGTAATTCTGGCTTCCTGTGCTGGACTGGTAAATGTCCCTTAGGACCAAGTCGTCCTTTCGTAGTTGTGATGAGCTACTGTCGGTTAATACCCAGCGACTGGGGAGTGGCTGGCTGGGTTGCTAAGCGGCCTGATTGCATACGTACTCGTCTCGATGATGATGATTAATGGCCCGTAGAGCCCTACAGAAATGGTTTTATTTTTTCACAAATTTCGTTTTTTAAAATATGAATTTCGCGTTTTGGCGGTGTTATTTTTCATAAGACAAATAACAAGCAAAAAAAAAAACGATCAATTCAGGAATCACACTCAAATAAGTGGGTCGTGGAACCAGTACTTAGTTTTTATCTTTTTATTTCACTGTAAAGCACGATACAAAAACAAACACAACGGATGTCGTTAAAATAATGAAAGAGTTTATTATGTTATTTATGTAAGATGGAAAGAGTCTACTTGAAGGCCACCATTGTGCAGATTTCAGCATTTTCGGGCTTGAGGCTTCTGCGTCGTTCCGAAACAACCAGGGAATATCGCGAAAACGAGCGTTCGGCGTCAACACTTGATGTTGGCAACCATATTGCCTTCAACGCTCTGGTGGTAAACATAGGATACTCTGCCTTGATGGAACAAAGCAGCTTGCATACATCAATGTGGTGTGTGTCTGGCTTACTCTGTTCCTCCAAGACGAGCTCTTTCAATTTCAAATACCCTGCAAGAAAATCTGGAAAGGTGTTCTGGCTGGTTGCAGTGCCAGGCAGATTCTTGAGCAGGCCTCGAATTTCAGCTTGCTGTGTGGTTACCGCCATTCTGCTGATGTTGCCGGGATCAAATAATTTACCAATGGATTTGTAGGCAGCGCGTGCAGGGTCGTTGGCCCTCAGGTTTTTTTTAACTTGGTAAGGCTTGTTTGAACCACAAGCTTACACTGAGATTTTAGCTCAGCTTTTTTCAATGGCAACATTCTACTAAGCTTTTGGTTGAATTCTTCATTGAAGACTCCTTCAGCCAGTAAACCTAACTTGTGTTCAAGTGTATTTCTAGTCTAGTGTCTAGTATGTGAGCTGTTGGGTAAGAGTTACCCTCCAGTACACTTATCAGCTCCACCATTGTAGCACAGTTGTCTGCAACAAATGTTGCTTGCATGTGTTGTTGCAGTAAGGTCCGCTGAGATGGTTTTCAGGTAGGTTACACCTGAATTCTCGGCTGACATCTGGTTCATAAATTCTATTATGTCAGCCAGGTGTGTTGACAGGTATGTCACCGCGTGGAACCAGCTATTCCACCTGGTCAGCACGGGCATGGGGAACAATTTTATTTTGTTCGTATCTGCTTCATACTAGTTCCGCAAAAATTCCAGATATTTGTGTTTACGCTTTCGCGTGTTGAGAAAGGCACTTTTTACTTTTGCCACGGCAGCATTTCATTCCTCGAGGTGGTTCTGCCACAGCTGACCAACCAAGTTTATCTATGAAAGAAAAATGCGTTGTAAAAAAGGAGCAAAAGAACTGGCTGCGACCATTTACTTGTGGCAAAATGTTAATAATATGGTTAATGAATGGCACAATTAAGTGTAACATGGATATTGTTTTGTTACAAATAAATCTGTTAGTAAATACTAAGGCTGCCGTTCGACTTAATATTTGTAAATCGATGTCGGATTAAAAATTTAGACATCACGTTGCGATCGAATCGAAAAAAGTCCAAATAATACGTCGCCTGGCCGTGCGCAGCGCTAAAACATGTCTTTACTCGCGTGCGTGCGACGCGATACTGGCTAATTAGAAAGCTCGCTGGCCACCGCTCCCGTCAACCTAACCCCCCCCCCCCCCCCAACCAACTATCGCTAACTCGTCAGACAACTCAACAATCTTGGTCACGACTTCGTCAAAGCCCGAGGCCCAGCGGACCAGCATCCCTTTCAGTTGCACTCTACGTGTGCACGACTGCACGGCTGCGTTCACCGGACTAGGCAAATGTCAGTTTTCGCTTCGGTCTCGTGTTATGTCGAGGCGAAAGAATAGGCGTAACGAAAGTAGTAGTTAGGAACAGCAGCAGCAAATACACGGGGCTTATTAACCACATCAAGTTGAATAGACCAATGCAATATAGAACATTTCCCGAAAAATGTAATATGAAAATATACACGCGTTAGTCTTGTTGGGGGAGAGGGGGGGGGGCCATTAGCGTGACAGGTTGCAAGTTGTCTAGTATTTCCAATTATTTCACAGTGGAAGGTAATGCAGTCGGCGAACGCATCAAAGGCGTTCGTAGTGCCAATCTAAAACGCCGCCAGGGAGAAACGTGTTTCAAACTCGATTTTTTTTTTTGGTTCGATGTCAACGTATCACACCGATGTCTAAAAATTTGTCCGCGACATCAACATCGAATCGAAACATCGATGTCAAAGGGCAGCCCTAGTAAATACTGTAAATTAATAGGAGCCCTCCTTGTTTTGTGTTTGTTTATGATACTGTCAATTAACTTGAGTTAGTATAGGCCTAACCTACTTAATTAAAAACGGGTTCATTATATTAAATAAAGTTACCGGAATGTATTCCTATGTTATTGTGAAATAAATGAATACCCTCATTTATATTTATTTCGTGATGTAGGCCCCTACCATTGACGGCAAAATCGGCTGACGTGCTCCCTTGCTAAACTCAGGCTATGTCTGGGTGTATATCTCCCCCCCCCCCCCCAAACAACCCTGTTGTAGACGATATTTTAGGGGTTCGCACTTTTTTTAGGCGCTGTACCTTAAGGCTGTACATTTGTTTGTGTGTAGAATGTGCAGAATTAAGTCTAGGCCTAGTAGATGTTCAATTCTGAGGCATAATAAAACTAGCATAACTAAGTAAAATAACACAAAAGAAAATAATATTAAAATAGGCCTTGCCCAGCCTACCTTATGCGCCCAGCACTGCACGTGTATAAAGTTGTCTTCCCCAACAAGCGCACTAAGTGTGTTGTAGCAAGTGGTCATATAGCGAGCAGAATCTGTTGAAAACTCCACACAACTCTCGTAGGCAACATCGTACTTTGTGAGGGTGTTGATTACAGCTTGTGCGCAACTTTTTCCGTCAGCAGTGTCCAACACAACAGATGCAGCAAGGAACACGACTTGTCTGTCAGTGGGCTCAAGTAAGCGAAACAGAATATTGAACACGCAATTACCGGCTTTATCTGTAGTTTCATCACGAATTATGACGACATCTTTACCTGCAACCGCACTTTTTATTTCCTCAACTTTATTTGCTCCGATCAAAGGGACGTATTTGCGCCTGATGGTATTGGCACATGGCAGATCACCACTTCCGGCCACATACATACTCATCCACGACCGTAAACTGGGGTGATCTAGCTTTTATGGTGCAATGCCCGCTTCTAAAAATGCCCCAACTGTGTCCGTAATAAACTCTTCTTTGTCATCCTTGGCTTTCTTCGCGGCTACAAAGCTTTCTTGCAGAGAAGCCTGCCTCTTCTGCCCTCCTCTAGCCTTTGCCTTTTTGTGACCATCACTCACCACATGTTTTAACAGGGTGTCTTTGCGTTCATATTCAAGACGGCAATCGCAATGTTTGCACATAAGAACAGTACCATTTCTCACGTAAAAACTCTCTTTCTCAAATTCTTCTGCGCGCTTTTTTAACACTAACTTTTATTTTTGGCATTTTCCCCGAAAACAGATTAAAATAAGACTGGTCACAAAAGAGTTGCCGGCCGATAGACAGGGTTGTTAGCCTTGCGAACTAACGAAACGAACTGCAAGTGCCAAGGTCATGTACTCATGCAGAAGTCACGTCCGGAGCAGATCGGGTGTCCTCGTATTGCGTTCGTGGAAGAACAAACGAAACGGAACGAGTGATGATTAGCTTGACGGGCAGGGCAGGCAGTCGGCGGTCGCCTTGGTCTAGGAGACTTGTCGGGGTGTGGAAGGGTTGCGAGGGGGGGGGGGGTATGCTGCCTCGCTCGCTGATGTGATGTGTCACTCGAGTCACTTGCAGTGGACTTTTCACGGCACACAAATTCACAACTGGAAATCAACCCAGCCAGACACGGACGCGGATTTTTGGCCAATATTTAACACTTTTCGTAATTTCGGTCTTATTTCGCGAATGCACAGATATTTTGTGGATTTCGTGGTTAAAGCTCCAAATCGCGTTATTTCGTGATTCAAAATTTACATAATCATACTGACATGACGTCTCGTCCACAAATATCATTTTTAAGGGATATAACAACAGTTTCGTTTTATTTCGTATCGCGAATTTTACTTGGCTCTATATGGGGCTTAACGTCTCATATTTATGCGACGATGAGCGGGTGATAATGAAGATGAGAAAGATGATAATGAAGAATGAAGCCACATCCGAATCAAATCCATTGTACGTCGTGTGGGTCGTCATACGGGAGTCCAGCAAGGGAGGGCAGGGCCAAGTGGGAGGAGAAATATTCAGTGGGACAGTGGGGGTCCTTTTGTCGCCTCTTACGACTAGCAGAGTAACTCTAGGCCTATTCTAGAGTCGTTCAGTGGGGATCTCTGGTAGAGGGACCTGCGAGCTAAATGCACAGGCACAGGGACGCTGTGGGTTACCATCCCCCTCGTCCCTCAATCTCTCGGTACTGATCCTAAACCAATTAACGGCAGTGCCCGTGGTCCACTGACCCGGGCTGCTGAGAGATTGAACCGGTTGCGTAATGTTGCTTCCAGTTCGAGCGGGTCAGGGGATCCTGATGGGGGGTGGGGGGGGGTTCGCTCGCACCCACCCTTGGGAGCTGCGTCGGTCTCGGGATTGGCCACTTTGCGGGCTGTGTCGGTCGCAAGACTGGCCGCTCTCGGAGCTGCGTTGGTTTTGGGGCTGGCTGCCCCGAGAGGGGGGTTGGTTGCTGGGCCACCCACTCCTGTGGAGGGGGCTGTGTCGGCAGAAATGCTGGCCGCCCCGGTCATATGTGGGCTCTTCCATCGAGCTTTTGGCTCTAGGCGAGGGTTAGGGCAACACATGAAAAAAGCACACCCTGTTGAGTATAACGACGCGATCGACGTGGAAAGGAAGAGACCACGCTGGGAAGGGGAGGTCAGACTTCTGGCTCGTGCCGAAGCTGACGCTCCTGAAGCTACTAGGTTTCTGAACCAGTATCTTGTTTAGAGGTTACCGAACCGGATGCTCCAGGCCATCAAAGGAGTTCGTCGCTGGGCGGACTACCGGGATATGGTGGTTGGCATAAGAGTGGCACAGCAGCCAGCTGTGTTGCCCCCCAGCCTGTAGAGTTGCAGCCGTGTTGACGGGGCCGATGATTAACAGGCAGATGCTGTGCCTGAAGTGGTCATGCAAATCCCACCAGTAATAGTGGAGCCGCATCCACCTGACGCGGTGGACAATGTCAGGGTAGTTGCAGGAGCTGGTGGAGGCACTGACACTGTCTCGAAGTATGCCTTGGTCGACAAGGTCAGATCCGTTGGCTTCCCACAACCTTTTGTGGATTATGTGGCCCGGATTTATGACAACGCTGCTACGAACTTTGGTTCTGACCATGACGACGATGGATGGCACTCAGAGAGATAGACGGCGACAGTAGTACGGGGGTCTGCTTCGTTGGCTTGAGTGCGTGGCCGGGGTTCCGGTGCGGGTTGGTCGCGTGGTTCGTCAGGGCGATCCACTATCACCCCTTCTGTTTAACCTTGTTGTTGACAGAGCTTTGGGGTGCCTCAGTCCTGAGGTTAGCATTCATCTGAATCGGGTGCTTGTGAATGCTCTTGCCTTTGCCGATTATGTGATTCTTGTGGTGTTTACTCGAGGTGGGTTGCAACTGATTGATATTTGGGCTTAACGTCTCATATTTTTGCAACGACGCTAATCGAGACAATGAGTGGGCGATATATGAAGATGAAATATGGAGCTGTTTGGTGGGAAGGGGCAAGTAGGAGGGAGCGTGAAGAAAGGAAAAGGGGAGGAAAGAGGATTTGGGGTGTGGACTGCACTTCGTCTGACTTCTTCTCCTTGACCAGTCCGGCTTGGGTGGCCCTACCAGAAGCATACGCTTCCGCCGGCATAGCTCTCGGGATCAACAAAGCACGCAAACCTGCCCACCACGATAAGGTGGCAGTCCCTGGGCAGGGGATTGCAACTGCATCTCACTCAATTTGAAGATTTGAAATCACAAAAATTGATTTTGAAGGTCACGTGAAAAAATATCAAGATATAACAGTAAAATGTCTAGCAGAAAAAAATGAAGGAGGTGAATCAGAAAATGAAGGCTAATAAGGAAAACTAATTCCAGGCAGAAAACACAACCGATTAGGGTAAACTCATAGAAGCAATACAAAATGCAAACGCTATGTACAGCACACTAGCTGGAAAAGGTTTCTCGAAATTGTCGAATACTCATACATATTTGGAAACAAATAGAAAGGCAATAAATGAGAAATCAGTAATAGTTGGTACTTACGATCCACTAATTATGAGTAATGCTGACTACAAGGCATAAGAGAACAAGTTAGAATTTGTTCCTTGCTGTTCCCAACAATTCTCTCGTGTAAAAATGGCAGTGCGAGGCAACTGCGTGAACAAAGCAGTGCCCTTAAACATAACAGAGAAAGAAGATTGCTCTAAGGCATTACGTCTTATTACAGCTAGCTCGCTTCTCAAATACAAACAATATTTTAAGGAGCTAATTTGTCTCTATTACATCAGCCACAGTTTCAAATATTTTATTGTTTCTGCCTTGAAAGACGTCGAATGGGATGAATGACGTCACGAGCAGGCTCTAAGTCTGGGCATGGGTCGCCTGGTCGCGACGAGGGTCCTTTACGGTACATGCCCACAATAGGCCTAGGCCTCCCGTGTTATTAGCCCATCTAGGCCTACATCAAGATTTTAAAGTAACGTTTTAGTCAATCCTATTGGTTTACCTGATGGCTACATTTTCATCAGGCAATCAGACTGGCTTGCACGCCGTTACAGTAAATGCTCACAATTACTGTTAATTTTCAAATGTTGATG
Organism: Isoperla grammatica; assembly: GCA_945910005.1. NCBI lineage: Eukaryota > Metazoa > Arthropoda > Insecta > Plecoptera > Perlodidae > Isoperla > Isoperla grammatica. Next base: position 2,787,401 of record OX246747.1, on the reverse strand, counting down.
GGCCTTGAGCTATAATTATGCCTTAACTATACAATATAAGTCTATGCTTTGTAATTGGCCTGGGTTTATCATTGGTCCCAGCAGAGAAGTAAATTGCTCCACATTAACGCTTGTCCATTGAAAACTTAATGCTAGATATCGTAACGCCGAGATTTATAAAACGCTTGTGCCCTTCTTTGAAGCCGAGGGCGATACTCGTTCCTTGGAGCAGACTCGTACCAAATGGAAGAGCCTCCACAGCGAGTATAGGAAGGTGAAGACGGCTAACGAGAAGAGCGGACTATCCACTATTCGGTGCCCATTTCTTACCGAACTAGATGAAATATTGGGGGGGAAGACCCAACGTTGCATCGCTGACGGAAGGAGTGGATTCGGGAGTAATTTTGGATGCAGCCGGTAAGAAATAATAACTTAAGTATTTGGTAACATTCTGTATTAATATTGAATTATTTACAAATAACAATATTCTTTCTTTAAGTGCAAGTAGTCGATATCATGCCAGAAGGGGCTCAACCAGTTCAAGACCTGTTCGATGAAAGCGCTTCATCCTGTGATCCCCATTCAAGCGGCAGGTCTAGTCTGACCAGCCCAAGGACCGTTACGAGCCGCAAACGCAAGACATCGAGCTACGCGTCCTTCCTCGGCAAGGTAGCCGAGCAATTGGAAAAGCAACAAGCGGCAATGCAAAAATCTGCAGAGGACCACATGAGCTTCATGAGCAAGGACATCGAAATAGAACGCAAGTGAGAGGAGAAACGAGGCAAGCAGGCAAGGAAGAGCCAGGAAACGTTTCTAACATGACAAACACTATAACTATGTTACAAGCCAACCGTGGGCAAGGTAATAGCTCAAACTCGCCAATGCAGCTTTAGAGTGATGATAGTGACAGCGATTAGTTTAAATTAAAAAAATAACTTAAGCTCATCCTAGCTCAAGATCATTATAGTACACTATAATAATCTTGGGCCTAGCTAACCCAAGTGTGTCTTGTTCTTTCATCATAACCGTGCTATATTTGTTTTTTCATCATAACCATGTTCTAAAACATGTCAATATAATTCACATTCATTAACTGCATCCCCGAGAATCATCATGGGAACTTCAACGCCGTTTATATTTCTTGGTGCTTTGGGAATCATCACATCAGAGTTGATGAAGATAGAAGATACTGATCAGACCTGAGCATCATGGGATGAGCCTGGCCAAATGCAGCTGATATTTGCACAAAACAGCAAGGTTATCAGTGCCTATGTTACTTAATAATTGATCACTTAGTTCGCGCCTTCGGGCCACTTTTTATCAAACCGTTACAAAAAACCAAATATTTTCTCACGAGACTTATTCTGTACGTTTCGTTGTTGTAGTCATTCATAGCTTGACTGTTACACGCTTGAGGAGTTTTGGGGTGACGGGGGGGGAGGAGTGGTTGGGGGGACTAAAAAAACTGCAGAAAGTGCAAAACGCATGCTTAAAATTTATATTCAAACTAATATATTACGATCACGTATCTCCCTCCATACAGAGCCCAAATGTCTTGGCTTACCTTCGAAAAACGCCGCCTCTGTCATTCACTCTCTCCTACACAAAATCATCAACAACGCTGCTCCAAGTTATCTTGACAACTGTTTTAAGCTTCTAAATAGCAATCATGATAACAACACTCGTTCACAATCATCCTCGACTTTCCAAATTCCAAAACAAAACACGACTCTACATAGTGTTACGTTTCTCACCCTATCCTCAGTAACATATGACAGGTGAGGTGAGGAAGGGTGAGGAAACAAATTATATAGAAGGTAGTGAGGAAATTATAAATACCTTAAAATGCCGCTACTTCTGATTCGTGAACGTGGAGTAGCGCACGATGTCAATAATTGTTGTATGCACTCACCAAGTGTGAATCGTTAAACTACTCCTAGTAGAAATAATAGAAGTTCTATTATTAATAAGATAGTTTTAATATACGTTTAGTAGGTAATACACAAACTCACGAAAACTCAGTACACTCTCTCATCCCATCAACCACACATTGGGCTCTCTCCAACAATCCATCTCGTATCCAAGCAACCTCAAACTCCATACACCGCCTTCTATACTTAACAATTCTCAACATAATCCAATATTTAAATCCACCGCTTTCTATACACTACTTCAATTCCCAACATAGTCCAATATTTAAATCCACCGCTTTCTATAAACTACTTGATACATGTTCTGTGATCAAGAGCACACGGTGGGATATGTATGGTTGGTTACACTGCCCCCTGAAGAGGTTGTGCTGGGAAACTGACCATCAGTCCAAACTACCTCTTCACGAACCAACCGTGGCTGGCAGGGCGCATAGTGACTATTCGCCTCCCTGACGTGGTAATATGAATGGTTTCATATTAACTACATTGTAGACTCCTTTATCCATGCCTGCTGCATCCTGAAGTCGGTAAGCATTTGGTCCTGCCACTGCTGATATGTAATATGGTCCAGCAAATAAGTGGAAAAATTTCCTTGTGCTCTTGTGGAGTGCACTAGATAGGTGAAGTGTTTTTATAAGGACACTGTCACCCACTTTGAAGACGGTTTTAGTTGTGTGTTGCTCCGCATGTCGCAGCTTTCGCCTTTCGCCTTTAGTTGCTAACCGTTCCCTAGCCATCACGATCTTCCAGTCTAAAGTTTTGTCGGCGGCATTATCCTCTGGAAGCTGGATGAGCTTTGCCATCTCACGTGGCGGTTGCCTGCCATAGTGTAGCTCATATGGTGTGAACCCGGTGCCGTCATGGTGTGTGACATTGAGCCACGTATTCAGGGTTGGGACCATGCTAGGCCAGGCAGTGTGCTTTGTGTGGCAATATGCTCTGAAGATTCTGCCTAACTCGCGCATGGTTCGCTCCGCTGGGTTGGACTGCGGGTGATGGACGGATGTGTGGCCAACCGCGACCTTATGCTCAGCAAGTGTTTGCAACCAAAGACGTGACGTGTATTGTGTGCCGTTGTCAGACAAAAACATCCCGGGTTTTTTAACGTTCTTGATGTAGTGGACTGCCTTAGCAGTCACCGCCCTGGCAGTCGCTCGTCGTAATGTGTACAAAGACACAAACTTCGTCAGCAGATCGACAAACACTAAAATATATTGGACTCCCCCTTGGCCCGTCGGGAGTGGCCCATACAAATCTGTGGCGACGATGTCTCCACGGGCTTTTGGCAGAATAGGATTAAAAGACCCATGATGTGTCTTGTTGGGCACCTTGGTTTTCTGACAAGTCTCACAGGATGCTAAAACCTTTCTGACCATGCGGGCCATGTCTTTCCAGTACAAATGCTGTTGAAGAACAGGTATACATTTTGCAGGTCCAAAGTGTCCTAGTTCTCGATGTATCGCCCATATTACGTCGTGGGTTAGGCGTTTTGGAATACACAGTCTCCAGGCCACACTATTCTGGAACATGTTGTGGTATAGGCAGTCATTGTATAGGCGAAACTTGCCATCGTATTTAGTGTGCCTGGGGTCTGCTTGCATTGCGTCGATTATACACCGAAGGTGGGGATCACCACGCTGATGATATTTAATATTCTGTAGCGCTATCTTTAACTTTGTGTTAATTATAGCCTCAATTTTTGCAATCAGCACTTCGTTGTCGGCGTGACAGTCGGATGGCCAATCACCAGTGGTACTGACGGGAAATCTGCTCAAAATATCAGCCACGACGTTTTCTTTTCCCGGACAAAACTGGAGTTTAGGGGCGAATTCTTGTATGAATAACACCCATCTTGTCAATCTTCCCGGGAGGAGACGGCAGCTTGTCAGAAATGTCAAAGCATGATGGTCCGTTAGGATTGTCAGGTCCGTGCCTAGTACGAAATGTCGGAATTTCCCCAGGGTGTAAACGATACTGAGACACTCCTTCTCAGTCGTAGTGAAGTTGAGCTCAGCTCCCTTTAGAGTACGAGATGCCATAGATTAACCCTTAGATCTCCCATGTCGTCTTTCTGGTATAGTTGACCACCAATGCCAATGGCACTGGCATCGCACTGTAGATAGAAAGGCTGACTAAGGTCAGGATGAGCTAGCGTGACTGCTTGTAGAAAGTGTTGCTTCACCCTGTTGAAAGCAGCGTCCATGTCGTCGTCCCATTTCCATTTCGTTCCTTTCCCTGTTAATTGCAATAATGGCGCGGTGGACTCAGCGTAGCCATGTGCAAATCGTCGATAGTAGCCACAGAGTCCCAAAAATGCTCTGAGTTGTTTCGTGTTTTTCGGCCTGGGCCATTGCGTAATAGCGTCCAACTTTTTAGGATCTGTGGCCACGCCCTGTGGCGTAAGTATATGGCCTAGAAAGGGCACTTCTTGCCTAGCAAATACCGATTTAATTATATTCACTGTCATACCCGCCGATTTCAGTCTGCACAATAATGCTTCGATATGTCGAAGATGCTCCTCGAACGTGGTGGACGCGATAAGTAAATCATCTACATATACCGTGACAAACTGCAGAAGGTCAGGCCCCAGTATGCGGTCGAGTGCTCTAGTGAAGACTCCTAAGCTAGCGCTTAACCCAAAAGGTAACCGACACCAGTGGTAAACCCTCTGGTTATAACGAAAAGCTGTGTACTGGCGGCTGTCCTTATGTAATGGTATTTGCCAATATGATGCTGTGAGGTCTAAAGTAGAAAAGTATCTAGCACCCTCGAACTTTTGGAGTATTTCCTCCGGTATATTTGGGCAGTCCCGATCTGGCAAAAGAATACTATTGACTCCCCGGGCGTCCAAACACACTCTCACCGATTTGTCCTTTTTTGGTACCACCACAATGGGGTTGATGTAGGCGCTCTCAGATCTTTCAATTATACCCTCCTCCACTAAGGTTGCAATGTGCTTATCAGCTGCCTCCCGATGGGTAAAAGGAATGGGGTAAGATTTTTGTACAAAGTGCTCAGCATTGTCTACTCTCAAAGTACATTCGTATGCTTTAGTCATTCCAGGTTTGTCGGAGAAGACGTCGTCAAAACGAGTCAAAAGTGTTTGCAGCGCGTGGCTTTCCGACTTGGTCAGTATATCCTTGCCGTCTATAATCGCCTGCAGACCCTTTGTTATAGTCTCAGAGGTATCAGGGACGTCGTATGGTTTAGTGGAAATATTGTTAATTGACAAGGTGTGCATCGGTATTTCTTCTGCAAATGCTATAGCTACGGGTAGCAGGTCTTGTCCCTTTCCAATATTGTCACTGCAGCAGGTGGTTGTCAGCGGCCCCCTCACTTGAGTGCCCCCAATGGTTACTACATTGTTCTCGAAGTCGAGGTGTACTTCAAATTTACTCAACCAGTCGACACCAAGTATGACTGGCTTCACGAGGTCTCTCACAATGAGGCAACCCATTTCTGTCGTAACCCCATCAACAATAATCTGTAAATAGGCCTGTTGTGAGACTCGTTGACTATGCTTGCCTGTTGCTCCCACCACTGTTACTCCCACGACTGGCAATACTGGTATGGTGGCGTGGTGTGGAGCCAACTGATCCCAGAGTACTTGTGAAATACAGGAGGCCTCACAACCGGAATCTAAAAGCACGTCACATAGTTGTCCTTGCACTAGGGCTTGTAGCACGGGGCATTCTATTTTTGGTGGTAGTGTTCCCACTACTGGTGTATCCTCCACCAAATCTTCTGTCGGTTTGGTGTAAATGGTGGATATAGTACGTCGACATGTCTCGTCTAGGCCCTCTCTTCCAACGCATTCGGTCGAAACTCTTGGCCTTCGTGTTCCGACCGTACCCCGTTTCCCGAATTCTCATCAGTGTAGGCTTCGCCATGTTGCTCGACCTCAACCGTCCTTACGTGAGTCGTTCCTCGGTCTCGCCAATTAGTATATTGTGGTTGCCCACTGGGTTTCCTATTGTCTGTGTGATAATTGCCGCTTTGTTGCGACCCAGCGTTGTTTCGGCGGTCATTTGGCGCGGTACCTCGCTGTGGGTGCGCTGAGCTGCGCTGCGCCCGTTCGCCGCCAAACACCTCCGCTGCCGGGTGACCCATGTCCTCTTCATCGCCGTCCAGACGCTCTAATAGCTCACTGATACCTTTCTTAGACATATCAGTATTCCAAAGCAACACTTTAATATTTTTAGTAAAATGGTTTGTAAGTTGCTCGCACAACTCTCTGTCATTGGGTGGGTTAGCAAGATGTTGAGTGATCCGGCAGTAGAATGCAAAGTACTCAGCTCTTGTCTTTTTTCCCGGTTGAAACGCGCCACCATAAATGTGTCGCAAAACTCGACTCTGTTCCTTTTGCCCCCAGAACTTGTTCATAAAAGCTTGTTTGAAATCATCAAAAGAATGGAACAACAACTGATGTTCTCTTCCCCATTGCGCGGCCTTACCTACCAAGCATTGCAGGGCCAAGTTTAATTGGTGCATTGGTGGTATGTTGATCATTTTAAAATTACGTTCCACTGAGTCCATAAAATCGACTGCGTGAAAGCCCGAGTCCAGGCCACTATATTTTAGCCCCCCTCGCGCTAAGCTCTCCCAGGCTTGCAAATTAAAGTACAAGCTCGTACCGTCATTGGGGGTGGGTGGTGCCTCTGCCCCCGACTTTGGCGATAGGCTATCTAGCGCCCGCGAAACCTCTTTCATATCATATTTTAAAGTTCTAATCGCCGAGTCCATTGCGTCGACGTCTTTAGTCATGTCAATAGAGGTCGCCTGGAGGGCATTCACGGACGTACGAATCTCGTGAAGCTCGTCCCGCAAACCATCTACTGTTGTGCTTACTTCGCGGATACATTCCTCTTTAATGTGGCCGCGTACCTCCTGTAGTAACTCCTCTTTAAAAATTGACAATATGTGTTGGCCCATATTGTATGTAGCCTCATCAACTACGGGGTTCTGTTGCCTCTGTTGGATCACGGATTCCACCGCTGCCAGCAATGCACGGAAACTATCACTCATTGTGCCTGGTTTGTCCTTAAGAATGACAACCAACCAGTGTTATTGAAAAACTACCAAATACTTCTCGGTCCCGGGGCAATGCCGTGAGATTTACTCGGACCACAATCACGTTGGGCGCCAATGTTACGTTTCTCACCCTATCCTCAGTAACATATGACAGGTGAGGTGAGGAAGGGTGAGGAAACAAATTATATAGAAGGTAGTGAGGAAATTACAAATACCTTAAAATGCCGCTACTTCTGATTCGTGAACGTGGAGTAGCGCACGATGTCAATAATTGTTGTATGCACTCACCAAGTGTGAATCGTTAAACTACTCCTAGTAGAAATAATAGAAGTTATATTATTAATAAGATAGTTTTAATATACGTTTAGTAGGTAATACACAAACTCACGAAAACTCAGTACACTCTCTCATCCCATCAACCACACATTAGGCTCTCTCCAACAATCCATCTCGTATCCAAGCAACCTCAAACTCCATACACCGCCTTCTATACTTAACAATTCTCAACATAATCCAATATTTAAATCCACCGCTTTCTATACACTACTTCAATTCCCAACATAGTCCAATATTTAAATCCACCGCTTTCTATAAACTACTTGATACATGTTCTGTGATCAAGAGCACACGGTGGGATATGTATGGTTGGTTACAATAGTAACTCCTTTCTCGTATCCATAGCTCGAGCATGGAATCTTCTTCCGCCAACCATTAGGGTCGTTAAGCTTTCACCGATTTTCAAGCAAAAGTGTCATTCGTATTTCCTCAATGCTTCCGTGTAAATAAAATTATGTCGACGATCAGTAAACTCCACGTATCTCCACGTATCACTACATAGTGTGTGTTTTGTAATGTGTTAATGTCGATGTGTTGAGCAGTGTATTTAACCTCGTTTTTTATATTCTGTACAATTATTATTCATCAATCATTATTCTATGTTCAAATATTGTTGGCATTGTCTTAATTAACAAATATATAATGTCTTAATCAACTTAATTAATTAATTAAAAAATAGATGATGTCTTCTTTTGGTATAATGTTCCTTAAATACACATGTTTATTTCTTTTACTATTATATTAAATTTAAGTTAGTTTTAAAAAGTTTTAAATGTATCGTGCTAATTTAAGGCTATGAATGTATCCTATATATCTAAAATACACACGTTTATTTCGTTTTACTATTATATTAGATTTAAGATGATGATATTTGGGCTTAACTTCTTATATTTTTGCAACTTGGCTAATCAAGACGATGAGTTGGTGATAATGAAGATGAAATTGGGGGCTCTTTGGAGGAAATGGGCAAATAGGAGGGCGCGTTAGGAAAGGGGAAAGGGGAGGAAAGGGGATTGGGGTGTGGACTGCACTTCGTCTGACTTCTCCTCCTCGACCAGTCCGGCTAGGGTGGCCCTACCAGAAGCATACGCTTCCGCCGGCATAGCTCTCGGGATCCACAAAGTACGCAAACCTGCCCACCACGAAAAGGTAGCAGTCCCTGGGAAGGATATTAGATTTCAGTTAGTTTCAGAAAATTTAAAATGTATCGTGCTAATAAAAGATGATGAAGAATTAGGCCAAGTCCGAATCAGATCCATTGTACGTCGCGTGGGTCGTCATACGGGAGTCCAGCAAGGGAGGGCAGGGCCAAGTGGGAGGAAACATCTTCAGAGTGACGGGGGGGGGGGGGGGCAGAATTGGAAAGGGTCTCCTTTCGTCGCCTCATACGACTAGCAGAGTCACTCTGGGCCTATCCTTCCTCGGGCCCAAACGGGCAATTTGAGTCGAAGCATTCATATTTCAGGGTGTGCACGGGCTGCTAAAATTTCAAAAATTTGAGCAAGACGATGTCCCACAAACACCAATATATGCAAGCATGTTATTGTGAGCACGGGCTCTTACTTGATGGCTAAGTAATTCATGGTGGTGTACGACGTGAGAACGAGTCATTTGACGCTAGAATCAATTATGTAATATACTGTGCTGGATTGACTACAAGTCATTTAACTGTTGTTTATGTTTTCTCGCGTCGCGTATCTCCACAGCTACCTCGATTGATTGCCATTCACGTAAAACAAAGTGCCAGTGCTCTTGTCTCGTTGTATTCAAACAAATAACAATGGCTGACAGTCTGGAAGCTGATTTTGATAACGAGTTAGTTGTCGCCGTGGAAAGAGCCCTCGATCCGGGACCCTTGTAACCCAGGTTACAAAAAAAGAGAAGCACGAGCTCTTGCATGGACGAAAATATGCAGCAGCATCGGCGCAGGAGGAAAGCAAAACCAATTCTCTTGACCTAGTTTGGCCTAGGCCTGGGCCTACCAAACCTATACATGCCTAGGCCTATCTATTTAATTACGATTCTAATCAGTGATAGAACTGAAAGATATTTGATTAATTGTGAATTTAAAAACGTACACTCAGTTCATTTTTTCGTGTTGGGTATTTTAAGATCGTGACGTGAAATATTGTTCTGCCAGATTTAAGGCAATCCGCGACAAACTAGTCAGGAGGAACAAGAGCCTCCCCAGTGGATCGGGGGCAAATGCCTCATTTAGACGGTTCAGTTTCCTTCAAGCCCTTGATTGCTTGATGATTAAATTCAAGGGTTGAAATCAATGATTTTTTATTTAAGGTACCATTTAGACGATTCAAGTTCTTTAATTCAACCCTTGAGTTTGAGGTTGAATAACTAGTTTCATTTAGAGCATGTCCTATATTCCATTCAATTGATTGATTGATATTTGGGATTAACGTCTCATATTTTTGCAACTTGGCTAATCGAGACGATGAGTGGGTGAAATATGAAGATGAAATGAAATACGGGGCTGTTTGGAGGAAAGGGGCAAATAGGAGGACGGTGCGGATAGGGGAACGGGGAGGAAATAGGAGTGGGGAGGTTGTAGACTGCATTTCGTGTGACTTCTCCTGATCGACAAGTCGGGCTAGGGTGGCCCTACCAGAAGCATACGCTTCCGCTGGCATAGCTCCAGGAATCATGAATGCACGCAAACCCGCCCACCACGATAAGGTAGCAGTCCCTGGGCAGGGAAAGTGTTTCAACTCCAAAAAACTAACACGGTTGTTGAGAAAGCCTTGTCACAAACGTCTTCATCAGAATCGGAGGACGAGCCTGAAGGAAATGAGTTAGTAGTGGGGAATGACGTTGATGATGCGGTTCACGTAGCACCTTTGCAGGGAGGGGTCGAGCAGGGGAAACGGCTGATTCGGTTGCGCCCTATTCAACCTGAAACAAAGCCTGGAGCATTTGTAAAGCTTCTCTCTCTCAGCAGAAGAGTTGCCGACTTTAAGCGTAGTAGGAAATCCATAGACGCCTGTTGCCATTTTCAATGCTGGGGGTTCTACCTTTCTTAAAGATAGATAGATAGATAGATAGATAGATAGATAGATAGATAGATAGATAGATAGATAGATAGATAGATAGATAGATAGATAGATAGATAGATAGATAGATAGATAAAGACCATTATCTATCTATCTATCTATCTATCTATCTATCTTTAAGAAAGGTAGAATCCCCCGCATTGAAAATGGCAACAGGCGTCTATGGATTTCCTACTACGCTTAAAGTCGGCAACTCTTCTGCTGGAGTTGTATGGGCTTTAGGACTCCTTCTGCTTCAAGAAGTTCCTTGGTGACAGGCTGGGGCAACGATGCCTTTTGGGAATCCGGCAATTGCTACAAAGTAGTACATCTTCACGAGAGAAGTTCTGATCACTCAACCGCAGCTGATGCTTTTCACAGCTTTTCACGTGAGAAGGCTGTGAATCAGCTGATCAATAAAGACGTTTGTGATCTGCGAAAGATGCAGGTGCAGAACAGGCGAGATGTTGCTATATGAGCAATTAATCTTACATTTATCATGGGGCGGCAGGGTAGCAGTTTTCGTGGTCCTGCTAATTCCGAAGCTGTATACAAAATTTGAGAATAACTGTGATGTGGGCTGTGTGTGTGTGGGCTGTGTTTTTATATGTAGATTTTAAATGGATAAAAATAGTTGTTAAAAGTTGGAAAAGTCATAAGGGCGCGCCCTGATTTGATGGGTCTGTGGGCTTTTCAAGACAAAACAAAAGGTACGTAAGATGCCACGTGAGAGATGGTGGCCGCCTCCCGCTCAACGCGAAGGGTTGTTTAAAAAATAATTGCTGCGAGATCGGAATGCAAGTGGCGGTGTTTATGTGTTGTGATCAGGCTTCCTCAAAAAAGCCTAACAGCTATTCTAGAAAATCCTTTCATCATGAGCGATACACGGAGTATCAGTTCGTTGTCAACTGTACGATGGGAGGGAAGGAATGTGAGAATAACGAAAACTATTATATTCAAAGAGTTACTTTACTTTATCGCCTTATTACCATCATTATCGTGTTTACAGCTCGCGAGTGAAACGGCGAGTGTGAGCTCGGTTTCAACCGCGCGTTGGGGATCGTTGGATGTGAGTACAACCCAACAAGTAATTTTGTTACGCTAATTATTTGTTACGAGAAATTACATTATATGTTTGTATAGGAAGTGAATTCACCACACCCTCTCATCGTCAAGAGGGGTTCGATGTCCGACGTTGGTTGGAAGGGGGTGGGGGCAATGGGGATGACGATATGGAGAGGGAGGAGGAAGGGGAGGAGGAGGAGGAAATGGGACGAGGAAGAGACGACCTGTCGGACGAGACGATAGGCGAACTAGATAGACTTTCAAGGGATTTGACCACCCTGTTAAGAGAGAGTCACCTGCAGGCCGAGATGGCCGCAGAGGAAGGTGTGCCGGTGGCGCAGATTGCGCGTAATTATATTTGCGCGCGTTTGGGGCTGCGACCGGTAACACCTATAGAAGAGCCGTCAGAGCTGCAGGCGGACGAGTAGTGCTGACTGCTAAAAGGGGGTTTTTTTCGGTGCACAAGTTACTCCCGGCCAAAGCTTTGTGCGCTTTTTTTTCCCCAAGTACAAAAAAAAATCCTCATCGTTGACTGAAACTTTGACGTAGTGATGGGGCTTTCTTTCTAATATCAGTCATGGCCGGTGTTGACAACAAAAGAAATTAATAATTATCATAATGATATCTTTGGTATTATTATAATGTTATTAATTTATATTTTAACAATAATATAATACATATTTTACATTTGTATCGATGCATTGTTTTTTTTTTTTAATAAACGGTGCATATAAAAACAAATAGCTTCAAAGCCTGTAGGTACAGTTACAATCATGTTGTTGCCTTGGCACCATCTTTCTCGTCCCTGATTGCAGGGCCCAGCCAGTTGGGTAAGACCTTGTTCTTGCGAAATTTTCTCAATCACATCGATCAAATGGTAGATGTATCTTTAAAAGAGATTGTATGGTGTTTTTCTGAAAAACAGTCTATACACGCAGATATGACGTGTTGCGTGCCGGTAACGTTTCATAAATGTGGCGAGGGACATGGCGGAGGATCTGGAAATGATTGGTCAAGACGAAGGATGTGGAGTAAGAGAAGATGGAGGAGAATAGGATGCTTTTCATGAAAAGCGAAGACGAAAGACCAAGGGAATATTCAATTGAAGATTAGTGCATTGTATTTTATTTGTGAAAACTTTTTTTTAATAGTGTATATACTATATTGTCAATGTAAAAAGGTTAAAATGAATTAAGTTTCTTACACTGTTGTATTTCATTTGCTAAACCATTGTTTCCTCACCAAACGATTCTAGAATTGATTAAAGTAAAGCATGTCAAAGCAGTAAGATTCAGGGTCAAACTGGAGGGTTCGCGGTGATGACGAGAACGAGGGGTTCCACGCCGCGGTCGCCGTCATCAACTCGGACCTCAGCGAGCCACAGAGACATTGCTAAGTGGTATTACTAGAGTAGATTGTGTGCTCTCAGTAGACGCGATGATAAAACGTTTGCTCACTTCTTTTATATCTGTAACTGAGACAGTAACATGCAACTCTGTGCATTGCCCCAAAAAGCAACGAGCGATCGATCATGCTGTCTAATGGTCAACATACACTACAATTGACAAATTGCGATTTTTAATCATGTCTGAACTAAGTGCAGTCAGACTAACTGAATGCTAAGCAAGAATACCAAGTACAAATGTCATGTCATCGGATGATTTCACTCTTCCTCGGACACTGGAGTAGTGCAATGTGCAGGTATATGTGGGCGAACCCATCAAGTCTCGGAATATCACTTTTACATTGAACCAATCTCTTTGGGTACAGAAATAGGTATTGTGGACACCGTTCCTGAAGTCATACGGGTACAATTCCCACCCGTTTGGAGCTAGCGGGAAATGTGTAATGGTTGCGTGGTGTTTCAGGGTACACTGGTGAATTAACGCCAAACTCTGTAGGCCCCTACATTGCATTCGGTAGACGACATGACTGTCAATGGGAGGCATAAGATGACCTAAAAGAGGGTTAATCTGCGGTATCACCGAACAGAGTTGTTCGAGCTGCTCTCCTGTCATACACAATTGGCAAGTTTATTTCAGTTCATAAACTTACGAAAGGTAGAAGTTTTGATTAAAATGCCAGCAAGTGAGGGCAAGGCAAAGTGGGATTAGAAATATAAAGTTGGACAGTGGGGGGGGGGGGGGGGGGAAGGGGCAGGGTCTTTTTTTGTCGCCTCTTACTACTAGCAGAGTCATTCTGGGCCAATTCTACCCCGGGCCGAGACATGAATAATAAAGCCACATCATAATCAGATCCATTGTAGGTCGCGTGGGTCGTCATAGGGAGTCCAGCAAGGGTGGACAGGGCCAAGCGGGAGGAGAAATATTCAGTGGGACACAGGGAGGGAAGGGACAGGGTCTCTTTTCGTCCCGCATCACCACCTTCTACAGGAGTGAGAGTTTACACGAGTCAACTGCACACACCCTTGGTTGCGACGAGAACCACTCTTGAAGTCACTAGGTCGGAGTTCTGAAGATGACTGATGCTCCTGCCTGGCAGCGCGCTGCTTATATAGCCCGAAAGCCTAAATCCACGTTTCAATAGTCTGAAAATTTGTATCATTGAGTTTTGTGCAGAAGCGAGTTTACACTGTCCATAATTATAAATAATGTTTTACAAAACATTAATTTTTGGTTCCCAAAGCAAAACAATGCCTATTTCTGTCTTTAATTAGATTTTAAGAACTAAGATCGACATTATAATAGTCTGATCGGCATTTAAATCCACATTACCATGGTTGGGAAGTAAATGTCATTCTCTCGTGACGAGTGTAGTTATGGAAACATTTGACTGTCGATTATTATAAATAATACCTTGCTAAACATGAATAATTGGTGCCCTATGTAAACAATGCCAATTTCGGTCTTTAATTGGATTATACGAACTTAAATCGACATTAATATAGTCCGATACGCATTTAAATCCAGATTACCATAATTGGGAAGTAAAAATCATTCTCTCGTGACGAGTGTAGTTATGGATACATTTTACCGTCTATTATTATAATAAATACCTTGCTAAACATGAATAATTGGTGCCCTATGTAAAACAATGCCCATTTCTGTCTTAAATTGTATTATAAGAACTTAATCGACCTTATAACAGTCTGATACCTCCTCCTCCTCCTCCTGGGTTGTTAATTGCAACAATAACGCACAATTGTTGTTAACTCATTCAGCTCATTAGGATAGATTGTCTGTCTGTCTGAAACATTTCACAGCAGACTCCTTCGCGAGGCGTGGTTGCCATAACAAGTTGAACTGGAATGCAGTTCCTACATTGGATGGTAAGTTGTTGCATGACAAGATATTAATAGACACGGAGGTGGAGGATGTTTCAGATGAAGGCGTTGCTGTGATTGATTGATTGATTAATGGGGCTTAACGTCTCATATTTATGCAACGATGGCTAATCGAGACGATGAGCGGGTGATATATGAAGATGAAATATGGGGCTGTTTGGAGAAAAAAGGGCAAGTAGGAGGGAGCGTGAGGAAAGGGGAAAGGGGAGGAAAGGGGATTGGGGTGTGGACTGCACTTCGTCTGACTTCTCCTCCTCGACCAGTCCGGCTAGGGTGGCCCTACCAGAAGCATACGCTTCCGCCGGCATAGCTCTAGGAATCATTAAAGCACGCAAACCTGCCCACTGCGATAAGGTAGCAATCCATGGGCAGGATAGTGAACACATAATCCCTTCTTAAACCACACCGCAAAAGAGAACACTAGAACATAATTCCCCTCTGGACAATAATAACAAACTCAATGGTCTTACACAATAATCAGTATGGTTTTTATATCTAATTAATTCTATTACTAATCATCGATTTAATAATCAAAATAACTACGCTAATGGTTATATTATTTCATTCAGTCAGTAGGGCTTACCACAACGCAGTGCGCTGTTGATTAAGATTTTCGATTTTGTGTTTCAACCTTCAGATAAAGTTAAAAAAAAAAAAAAAAAATGCGGTTTTAAACGTAGAGGTACTCTTCGCTCGTAACGTCTCATAGTTGTGCAGCACAGTACATGCCCGCCAGAGCCAGAAATGTCCAGTAGAAGTTCTGCCCAGCAATCATCTGTGCTGTTGGATATTTAAAACGCAAATAAATAAAACAGGTTTATGTCCACACACCCACGATTCCTAACTCTTATGTGCGTTCGCCAGACTACCGTTGATTTTCATGTTATTTTATAACAGTCCTCCGTGAAATCATTCTGAAGAACGGGAAAGCTTTTGAATTCTGCACAACAAACCGCAGTCTGAGTGTGCACCAGTACTTCACAAAAGAAGATCAAATGACGATAAAAAAAGTTCCCGATGAAACAATTCTTACACGCAAAGTTTATATGTGGATAAAAGAATTTCTTGTCATATGATATCATATATTTGACAAGTGCAAGTTAAAAATATCCTAACATGATAAAAATAATATTGTCTCTCTTGTGCTTGTCTATTTTGATAGTTACGAGACCGAAAATGTTTTGGGGTCATATTCAGACATACAAAATCTAGGGGCAATATACGCTTGATCCCATACTTGCCCGAGGAATGTATGTGTACCTTGAGCAATCTTTTCTTGTTTCAACTGTTCCATAGTGCTCACAGAGCACAATTAAAAAATGCAGCGACATTCAAGCACATAATCCAAATTTTTCGCAAACTCAAGGTGAAAGATTGATTGATATTTGGGCTAAACGTCTCATATGTCTGCAACGAGGCTAATCGAGACAAGAAGTGGGTGATATATGAAGATGAAATAACGGGCTGTTTTCAGGAAAGGGGAAGCAAAGCGCAAGACGCCAAGGAAGAGCTCGAGTGGAACAGAAAGCGTCGGAGTCACGGAAGATCGGTCAGAGACAGGTCCCCGTTGTCATGAAGTGTGCTGCTGAAAAGTTGACGCTTTTTCCTAAGCACCGTTTCCCCAGCCTTTTTCAAATATGATACATTTGCATCGAACTACGAAGTTCTCGTAGCTTATCCAGGATGTGTCTGTTTTCTTGTTTTCAATGACAGTATTTCCTTTTCTCCCTGTATGAACTTAAGTTGTGATTGATTGATTAATGGGGCTTAACGTCTCATATTTATGCAACGATGGCTAATCGAGACGATGAGCGGGTGATAATGAAGATGAGAAAGATGATAATGAAGAATAAAGCCACATCCGAATCAGATCCATTGTACGTCGCGTGAGTCCTCATATGGGGGTCCAGCAAGGGAGGGCAGGGCCAAGTGGGAGGACAAATATTCAATGGGACAGTGGGGGGGAAAGGGGATTGGGGTATGGACTGCACTTCGTCTGACTTCTCCTCCTCGACCAGTCCGGCAAGGGTGGCCCTACCAGAAGCATACGCTTCCGCCGGCATAGCTCTCGGGATCAACAAAGCACGCAAACCTGCCCACCACGAGAAGGTGGCAGTCCCTGGGCAGGAACTTAAGTTGTCCTACTGCGAATCAAGTCACAGATCAACGATTAAAAATGTACCGGGTACTAGTTGTACGTTTTGCTATGTATTCCACCAGTATTTTGACTGTGCTAGTTTGTCACTGCCGGATGGTCGGGTTCAATAACATAACGGTTTCTTACTTCAAATAAATATTATGTAAGAAAGTGTGATAGTTTGACAAATAAATTACAATTGGGCTACTAGTGGTACTGGTATGTCTCTGTAACTTGCAATGTAATTCCACCACCCACATTCTTTCCATTGGACAATGCCACTACATAAAATTTATTTTCTAAAAAGAGATATACCTAAAGGTTTTAGTGATTGATTGATTGATTAATGGGGCTTAACGTCTCATATTTATGCAACGATGGCTAATCGAGACGATGAGCGGGTGATAATGAAGATGAGAAAGATGATAATGAAGAATAAAGCCACATCCGAATCAGATCCATTGTACGTCGCGTGAGTCGTCCTACGGGAATCCAGCAAGGGAGGGCAGGGCCAAGTGGGAGGAGAAATATTCAATGGGTCAATGGGGGGGAAAGGGGATTGGGGTGTGGACTGCACTTCGTCTGACTTCTCCTCCTCGACCAGTCCGGCTTGGGTGGCCCTACCAGAAGCATACGCTTCCGCCGGCATAGCTCTCGGGATCAACAAAGCACGCAAACCTGCCCACCACGATAAGGTGGCAGTCCCTGGGCAGGAAAGGTTTTAGTAAAAATATAATAGATGCCGTTAAAGGTCTTTCAAAGTACAGAAAACAGAACCAGTTTGGGATTATTAATGATATGGGCCTAATGTATATCCCCCCACTTTAGACTTAATGTTAGGCTGAGTAACAAACATATAGTGGAGACATAAAACATAGTTCCATAACCATTTCAGTTGTTAAATATCGCAAAGATGTCACCCAAACATGGTCGGGGGCACAGCCAGAGGTGTTAGATCCACTTATCAGGGGGCTGCAAGATGGCGGGCGATGAAGACAGTAGTGAATGTGGTGTGTGTAACAAAACTCGGTACTCTGCCGTGGTGTCTGTGAATCCGGGTATGACTTATCGTGTGTGAACATACCGTATCTAAAGCGACATTCAAGATACTGAGTGAGCATGAACATGTTTATTGGGCATGCAAAAATTGTAAAGGGAAACCTTACCCCAAAATAAGTAAGCTTATTAAGCCTAGCCCGTCAGTAGATCCAGACGACAACAACTCTTCGATTGCATATGTCTGAACACATAGTTACTGCTTGTTTACCATAGGGTAGAGATACAGGTTATCCCCATGTTATTTAAGGTGTGTCCTATAATATGGTGACCAATACATGTGAAAATTATGTCATATATACCGGTACTCATTGAACTACCTAGTACCTACCATATTGTACCTATTATTGCATCTCTCTTAATAAAGGTACTTATATAATTTTTCTAGTTGCATTAATTTGTGTTTGGACAATGTAGGTTATGCCTACTATGGTTTATTATACACACACTGGAGAATATACTAAAATCTCGTTTTTATGTTGACGAGCGACCTGCGCATTGCGAGTAAATGTTTATTTCTTTATTTGCAATTTATCAACAATCGTACTATTTTATTACAACGCTTATATTAGCTTGCTTTGTTTGTCTGTCTGGACGGAATCTTTGAATCGATATTTCACCTACTTCTAAATGTCTGATTAAGCTGAACTTTTTCACACAGACGTATTCTTAATGACAATACACGAATCAATTGTCATATTTACTAAATAGTCAATTAATTTATCACTAGGAAAACGCTCTGTTTGACGCGTTGATAAGTGAGTGCGTCCATATCTACGAACGTTCTGCAAAAAGATCTCAAAGCTGATAAAAACAACAATTAACAACAATTATTCAAGAATGCGCATTTCAAAATTTTTTCTAATTTCCATAGCTATTATACTTCCCGATATTGTTGAATGCAGTGCAATTTGCGTTGCTAAGAATTTTCATTGTCATTCTGTCTAGTGTTTTCGCGGCGGTCCGCCACCGTTACTAACAGTTATTGAGTGTAACTTTGTAACTTTTCTAACGATTTTGCCTCAAAACTATACACCTTCAATCCACATCGATGCTTGTGGATGGTTCAAATTTCAAGTTGATCGGACTTTCCGTTCGACTGCTATCGACAGACACAAAAACAAAACAAAAATTTATTTTTTACTTTTTAGTGCATTTAATTATAAGCGTTGTTTTTAAAAAAAATATTTGTTTCATGTCATATTTTAAATGGCAATAAAACTTGTCTTATAAGTACTTTAAATACATTAAAATACTGCAAATTTTAGTATGCTACATGGAAATAAATTTTTTATTTTGATTCAGTTAATTTGGATTGCCATACCATGGGAAATACATCTTTCTATAAGTGTCTTAAATGTGCGTATGTACAATCACGTCAACAAACATATTGCTCCTGAGCAGCATGGTTTTGTGAAGAAGAGGTCCCCACTTTCTAACCTTGCAGAGTACACCAACACAATAGCAAAACATCTCAACAACGGAGTGCAGGTGGATGCCATCGACACCGACATCACCCGGGCATTCGACAGCGTTGATCATCACCTCCTTCTGCACAAAATACAAGGTTATGGAATAGTGGGCCCCCTGCATGCACTGATCTCGAGCTATCTAAGTGGGCGTACCCAGACTGTAGTAATAGACTCCGCCAGATCAACGGCTGAAAATGTAACCTCTGGGGTGCCCCAGGGGTCCATTTTGGGCCTCCTTTTGTTTTCATTGTTCGTGAACGACATTCCTATGTGTATTTCAAAGTCGAGGTGTGTGATGTACGCAGATGATGTCAAGCTCTTCTTACCAATAACAAATCAAGACGACTGTGTTAATTTACAAAATGACCTAATAGCTATAGAGAACTGGTGTGAAACTTGGAAGTTACTTTTAAATGTGACGAAATGTAATGTGATTACCTTTACAACGAAAGTCAAGCATTCACTTACTTATAACTATAGCTTAAACGAACATCGTCTGCTAAAAGTCACTACCATAAAAGACCTTGGTGTGTTTATATCGAGTAATTTGATATACAATAGTCACATTTCCTACGTCATTCCTAAATATCTGAGGCGCCTTAAAAACTCAACTACAAACGAGGTCCAAGTGGTCCAGGTGGAGGTCGACGCACACAGATATTCAAGTCAATGGTCTTGTTATCATCAAGATAGACAACACTGCTCCAGCAACCTGGAGTCTTGGGCGAGTACTCAAGTGTCATCCAGGTAGTGACGGTAAGGTGCAAGTGGCTACACTTAAGACTGAGAAGGACAACTTCTAGAGGCCAATAGTGAAATTATGTTTAATTTCTAACAACAACTAACACTGTTCTTTGTGTTGACATTCTGAGCGAAACTCAAAGTGGGGGGCATGTTTGCGTTCATATTTGCAAACATATCATGATGTTAATTATTGTAATCTGTTTTACCGACCCGACCAACTATATGTATTGTCTATAGAGGGCGCCGGCGCGCATTGTTAAAGTCATTGTTGTGTGGCGGTGAGTGTGATTGTGTTTTGTGTGCCTCCGACGTCACTCTCTCGTTGTTTTCTATTTTATGTTCTTATTCACAGTAAGTTTTAAAAGTAATACAGTACAATTACCATCCTGTGTTATTAATCAATTACCTGTGGTCCATCCTACAAAACAAAGACGATGAGTGGGTGAAAATAAAGATGAAATTGGGGGCTCTTTGGAGGAAAGAGGCAAGTAGGAGGGAGCTTGAGGAAAGGGGAAAGGGGAGGAAAGAGGATTGGGGTGTGGACTGCACCTCGTCTGACTTCTCCTCGACTAGTCCGGCTAGGGTGGCCCTACCAGAAGCATACGCTTCCGCCGGCATAGCTCTAGGGATCAACGAAGCATGCAAACCTGCCCAACACGATAAGGTAGCAGTCACTAGGCAGAAAGCCGTAGACAGTCCAGATATTATTATTATTATTTGGGCTTAACGTCTCATATTTTTGCAACGAGGCTAATCGAGACAATGAGTGGGTGATATATGAAGATGAAATATGGGGCTGTTTGGAGAAAAGGGGCAAGTAGGAGGGAGCGTGAGGAAAGGGGAAAGGGGAGGAAAGGAGATTGGGGTGTGGACTGCACTTCGTCTGACTTCACCTCCTCGACCAGTCCGGCTAGGGTGGCCCTACCAGAAGCATACGCTTCCGCCGGCATAGCTCTCGGGATCAACAAAGCACGCAAACCTGCACACCACGATAAGGTAGCAGTCCCTGGGCAGGAGACAGTCCAGATGATCTAGACTATGGTGCTGGGATGTTGTAAAATCTTCAAACTTCAAAGCATCATATCCTACTTCAGATTTAACTTTCAACTTTAATGCGCGTTATCTCAGAACTATATTTGATATCACTCCTGACGCCATAACTCAAAACGTTTATAAAAGAATGTCATGAAAATTTTACAGCTTATTGATAGCTGAGGGCAGCAGTAACCAAGACAATGTACAAGACAACAACTGTAACGTACAACTGTAAAGCGGTAAGATGTTATTTGTACTGGTCTCATGTCTCACTTAAGTATAATCTTCAATTTGTTTCACATTTTTTTTTTTTTTTAGGTCAAATGCGGAATTGTTATTTATCTATTTATTAATTTATATAATAATGTAATAATTTCCATTGTAAATATTTCTTGCATCTTAACAGATCGGCATCAAACCACGGACTTACGGCCAACAGGCGGCACCCCATCTCTAGCTGAGGGCAGCAACCGAAACAGTCCCAGTAGTGAGCCCAGGGTCAACCTACAAGAGAAGCCTGTACAGCGGTAAAATGTTATTAGTACTGGTCTCACGTCTCACTTAAGGCTGTTTGCCAGCGACCCCTAGTCGGCCGCTAACGCACCCGATATATACCTCTCTTGAAAGGGGTTCTCTTCCGTCTGAGTTTGGTTGTTGGAGGGGTAACTACGCGCACTTTTCCCGCTGCGATTGTCTATGGACCGGACTATTGGAGAGACAGAGACAGACATAGCTTTGTCCTTGTTGTATATGGTAGATAAGCCAGAACCATATTCCATTCAAAACAAGTTGTCCAGCCTTGAGGGTGGGTTCGGCCTGCGGGGCGATTATTATTATTAGTATCATTATTATTGTTGAAGTTTAAAGCCACAAAGCAGCAAGGTTATCAGGGCCTATGTTATATTAATATTGATCACTATGTTCGATTACATTAGTGATAATAATCGATTATCTTGCAGAAAACGAAATATCTTTATGATTATTTGGTTGATTGATATTTGGGCTTAACGTCTCATTTTTTTGCAACGAGGCTAATCGAGACAATGAGTGGGTGATATATGAAGATGAAATATGGGACTGTTTGGAGGAAAGGGGCAAGTAGGAGGGAGCGTGATTATTTGGGCTTAACGTCTCATATTTTTGCAACGAGGCTAATCGAGACAATGAGTGGGTGATATATGAAGATGATGATGATGATATTTGGGCTTAACGTCTCATTTGGATTCGTCTAATAAGTTGTTCTAGTTCTACTTGTTCGCTTCGGTCGCGTGATCGACAGGTGTTCTACTTGGCGCTTCCGTCGCATGATCGCCAGGTGTTCTACTTGTCGCTTCCGTCGCATGATCGACAGGTGTTCTACTTGGCGCTTCCGTCGCATGATCGCCAGGTGTTCTACTTGGCGCTTCAGTCGCGTGATCGACAGGTGTTCTACTTGGCGCTTCGGTCGCGTGATCGACAGGTGTTCTACTTGTCGCTTCGGTCGCATGATCGACAGGTGTTCTACTTGGCGCTTCGGTCGCGTGATCGACAGGTGTTCTACTTGGCGCTTCGGTCGCGTGATCGACAGGTGTTCTACTTGTCGCTTCGGTCGCATGATCGCCAGGTGTTCTACTTGGCGCTTCGGTCGCGTGATCGACAGGTGTTCTACTTGTCGCTTCGGTCGCATGATCGACAGGTGTTCTACTTGGCGCTTCGGTCGCGTGATCTACAGGTGTTCTACTTGTCGCTTCGGTCGCATGATCGCCAGGTGTTCTACTTGTCGCTTCGGTCGCGTGATCGACAGGTGTTCTACTTGTCGCTTCCGTCGCGCGATCGACAGGTGTTCTACTTGGCGCTTCCGTCGCGCGATCGACAGGTGTTCTACTTGTCGCTTCGGTCGCGTGATCTACAGGTGTTCTACTTGGCGCTTCCGTCGCGCGATCGACAGGTGTTCTACTTGTCGCTTCGGTCGCGTGATCGACAGGTGTTCTACTTGGCGCTTCCGTCGCGCGATCGACAGGTGTTCTACTTGGCGCTTCGGTCGCGTGATCGACAGGTGTTCTATTTTGTTGGTTTTCTGAACCAGAGATTATGATTAATAGACTGACGGGGGCATTCGTATTGCGACGTTCGAGGTGAAATTCTAGGATCGTCGCAAAACGAACATAAGCGAAAGCATTTGCCAAGAAAGCTTTCATTAATCAAGAACCTCCCGATCCGTCAGGTCTTGTTACGAAAATCTCAAGAAAAATACTAGAAAATGGTTAGCAGAGGAACAAGTGAACAACTACAAGACAAGTTAATTGTTGATTGAATATTAATTTTTTAATAAAGCGGGACTCAAGTCAGCCTAGGCTTAGCCTATGAGCAAGGGCCAGGGCCTAGGCCTAGAGTACGTTGCGCAAGGGCTAGGGTCTAGGTCTAGGCTGGCCATGGCTATATGAGAGCCTGGGGTTCGATACCCAGGTACGTCCCCCCAAGTCAAGAGCTCCTGGGTTCGATCTGCAGGCGAGTGCCTCATTGAAGAAGGAATAAAGAGGATCTTTCACCACAACCAATCAGGTACCTAGAAATGTTGTCAGTCGTTGTCTCCCTAAATGTCAAATTCTCTATTGTTAATTCCATGTATTGAAGGTATTCAAAGAGCGGGTAGGGTCATAACAGGGTAGTTGGGCAACTAACAAATTACTATTTAAGAATATGCAACAGCTGTTGCACAGTGATAGTCGAGAGCTTTACGAACAACATCTTCATGAATCAAAAACATTGCTCCGCCTTCATTACATGAGTATTTTCTGGATTGATTGGTTGATTGATTGATTATTTGATTGATTTATGTAGCGCGCCTTCGATCGAGGAGCGCGCGCGCCTCGACGCGTGCCTAGGGCACAACGATGATTGATCGTAATGTAGATCGTGTTGTATTGAGAGATTCACTTTGCTACGCTCGCTCTTCTAAATAATTGTCTTCGTCTTAATTACAGTCCGACGAGTGCGCGGTGGTGGGCCTCGTCACGGCGGGTGTCCTCGGCCGGGCAGTCCGGCATAAGTGCCCCTACTGCGGCAGCTGCACCGCCTCCCTCACGCAGCACCACATCCGGTACCACAAGGTACCGGGTAAACTCGCGGCGCTGCGCACACAGCGACATAAGCAAAACGCACACACACAATAGTTGTACGGGACGCCAACAACGCCTGGTTGTTGCACTCTACTGGTGCACAACACCGAATACAAACACCAGCAAGACAAAGGGCTCATTTGGAGAACTCCTCGAGTTAAGACGGATAAAAACTCAAAGCGCCATGCCCAGGAGTAGACCGGGTGGGCGGCATGTTCGCGCCAAGACGTAGTTTTGATTTGAGTTGTTCGCATTACGTCATTTACTTTCCCCTCTACGTATTTTCGTTCCCCTACTATCTCGTACCGATCCCGCAATAGTAGGCTGTCTCAGAAAATCATCTCTAATCTCAGAGAGATTTTCTGAGAGACGATGCTTTCGCATTAAACGACACAAAATTCAAGAAATTTTTCAGAATGGCTAAGCAATTGGCTGGCAATCTTATTGAAACTCCTCAAAATGTTATGCCCCGACAACGACGTAGTTCGGCCATTGATGTTAGGACTTTGGTATGTCAATGAATTAAAACATTTAATGAAGCATACGTTAAAGAAACCACTAGACAAAAGTAGATGTAATGCACAGTTAGCTTTTTGAAAAATATTAAAATACCCAAATATTATATAAATATTAAAATTAACCAAAATTAATTTAAAATAATATGTCAAGTTTAAATATCAAGAGTAAAGTACACATCAAATCATAAAACACAATAGAAATACTCAGATACTGTAATATTAATTACTGCCACCAACTACCGACCGTTGACTGACGCATACGAACGCTTAATATTACCCATCCCCATCCCCATGGATAAATTCGCACGACTTTATCCGCATGAAACCCGGGCCCATGGCTCGAGTCCCCACTGTAATTTTTAACGATTCAATTCCTACGCAGGTTTGCTAAAGAATTGCCAATCTCTCCTCGCGTAAGACGAGTAAAACTGCAACTATTACCACTTTGCTACATACACACACAAGTATCACAATTGGTTTTATTTTCCTCTATTTATTTATTTACTTTTTTCTGCATGTGCATAATATATGAAAATACATAATACAGGTCTAGTATTTATTGCGTACGGTTATTAAATCATGAATGCCGAGGGGAAACTATCTCGTTAGGCCTATCCGACTCTACATAATACATGGTGATTGTTACCCGCATACAATTTTGAAGGATTTCAAGATGTAATTTCCAAAGTATCACATTAACCTCCATCACATCTATCTAGTCGATGGAAAAAATAACTCCTTATTAGAGAACCACTCCTTTATATGTAGAAATGTTTTAACCAAGAATTAGATCCAGAGTATCTGTCTGGGAAGCAAAAGGCTCCAGGTTCAATTTTTGTTGTTGTAACTGAAGTATCTACTCAGAACGAATCTTAATTCCACACGCGTACGAATAATGGTCGCATTTCCGAACGCTCTTGAAGCGGCAAAGACTCGAAAATGAGCGGGTGATAATGAAGATGAGAAAGATGATAATAAAGAATAAAGCCAAATCCGAATCAGATCCATTGTACGTCGCGTGGGTCGTCATACGGGAGTCCAGCAAGGATGGGCAGGGCCAAGTGGGAGGAGAAATATTCAGTGGGACACAGGGAGGGAAGGGACAGGGTCTCTTTTCGTCCCGCATCACCACCTTCTACAGGAGTGAGAGTTTACATGAGTCAACTGCACACACACTTGGTTGCGACGAGAACCACTCTTGAAGTCACTAGGTCGGAGTTCTGAAGATGACTGATGCTCCTGCCTGGCAGCGCGCTGCTTATATAGCCCGAAAGCCTAAATCAACGTTTCAATAGTCTGAAAATGTGTATCATTGAGTTTTGTGCACAAGCGAGTTTACACTAACCATTATAAATAATGTTTTACTAACATTAATTTTTGGTTCCCAAAGCAAAACAATGCCTATTTCTGTCTTTAATTAGATTTTAAGAACTTAGATCGACATTATAATAGTCTGATACGCATTTAAATCCACATTACCATGGTTGGGAAGTAAAAATCATTCTCTCGTGACGAGTGTAGTTATGGAAACATTTTACCGTCTATTATTATAATTAATACCTTGCTAAACATGAATAATTGGTGCCCTATGTAAAACAAAGCCCATTTCTGTCTTAAATTGGATTATAAGAACTTAATCGACCTTATGATAGTCTGATACCTCCTCCTCCTCCTCCTGGGTTGTTAATTGCAACAATAACGCACAATTGTTGTTAACTCATTCAGCTCATTAGGATAGATTGTCTGTCTGTCAGAAACATTTCACCACAGACTCCTTCGCGAGGCGTGATTGCCATAACAAGTTGAACTGGAATGCAGTTCCTACATTGGATGGTAAGTTGTTGCATGACCAGATATTAATAGACGCGGAGGTGGAGGACGTTTCAGATGAAGACGTTGCTGTTGTGGTGGGATTACGCCTAATAATGATTCCCCAGTTAACAATCCATCGATAGCGTCCGTAAATAGTACTCCTCTTAATTGTGTACCCAACTTCGTAAATAACACTGCGCCAGCGCCTGAATCCGCATCGCGAAAAGATACGTGTATACTAAATGCCCCGTTAAAAACTAGGAAGCAGAACTACGACATAACGCCGAAATGGAATGTACCTCTAACAACATGCCTACAACGTCAGTAGAGTGGGAGGCACTTCCAGCCAGGGAATTTCCCAAGATGGCGGCGGGTTTTTCCCAAGATGGCGGCGGGTTTTTCCCAAGATGGCGGCGGGTTTTTCCCAATATGGCGGCGGGGTTTTTTCCAAGATGGCGGACATAGGTCAAGAGTGGGACCACTTTCAACCTAAGTTTGGCTTAATATTGTCACATTTTGAAAAAAAGTGCGACGACCGTGATTTCGTGCCCGAGCAGTTTGGTCCTCGCCATTACTGTCACGGTGCATAATACCACTCGGCTATCACGCCTGTTACAGTGTAAGGGGTAAATGCCGTATATAACTTTCACCGTGACCTTCAATGACGGAACTGTTCGTCAGCACGCTATTATCGACGATGGTAGCGCTATCTAGTTGTGAATAAAGTAATTATAACCGCAAGCTACTCGACTTCGATATTGTCCTGATGACATGTTGGGAAATACCCGGGAATACGCGAGCTCTAGAAGATTGGAATGTGTAATTAGGGTAATTGGGGGACAAATTTATCTCGTTGCTACATGTAGATGAAACCTGATAAGCCAGCCTAGGTAATTTTGATAAACTTGGAAATAAATTGTGTGTTGTCCATTGACGTCACAGAAAAGCCAGCCTACCACGTGACAATTATTTTATATTGTCACATGGCGTCGGGTTTTTTCCAAGATGGCGGACAGAGTGTGACCAGAGGGGAGAAACCCCTCCCCTTCACGGGGCAGCTATTTTGTATTTTCAAATAGTGCGCGCCGAGACTAACTCACTCTATCCGTCAAGTGTACATCTGATGTACCACGTGACAATTATTTAATATTGTCACATTTTGAAAAAAAAATAAATTGTGATGACCGTGATTACGTGCCCGAGCAGATTGGATCCAGCCATTACTGTCTCGGTGTGCTATAACAACTAATGGAATGTTATAGGTAATTGGTATATTATAAGCTGTGCGTCTGACGTGTTGGGAAATGCCCGGGATCAAAATTTTAATTCCGTGGCGCGAGTGCGCGCGCATTTGTTTTCGTAGCAGCACCTAGTAGTGAAAATAAAAACTATAATTTCGGTCGGTAAACGAAGCTCATTACCGACATCACCGCCTTGGTAACGCGGCAAGGACACCGGCTTGGTGGTTGTACTGCGTTTCAAGTTATGGCCGACATTGCACGGTGGTGCAAGTGCGCGCGTATTTGTTTGCGTAGCACCACCTAGTAGTGAAAATAGAAACTATAAATTCAGTTGGTAAAAGAAGCTCATTACCGACATCACCGCCTTGGTAACGCTACATGATCTGGTGGCCGAAAATGAATTTAGCGGTAAATGACCGTTTGCCGGGAATTCCTCAAAATCTGGAGTTTCCAATAATGTTGGAATAGCCCTCAGTTCATTTGAATGGCTCATTCATATTTGTACGTTCATGCATACAAGTTGCGCACGTGCTGTGTATTTAAAGTGCAATGAAGAATGATGGTGATGATGATAGAACCATATCGTCTATGTCTACGGTACGAAGAGGCCCAAATCAAGTAACTTTACACACAACTAAATATTTAATATTATAATAACGAAATTATTGCATAACATAATATATTATATTTTTAAGTTTTAACCATTAATTCCTTGTTAAAATGCAGATGCAATAAAATACCCCATGCTTTAAAAGCATTTTAAAATATTACAGTCTAAATGAGTTATTATTTAATAGAGTTTAATTAAAATATAGATATAAAATAAAAGCATTTAAACTGATTACAGTTAAAACAATTATTTGAGTTTTATTAAATATTAAATACAAAATTAAATTGCTGCATAAATTTTATTGGTAACCACCAATCCATTGTTAAAATGTGTAGCTCTGCAGTGCAATAAAATAACCCATGCTTTCAAAGTATTTGAACTTATTACAGTTAAATCAATTTTTATTTCATTGAGTTTAATTTTAAGAAAAATAAATAAATAAAAATAATGTAAATTTCAAAGCATTTTACTTTAGGCCAATTACAGTTTAATCAGTTATTATTATTTAATTGAGTTGAATAAAACAAATTTTTTTTCTTCTCCAGGATTATATTTACAATTATGTCAGGACCGCCCGCCTTCTTGACTTCTTAGAGATCGACAGAGAGGATCAAGCTGAACCGGATGCCCTCGAACGCGCACGGCTATGGCTTCTGCCGTCCGACTCTTCTTCTGGCTCCCACTCTGCACCTGGCTCCCAGTCTGCTTCTGGTTCGCACTCTGCTTCTGGCGCCGACTCTTCTTCTGGCTTCCACTCTGCACCTGGCTCCCAGTCTGCTTCTGGTTCGCACTCTGCACCTGGCGCCAACTCTGATTCCGGCTCCCACTCTGCTTCTGGCGCCGACTCTGATTCCGGCTCCGTCATTGAAGATGATAGCTCCAGTGTAGCCTTAACTTCAAGTCAACTAACAGAAGATATACTAATGGAAATCGACGCTAACTACAGTGCTGTAAGTGATAGTGACAGTGATATAGACTCAAATTCTTCGAGAGAGTTCGCAGTCGAGGAGTAAGACGGCCTACTCTTATATAAATAGGTAATTTCGAAAGTTCAACCACAGTTCCCCAGACTCATCAGGTGGTAGCGTCTCCCAATTGCTCACATGTTTATCATTTTTGTTTTCAATTTTATAATCAGCAAAAATGGGTGATAAGAGTGACATTGTAAATAGTTATAAAAGGTCATGATCATGAGTATACAAACCCGGGCTCTGAACCCTCAGAGCCTCGGCTCACACCTTTGGGTAGGCCTAGGCTGAGGTCAAGGCCCAGAATAGCCTAGGTAGGCCTAGGCCTAGGCGTCAAAAACGTCCAAATGGGCCTTTATAAACACCATGTATTTTTAAACCGTAATGTCATAACATCTATTGATAAACATTATATGTCATGAGTCACAGTTTAAAGACAAAATAGGAATATGGATGGGTAAATTACCTTTTCTAGTCAAGACTTGATAATGTATGTAAATCAATTCATATTTATTAAAAATACAAACAAAAGTACATGAATGATACAGGTAGTAAAATGAAAAAAACAGTGTACATTTTGTTTCTATGGTGCTAGGTCTAGGCCCTAGGACTGCTTAATATTCTATGCATTAGATAATAGGCCTATACTAATAATAATAATATGGATTCAATTCCATTACTTCTTGGCTTAGGAATAAGTAAACGGTGACTTTGGAGCCGTCCTGGCAACGAAGCACTCAATAAATTCAAAGTTGTTCTGAATCGGCCTTGTTGATTCTGGCATTTGTCCGCAGGTGTTCGCACTGTCCAATCACTGATTCATATGTTTCGTATTTGAAATATCGATCTTTGATTGGTTATCGCTCACTCGTCGATGGTGTTCGAAGCCTACAGGGTTGGTTTAGTCACTTTCAATTAAAGTCCCCCACTGCAAATCAGTTTAGTTACTGAGTGGGTAGACTCTAAATGTGAATTTATTTATTTATTTATTTATAGGCATAGGGCCTACTTAACGTTTGCACACAATTACATAACAAATTTTGTTATTGAAAACCCTGTACACTAGGTCTAGCCGTACATGTAAAGCCTATCTAGGCCAAGGTGAAGAATCTGAAAGTAACTGCTGCATGTCACTTACAATCGTTTCTGGACCAAGTTCAATAAGGATGTACCTGAATTCCTTAGTTACACATTCATTTTCACAGTCCAAATTCATTACACACTTTCTTACTAATCGTTCAAGTGAAACAGGCTTATTTTCTTCTTCTCCTGCAAACTCATTGATATATGTGTCATATTTATTTCTCGTTCCGTCAACAAAATCACAATACCATTCGTAAAGTTGTCTATAATGTGTCTCGTGGTCTTGCATTATACTGGTTACTAGTACTTAGTATTTCATTACATTTTTACAGGATACTTCACTTAAATAAACACCTTGTTTAACATCAAACAATGATCTTATTCCTAGAAACACCTTTCCCTGGTAGGCCTACATCTTCATAAACAAGACATGATTAGACAAATATTTATCATCTAGTTTGTCCACTTCTTCCTGGTTAAGGGTAAAAACATATGATGTCAATAGTCCAAATTCACGTTGTACATCACTTGTACACTTGGCGGATAGAGTGCGCTAGTATCGAGGCGCAAAATTTGAAAATACAAAATGGCCGACGAGGGTGGGGAAGGGGGGTGGGGCCCTCCCTACCCCTCCCCTCCCACATAGGTCACACAAGAGTCAAGTGGCCGCCATCTTGAGAAATTCAAAATTTCGAAAATCCAAAATTCGAAAATTCAAAAATCCAAAATTTGAAAATTTCGAAAATCCAAAATTCAAAACTCCAAAAATTGACCTTAGGTTAAAAGTGGTCCCACTCTTGTCCGATGGCCGCCATCTTGGAAAATACCCACCGCCATCTTGAAAAGAAACCGCCGCCACCTTGGGAAAAACCCGCCGCCATCTTGGGAAAAACCCGCCGCCATCTTGGGA
This sequence comes from Isoperla grammatica, assembly GCA_945910005.1. Lineage (NCBI taxonomy): Eukaryota > Metazoa > Arthropoda > Insecta > Plecoptera > Perlodidae > Isoperla > Isoperla grammatica. The sequence continues at coordinate 2,756,027 of OX246747.1, read as the reverse complement.
AAAACCCCGGATTCAGGTGCCCTACTCTCTACTCACAGCAATGTGGATGTAGTTCCCCTGTATTTAGTTGCAAAATCGAGCGATGAAAAGACAAATTTTACAAAGGTTTATCCTTTGATTATTCAAAAATCGTTAGACGATGCATTGGGGGTTGTTTCCTCCACAAAAAAGTTGCGCGATGGTACTTTGCTCGTCCATTGTGCAACTGAAAAGCAAGCAAAGATGTTGGGGAAAACATGTCTATGTTCTCTCCCAATAAATGTTCAAGGGCACCGTTCTTTAAATGTGTGTAAAGGAGTTGTCTCTTGCTTTGATCTCTTAAACTCAACTGTTGAGGAGATCAAAGAGGCTTTGTTAAGTTATAAAGTGGTTGACGTAACAAGGATCTTGAGTAGAAAATATGGAGCTTTGTCTCCCACACCAGCTTTAATTATATCTTTTGCATTGCCTGCTCTACCGGCAGATATCAAAATTGCGTATTATAATCTAAAAGTTCGGCCATATAAACCAAATCCGATGCGCTGTTTTCGATGCCAGTTGTTTGGCCATCCACAAACTCGTTGCAATGAGAATGAAGTATGTCCCGACTGTGGTTTGCCAGCACGGTAGTCTCCAAGTGTGGGGGAAATGTGCTGAGAAAATTGCAAGGGAAAGCACTCGGCTCGCTCTCGTCAATGCCCAATGTGAAAGCGAGAGCAGGCTATACTAGAACTAACGGTTATTTCGAAAATGTCGCCAGCGGAAGCTAGACGACAGATAGGAACGGCGACCCCCGTTACACCGGGACTTTCTTTTTCATCCGCAGTCATGAGCAGTCCATGTTCTCAACGAGAGACTGAACTGCTGAATGACAATAGAGCTTTAAAAGCATCGGTGCAAAATTTGACTGCTACTGTGGCACAACAAGCCACACAAATTCAAGACCTCACAAAGCAATTGAGTGAGCTGATTTCCTTGTTAAGGAAGTCAACGCCTCCATTGGTTCCGTCAGTGGTGGTGGATGGTGATGTGTCCCCGGTGGTTTCCATCTTGTCTTCAACAGCAACTCCAGCACCACAAGAAACTCATTCAAGCAGTACAAAACCAACTCCCTTGCTTCTAAAGAATAAAAAAGCATAAAAATCAACAGGGTGTCGATCCCTGTTGATAGTCCATCAACGTCTTATGTCACCAAGGACTTGGTGACAGACGAGTTGATGGATGATAATCCATTTATGCACCTCCAGGAGCATTCAAAAAAAAAATCACAAAACATAACAGTTGATGTTATGGTAGACTGTCCCTCCAAACTCTCACAAATCACAAAATAATGGCAAAATTTATTTCATGAAACTGTCGTGGTTTCTATACAAACCGAGAACAACTCCAACTGTTACTCCGTGACAAACATCCCCTTATTGTTTTCTTGTAAGAAATGATAGATTTAGTTATAAAGAAAGACCATGGCCTTGATATTCATGTGGTATCTCAGCCAACCATTACGGACCATGAATTGATTCAGATTAATTTAACTAATCATACTAATGATGTGCAGGGAAAGCATACTATTAGAAAAAGGGATTATGAAAAGTGTAAGGATAAGCTGAATATGTATCTAATAGATCGATGATTGATTACTGGGGCTTAACGTCTCATATTTTCGCAACTATGGCCAATCGAGACGATGAGCGGGTGATAATGAAGATGAGAAAGATGATGATGAAGAATAAAGCCACATCCGAATCAAATCCATTGTACGTCGCGTAGGTCGTCATACGGGAGTCCAGCAAGGGAGGGCAGGGCCATGTGGGAGGAGAAATCTTCAGTGGGGCAGTGGGGGGGAGGGCCGGGGTCTCCTTTTGTCGCCTCTTACGATTAGCAGAGTCACTCTGGGCCTATTCTACCCCGGGCTGAGACGGGTCTCCTTTTGTCGCCTCTTACGACTAGCAGTCACTCTGGGCCTATTCTTCCCCGGGCCCAGACGGGTGTCTAATAGATCGATTGATTGATTGATTAATGGGGCTTAACGTCTCATATTTATGCAACGATGGCTAATCGAGACGATGAGCGCGTGATAATGAAGATGAGAAAGATGATAATGAAGAATAAAGCCACATCCGAATCAGATCCATTGTACGCCGCGTGAGTCGTCATACGGGAGTCCAGCAAGGGAGGGCAAGGCCAAGTGGGAGGAGAAATATTCAATGGGACAGTGGGGGGGAAAGGGGATTGGGGTGTGGACTGCACTTCGTCTGACTTCTCCTCCTCGACCAGTCCGGCTTGGGTGGCCCTACCAGAAGCATACGCTTCCGCCGGCATAGCTCTCGGGATCAACAAAGCACGCAAACCTGCCCACCACGATAAGGTGGCAGTCCCTGGGCAGGCTAATAGATCGAGATTGGTTATATAACTCTGATGATGTTAATAGTGTAGCTAATAATTTTGTTCAAAATATTGTTACAGATCTTGACCTAATTGCCCCTGCTAGAAACTGTGGTCACTACTCAATGTTTGAAATACCCTTGGTTTAATAACATGGTAAGAGAAGTGCAAAAAGAAAGGGATTATAATTATGAATGTAAAATAAAAAAATTTGCCATGCCCACACTACCGTATTCCCCTTCTCCTATTCTCCCTTTATAGTTTCCACAGGTTTGCGATGCTAATATGAAGTTTCTGGACATCGTTGCCCGTTGGCCTGGCTCGGCCCATGACTCGCACATCTACAATAACAATGAGCTGAGAAGGCATTTACACAATGCAAAGCTAACTCCTTCAACCTGGCTGCTTGGCGACAGTGGTTATCCACAGGAGTTCCGCCTCATGGTGCGAGTATTGCGACCTGTTACACAGGAAGAACGGCATTACAACGAACGTCACAGGTCCACAAGGAATGTTGTTGAAGGGGCATTCGGTGTGCTAAAGATCAGGTGGTTGTGTCTCTCTAGAGCCGGCACACTGTTGAACACCCCTGCTAACGTTGTGAAGATGATCGGTGCTTGCTGTGTACTGCACAATATTTGCATTGAAAACAATGTTCCTCTTCCAGAAGATCCGCCAGATATTGTACCTGGCAATGAGGATGATGCATTGGGTGTTGCAGCATTCAGCACAGGATCTGGCCATTCGCAACAGAGGAGGCGCTATGCGGGCGGCATTGATTGCTACAAGATTCAACAGGCCCATAGCAGACCAACTGAAACCACATGGGCAGGTGCAAGTTTCAAATTTGAATGAACTGTTTGAACAGGGAAATTTGAAGTACGCTTAGGCCTATAGCCATAATATGTCTAATAGTGTAAATTTGTTTTTTTAGTAACTACATAATCATTTTTTTTCTTTTGAAATGTAATTTAATATCCAGTGTTTGCTTCTTCAAATTTTAAATTTGAAAGCCAAATTTTAAATTTATAGGCCTTAACTAAGAATGTACAACTGTTTTAATTGGCCAATTGTATTATTAGGCCTATGCATATGTATTTACTTTTAACAGTAACAATAATGGTATTTTATAAACTTTCAGTATTATTTTGTGACATTTTGGAAATTTCTTACAATTAAAATCCTCTAAACTCTTTAAATTTAAAATGTCTAGGACCAGCTGTTATCAGTGGAGGCAGAATATCCTGGGTAGTTCCCATGTGTTGACTGTTATATTTTTGTAATTTTTGAGCTGGAGGTTTTGGGTTCGACCTCCAGACAGGGCCAACTTTTATGACAGTTAATGCTATCACTCAATATCAAATAATGATGGAGTTTAGACAATAAGCATTCGCATGAATGCTATAGGCCTAGGGTTGGAGTTGTTTACATGAACTCATTATAATTATTCTGTTATGGAACGTTAGAAATAACAACGCCCAGTCATTTCCGCAACGGTTAAAACACCACCGCATATCACACCCGCTACACTCAAACACACCATTCCTGCACACATGATGCTACACACAAACGTAAAGAAGTTAAGATGACAAAATTTCAACAGGAACGGCAGCAGATGATAAAATTAGATGCAGAGCAGAATGCAGGTACTTTAATTGGTGGTGGCCCTCTGGACTTTAAAGCAGGTAGTAAGTTTTGCATTTTCCAGGAATTGCATGAATCTTTTCAAAATTGGTGTGCTCTAGGGAACCATCCAGTGTTCATTTCCAAATCTTTAAACCTGAATGTGCTTAAGATTCTCCTCGTCTATATTCTGACTTGACATATCGGTGCAAACACCACGGCAATCCTAGAGTAAGGGGTAAACAAGTGCGACCACACCAATGCTACAATGGCAAAAATTGTCCTGTAATGATGAATGTTGCTTTTAGGAAACGTACTGGAAAATATCATGTTAATAAGGTAATTGATATCCATGAGAATCACGAAGTTAGCTCGGAGATGTTTAAACATTATCCTGATCAGAGACTACTGAATACAGTAGAAGCTAATTCAATTGGAGATCTGATCGACCATAAAATTGAAACGAAGGAATTTAAAGAATGTGTCTTCAAACAAACTGGTAAATTGATGCTTTCAAAAAAAGGCGTAGAAAACCTTCATCGAAAACGGAAGTTCGAAGAAATCAGAAATCGGCAATAGATCTTTAAGCAAAGTTGTGATGGATGGATTATTAAAGCTTTCAGAAATTCATGACAACAATATTTATTTGGAAGTAGATTCAAATAACACTTTACAGTACCTTCTAATACAAACTCAGTATATGAGAGGTTTAGCAGAGAAGTACTATGATGTTTTCTTTGTTGATGGCACATATAAATTGAATGTAGAAGATTACCCTTTGTATGTAATCTTATGTGAAGATGGCACTAAAAAAAGGAAAGCCACTGTGATATTTTTGTTCGCAAAGAGAAGGAAGATTTACTTAGCCCTGCATTTGAAAACTTTATAGAACTTACTCCTGTTGTGAATGATAAATGCAAAGTTATTGTAGTCGATAAAGACATTACTGAAATAAACGTATTTCTTCCTGGAAGTAGCATACTGTTATGTAAATGGCATGTTTTAAAGAGAGTGAAAGAGAGGCTTAATGCCGACGGTTATAATAAAATGGTGAAGGATCAACTTTTCAAAATTTTCCAGTCCGTATTATTTTCATTCTCCGAGAAAGAGTATTTAGATTATGTAAATGAGTTGTGTAACGTTGCACCTAAACATTTTTTGAATTACTTTGAAAAAACTGGCATTCAATGAAAGAGACGTGGTTTATGGCATATAGGAAGCAGTTGCCCACATTAGGTAATGATACCAATACTAGGATTGAGTCATCCAAAAACTGAAGGATCTCATTAGACATACATATTATTTGCATGAAGCCGTTGAGAGGCTTGTATATTTTGTTCGCACTTTGGAAACAGCATGCATTTATATTTGTTTGCATACATTGCATACATTTATAAATACCAAACACACTGATGAGTTGCATACAGAAACATCAGAAGTGTGTACTCAAAAGTATCAAAAATAGTTGTTTACCAAAATGATAAGTTGAAGATAAGTGGCACTTAAGAATTCTTACAGTTTCAACATTTCAAAATCATGTGTCATTGTCAACAATAAAAGTGATGTTATTAATGAAAACTTCACGAAATGTTCTTGCACTTTTTCATGCAGCATTCTTTGCAATGTGCACACTTGCTTTATGCTCGTCGGGAAAGCGATATTGCCATGGTCAATACTTCTTTGATTCAAGAACGCTAGAGGAAAGAAACTTACAGGGAAATTTTTGAAATGCCGCAAGGAATTTCTTGTGCATCAACATAAAAAACGATCAAGTGAGTTCGGCTTCGTGCAAATGTCCTAGGGGGACTCTGCGGTGTCACCACATGGCCACAGCATTGCTGTATGCAGCCGAAAGTTTCAGTAAAACAGATTTGTCTTGTTCGTGGAACAAACCGTCCACGTCGAAAACAATGGCATCAAATGTAAAAGTAATTGAAGATATTTGGACCCCATCCAGGTCAGGTAAGATCTAGGCCTAGTCGTAGGCCTATCCTAGGTAGGCCCTTGCCTGGACTTGCGTGCAGGCCCAAGCCTAAATAAGCCTCTAACTTCTGGGTCAATTGCTCATTCAACTATTATGAAATTGTTGCAATGACGAGGCGACACTAAATTCAAGTTGTATAATTACTTTCCCCCCACTGAAAACAACAATCTCATCTTGTATTAAAATTACCATGTAGAGCTTCAATGATAACGTAACTGCCTTTTGAGTGGTGATGATAACCTTTAGCCTACTAGAACTATAATGTGTGTTAATCTCAGGATTTAGCCTCAACCGGGAACCGAGCCCTGAAGACTACAAGTGGCTTCATGATTCAATGAAGGCTACACATACACATCTTGGAACCGTGTGGATGTCTGATGAGCCTGTGGCAGGTCCGTTATTCTGAACACTCCAGACATAGCCCTACAAACCTTTTTCGGCTATGCATTGTAATAATATTTTTTTACTAAAAACACATAGGCCTACCGTATGTCTGATATTATTTGGTTTAATTGCTCGGTATCTGTTTAACACGGACATTGAGATCGTACTACATACTACAAGGCTGGTTCGTGCTGAAAAAGTCGTGGTTAACCGCTTGCTTAACGTACGTATGTACGCACCTCGGTCCGCATATGTTTATCATGCAATTTAAGATCGCGCAGACCGTGCTGGCTCGACTTCATCTTACGAGGTCGAACTCGGCTCGCGTGGTCAACGTAGTCGGAGATTGATTGATTGTACTATTGTGACAAATAGCTTTCTATAGGTAGCTAAGTAAATGAAAAAAATAAAAAAATAATAATCTGCCAACGTACGAGTGTTAGTTACAAGAATATACCGTTTCTCATGGTTACAATTGTTATATTTCAGGTGAAAATATATCCACTGTTGCAGAAGCAATTGACTCATTGCATTTCTCACTAACCCTAAATTCACAACATTTCTGAAAACTTAAATAAATAAGAACCAACATAGGACCTTTGCCTTTAGCATGCACTATGAATTTTTGTATTAGGCTCTATGATAATTATAAATTATAATTTACGAAAACATATAAAGAGGTCCAAATATCTGTTGTTGATTGTAACAATTATACCGAAGACGTCCCAAAGATGAAATCCATCATGATACCGCGTAAAATTGAGACTCCAGAATAGAACCTGCCAGTGGTAATACATGTTTAAGCATAGTGAGTTCGACTCAACGTGATCACAGTAATATTAATGCCTTGGCTGTTTGTAGTCAACAAAATGAATAACACTGCAATCTTTTATAATGCAAACAATAAGTAGACTGTGCTGAAGCGTGAAGCAAAAGTAACCTACTTTTCCCCCCTGCCATGTCTATTTTCGTCAACAATATTAATAATGTGTTTCAATTTATTCATTTCAGACCAATCTTAAAAATTGACGACCAGGGCTCTAAGGTGAAGCGAGTCAAGGGTGCCCCTCCAGCAATAAACTCACGCGTGCTATCCCTCACCAACAATCTAGCTGCTTTTAGGACAGCACGGCGCATTTCAGTACCAACCTCCGCTTCGGCATCAACCTCGGCGTCGGCATTACATCAGTAGTATTAGAAGTAATAGTAAATAGTATTGTTATTTGCATGTTTCTTTTTCTTCTTGTTTCAATTTTATATATGTATTTTTTTTTCACATTTCTATTAACAATAATTTGGAATGATTTGCTATAATAACCAGAAAATAAAATACTACATAGCACTTGTGACAAATGTATTATTTACAATTTTGAATGCCACATTGACCATCACATTATTCAATTCTAACAGGGTTTATCCCAAGATTATCCCATCCATTCTTCCACCATTTGTCCATAGGTATAACACTGACAGGTTACATTACCGTTACCTAGGATAAGTAATGTGACGTGCAGTGTTTACGTATATTAAAATATACATTCAAGTTAATTTCAACCCGGCAATGTAGTGTGGGATTTAACTGTACGTATGTTAATGCTGACACTACATTACAGGTAATATTACTGTAACCTGGTATAAGTAATATGACGTGCAGTGTTTGTGTATATTTAAATACACATTCAAGTTAATTTCAACTGGGCAATGTAGTGTGGAATTTAACAGGACAATTAATAAATATCACTACATTATAGGTATTTTTAAAGAGACTAGATCCATATGAAAAAACCTTTCTACTGGTTAATTTCAATGTTCGTGTTCATATTGAGACAGTACGGATAAATGAAACATGATAAAATGAAATGAAAATGAAAGAAAACAAACCCTCAGCTAGCTCAACTTTGGGTTGTTGGTAGAGCACAAAAAAAATATATGAAAAGTTGTTGTTGCTTAAATAAAATATGAGATTATGGTTGTAGGATAATAGGAATTAAAAAAATAGAATAGTATAAAATATAAATCTTAATGTTTAATTCATTGACACAAAAAGTTACACATACAAGGAAACACAAAAAAATGAAATATATGAACAAAAATGAATGAATGAAAACAAAAGTCTGAAATAAATATCGTTATTACTATTCTACCTCCCTATGGCCATAGTATAGGTAAAAAAAGTATAACGATACCTGTACTGTTGTTGGCTGGAGATGGCTTGGTTGACGGCGATTGTGATGGTGATGATGATGATCGATGACGATTAGGTAGATGCAGCCGGAGAGCGTGGTTGGTTAATTGTCTTTGGTGTTGTCGTCTATTGTCTATAATTGCTGATAGTTCTATAATTGCGTGATTGTTGTATTGTTACGTTGCGTTCAATTTTACTTCTTCCTTAATTAATTACTTTTATGATTAGTATTATTATACTAATTTATATTTAAATCAACACGTCCGCACACTCACACGCACTCGGCTCGCCGGCCATTGTCTCGGTATTCTTCCTCGGCCATCGGCCGTCTTCCTTCCCACAAACCGACTTATTCGGCCCGCGGCCGTCTTCGTTCTGTCACACGACCTGTTCGGCCCGCGGCCGTCTTCCTTCTGCCCACACGTCCCTCAGGACTCCGGCTACAAACTTGCCCCTGTGTTCTTAGGGCGACCAATCAGAAGGCTCTTAATTAGTGACGTCATGGAAGATTTTGAATTTGGTTTACCCTAACAAAGAGGGGTGTAGTGGCCTAAAAATGGACTAGCCCGGTACTTAGCCTTGAAGTGGAAATTCTCACCCTCGGCGTGGTAAGAAACTCTGACCTCCCCTCCAAGACAAATACCAGACCGTCATTAAAAATGTCAAATAATTTAGAAAACTGATACTCTTCTGAGTGGTTTCCCTTGACTTGGAGCACATGTGGCTTTTTAGAACACCCAAGCCGTGTGGGACAAGCCTGTACCGTCTCAATACCCCTCGAATATAATTAAATACCACAACGTGTAATTAATTATATTCCATTTAAGTGAAAAATCTTAAAAATTACAAAAAATTTAAGTTAAAATTAATACATATCGATTACAAGTTAATTATGAATTAATACATGGATGATACTTAAAATTATCATAATATTTGCAACATTGCATAATGCTAAGTTGGATTACATATTAAAAGTTGGAGCTGTATACTCCTTAGCACGATCACACTATACATCTAGCTCTTTAAACGGCACGTGGCTGTTCGGCCAGGGTCGTCGTAAAATACTAACATCTACCCCTCCTCTAGACCCTACCTTTTTTTTGTGGTCTCACCCCCAAAATCTCTTCCACATTCTTTCTTACATCTGTTTTTCAACACTTGACCAAATTATTGCCACATGTGTCAACAGTTTGAAACCCTCTTGTATGAACAACAAATAAATGAATGGCTCAGGCAATAATCGTTCCAGTTTACAACATGACTCCATAACAAAGTTATTTATGTACCCCTGCTGTGAGTACACTATGATAGCACCTGTTAGCAGTACCCACCAAAGAAAAACACCACCAAACGTACGCTATTCCAATTACTTACATACCAATTACGACACAACAGATTGTTCATAAAAACTAAATCTCAGTACGGCCTCTCTACCGGTGAGTGCAAGAAAAGAATCTGTTGGCACAAAATAAAAAACGCACGCTATACTAACCACCACTCAACAGTCTACCCATAGTTACCCACAAACAGTCAAAAACAATTACCACACAATTCCTCATAGACTTGACGTTAAATGAACACAACTCAACTACTTCCAATTAAAACTGAAATGACCTTCACAACTATCACCCTAACTCATTCGCCAATTTATTTATATTTCGCACAAAACGAATTCATTTTACTTTTGACATTACTTTTATTGAATTTAAATTAACACTACCCCTCACCTCACGATTAACCGACATAAAATTCGAAACCTCTTGAAAATTAAACTTCCATTAATAAAACTTCATTCAACCTTATCCACCCCTCATTAATCTTACCGCACAACCGAAATGAACTCCTCCTCTTAAAACAATGAAACTTGACAAACAAAACCTTACACTTCTCTCAAAAATATCTACTTACACGACTTCCAAATTAACAAAACTTCCATATGACTCCTTTTTTTTAAACCCAATTCTTAGCGCGAACGAACTCTACATCCCCAAATACTTCCTACCTCCCCCTCGTGACAGAAACCTTAACACCAACAAAAAAAACATCTGTTTGCGAGCTGAAGGCTCTGACCTTGAACGACCCCTCCAAGACCGACCCCCCGAAACCAAGCTCACTGCCCGCTGTTTACAAAACATCTTACATAACACAAAACACGTAAACTAAAATTAACAAAATTACCAACGTTATTCTCCCTATTGTTAATCGGCCTAAACTCTAATTGATCGCTACTTTCGTCATAATAACTCGCTCGTCTCTTATGGAGCACATCCTCGCAAATTATTTAAATGTCACATCCGGGATTTTATTTATCATGTCGTACCACCTCGGAAGGTTAACGGGTTAAATTTCTCCTTACTCCGACAAATAGACACACTCTCACTTCTCCTTTCCCGCCTTTCCTTACTCCTTTTTACCTCTACTTTCTTGAATTTAACCCTTCTCTTCTTTAGCTCTCTCTTACTACTACTTTTCTTACTTGAACCGCACTTCTTTAACTTACGCAATTCCTTACCTTTCCTCAACCTCTTTACTTTCCTTAAACTGAAGTTACTTCTCTTTCCCTTATCTACGTTTACTTTCTTCTCCAACACATTAACACTTGAATCTACTTCGCTTATCTTTGACTCTAATTCGCAACTCACTATCTCAACACTTTTATTTTTTCCTTCCTTACTTCCATAGATTACTTCATGCATCTCATTCTTACACTCTACTATCACTACTTTTAACTCTTCCCTAAACTTCTTTCTATCGTTCCTTAACTCCTCAATGAATTGTTTCATATCTTTGTTTACCTGTTCTGCGTTGTCATTCATATCCTTCATATCTTTCTTTAACTGGTCTGTGTTGTCATTTATATTCTTTAACTGTTCTGCGTTGTCATCCCCCTTACTTTCTAACCTTTGCGTGTTATCCTTCATATCCTTCTTTATCTGCTTATTATCGTTTCTTAACTGTTCTACGATGTCCTTTATTTCCTTTAAGAGCACCAACAGCTCACTTTTTTCCACTGCCATCGTATCAAATTATCTTTACTTATTATAAAAAAAATCAATTATTAAACTACAATTACTTATTCACTCGTTACCAGATTACATGACAAAAAGAAATTACCAGACTCATTCAACACAATTATTAATCTAATTACTATCACAACCCATTACAATATTGATGTTTAATATATCACTACAACCTTTTTATAAAAATATACTGCAACAACAATATACAAAGTGAACAAAATAACAGAAATCTTGGGCGGTGAATCGGACCCCATACGTTTTTACGATTCACGCCCCACGTTGCAAGGCGCCATTTGAGACAGTACGGATAAATGAAACATGATAAAATGAAATGAAAATAAAAGAAAACAAACCCTCAGCTAGCTCAACTTTGGGTTGTTGGTAGAGCACAAAAAAAATATATGAAAAGTTGTTGTTGCTTAAATAAAATATGAGATTATGGTTGTAGGATAATAGGAATTAAAAAAATAGAATAGTATAAAATATAAATCTTAATGTTTAATTCATTGACACAAAAAGTTACACATACAAGGAAACACAAAAAAATGAAATATATGAACAAAAATGAATGAATGAAAACAAAAGTCTGAAATAAATATCGTTATTACTATTCTACCTCCCTATGGCCATAGTATAGGTAAAAAAAGTATAACGATACCTGTACTGTTGTTGGCCGGAGATGGCTTGGTTGACGGCGATTGTGATGGTGATGATGATGATCGATGACGATTAGGTAGATGCAGCCGGAGAGCGTGGTTGGTTAATTGTCTTTGGTGTTGTCGTCTATTGTCTATAATTGCTGATAGTTCTATAATTGCGTGATTGTTGTATTGTTACGTTGCGTTCAATTTTACTTCTTCCTTAATTAATTACTTTTATGATTAGTATTATTATTCTAATTTATATTTAAATCAACACGTCCGCACACTCACACGCACTCGGCTCGCCGGCCATTGTCTCGGTATTCTTCCTCGGCCATCGGCCGTCTTCCTTCCCACAAACCGACTTATTCGGCCCGCGGCCGTCTTCGTTCTGTCACACGACCTGTTCGGCCCGCGGCCGTCTTCCTTCTGCCCACACGTCCCTCAGGACTCCGGCTACAAACTTGCCCCTGTGTTCTTAGGGCGACCAATCAGAAGGCTCTTAATTAGTGACGTCATGGAAGATTTTGAATTTGGTTTACCCTAACAAAGAGGGGTGTAGTGGCCTAAAAATGGACTAGCCCGGTACTTAGCCTTGAAGTGGAAATTCTCACCCTCGGCGTGGTAAGAAACTCTGACCTCCCCTCCAAGACAAATACCAGACCGTCATTAAAAATGTCAAATAATTTAGAAAACTGATACTCTTCTGAGTGGTTTCCCTTGACTTGGAGCACATGTGGCTTTTTAGAACACCCAAGCCGTGTGGGACAAGCCTGTACCGTCTCAATATTATTACAAGTCGACTATGTTACACTAATGAAAACTATACTGTTTATGGAAATGCTACTTCCATATACATTACAGTTAAATTAACGAGCAAAATTATTACAGTGATATCTCTAGCATAAATTGAGTGCAACCAATATAATATGAACGGATTTTAGTATTGCTTCAAACTTTTTACCTAATTGTTTGAAATTGTGTTGCGCTGTTCCAAATAATGTGTCAGTCAACGCACCTCTACGAAAGATAATGTTTGTTTTCCTCCTTAGATTCTACTGCTGAGGATTTTCCCAATCTTTAAGTTCAACCCAGCCTTGCTACAGTGGAATGTTCTTCCAGCTAATTGGAGAAACCTCTACTGCTAGCACTAGCCGTCTTGAGAGTGCTATAATCCCAAGCACATCAAGCCCGGCTAGAAGCATGCTGGGTGTCCTTCGTGAGGAGCAAGCAACTAACATGTCACAGGCCACCATTTTAACGTCTGAAAGTCACGAGTGGCGCCTGCGAATGTGGGAAGCCAGAGCTTTGGCTGCCTTGGCCGAAAGCAAAGCGCAAGACGCCAAGGAAGAGCTCGAGTGGAACAGAAAGCGACAGAGTCACGGAAGATCGGTCAGAGACAGATCCCCGTTGTCATGAAGTGTGCTGTTGAAAAGTTGACGCTTTTTCCTAAGCACCGTTTTCCAAGCCTCTTTCCTATATGATACATTTGCATCGAACTTCGAAGTTCTCGTAGCTCCATCCAGGCTTCCAATGTGTCTGTTTTCTTGTTTTCAATTACAGCATTTCCTTTTCTCCCTGTATGAACTTAAGTTGTCCTACTAGATCAACGATTAAAAATGTACCGGGTACTACTTGTACGTCTTGCTATGTATTCCACCAGTATTTTGACTGTGCTAGTTCGTCACTGCCGGATGGTCGGGTTCAATAACATAACGGTTTCCAACTTCCAATAAAAATTATGTAAAAAAGTGTGATAGTTTGACAAGAAAATTCCCATTGGGCTACTAGTGGTACTGGTATGTCTCTGTAACTTGCAATGCAATTCCACCACCCACATACATTCTTTCCATTTGACAATGCCACTACATAAAATTTATTTTCTAAAAAGAGCTATACCTAAAGATTTAGTAAAAATATAATAGGTGCCGTTAAAGGTCTTTCAGAGTATAGTAAACAGAACCAGTTTGGGATTATTAATAATATGGGCCTAATGTATATTCCCCCCCCCCCTTTAGACTTAATGTTAGGCTGAGTAAAAAACATTGAGTGGTGAAATAAAACATTGTTGCATATCTATTTAAGTTGTTAAATATCGCATAGATGTCACCCAAACATGGTCGGGGGTACAGGCAGAGGTGTAAGATGAACTTGTCGAGAGGGTTGCCTCGATAATCGGAAAGGTGTCCATCACCGGTATACTCAGGGGAATGGAAATTGGCGGTGAGAGTGGAAATGACAAATTTGTATTTACAATCTAAAATTAAAATACAAATGTACTTTGGTGTGTTTAGATGATGAAAATTTTGCACCAATGAAGATGAAATTGGGGGCTCTTGTAATTATTATTCAGAAGTTTAAATGCGCCATCTTATATTCCTCAGACAAACTCGTCCATACCGACCAGATAGACACCCGTGAGTCTACCCTGGTTGCGAGGTGGGAGGAAATACGGGAGAGGCCACGGGATAGATACCTGCTCCAGGATGCCGCCATACGAAGGAGTGAGTCTACCCTGGTTGCGAGGTGGGAGGAAATACGGGAGAGGCCACGGGATAGATACCTGCTCCAGGATGCCGCCATACGAAGGAGTGAGTCAGCCCTGGTTGCGAGGTGGGAGGAAATACGGGAGAGGCCACGGGATAGATACCTGCTCCAGGATGCCGCCATACGAAGGAGTGAGTCTACCCTGGTTGCGAGGTGGGAGGAAATACGGGAGAGGCCACGTGATAGATACCTGCTCCAGGATGCCGCCATACGAAGGAGTGAGTCTACCCTGGTTGCGAGGTGGGAGGAAATACGGGAGAGGCCACGGGATAGATACCTGCTCCAGGATGCCGCCATACGAAGGGCAAATGAGCAACTGGCCCAAGGTAGACTCAACGCAGTAGAATTCTTAAACCGCATGTCCCACGTAAATGACAACCATTTCGGGAACTCCTTTCGTCGCCTCTTACAACTGGCAGAGTCACTCAGGGCCTATTCTTCCCCGGGCCCAGACGGGTATCAACAAACAAAATTATTTCAACTCATATAAATCATGAAGGTTAATAAAGACAATTAACGGTAGAGGAAGCAGCGCCCATGGGAGATTGAATTGACCACAAAATTGAAACTTGAGAATTCAAACAATATGTTTTTAAATAAACTGGCAAGGTGCTCCTTTCGAAAGATGTAGACAATTTACGGCGTAAACGTAAAAATGACGACATTGGCCATCGGTCATTGGGTGGCTTGTCTCGAAGATTTAACTATCTTCCAACATTCACCACTGCAAGAAGAGAGTAACTCTTTCAGTCCACAGTAATGGTTAATAAATTGCCTAAACTTGGAGTAAAACACTGTAACAGTATTTGTATTCAAGTAGATGCCAATAACACAGTCCATTACCTCTTAATTCAAACCAATTATATGAGAACTTTTAGCAAATAAATACTCGAATGTTTTGTTTGTTGACGGAACTTAGCACTGTGCCATCATTGGGGCATTCTTCTGCCACTAGTGGAGATACTCCCACTCGCAGTGCCAACGTTTCTGGGGATAAAACTAGCCACGGCACTACTAGAAATAGGTTGGGTGTTCTCCGTGAGGAACACCAGCTTCGAATGTCGCAGCTCAAGTCTACACAAGATCAGAAAGACGAGCTGCACGACATTCGAATGCGTGAAGCCAGAGCCGACATGGACGCTGCTCTATCACGTGCCCGTGCCGATGCTGCTCGGGAGCGAGCCGAGGTAGCTCGGGCCGAGATCCCGTCGGTCGAACTCCAGATTTTAAAGGCCCGAGCCCGGTTCGAGGAGGCCCAAGCTACCAGGGAAGAGGAACACCTGGAGTTTGACCACTCGCATCGGAGTCGAGCCAGACCAGGAAGAGAAAGATCACCCCTGTAGTCTTTAATAGTTTTTCTATGCTAGTACCTGCTTTGCTTCTATATTATTATTGTCCTCCTATGCCTCTTTAAGTTATTTTATAATTACCCACGCTTCATTTTAACATCAGTTTTCTTGTTCTCGTGCAACTTTGGCTAATCGAGACTTTGGCTGTACGGGACGCCAACAACGCATGGTTGTTGCACTCTACTGGTGCAGAACAGAGAAACTTTACACCAACAAAACAAAGAGGTCCATTATAGACCTAAGACGGATACTATCTCGTACCGATCACGCGATATTAGGCCATCACTTGTATTCTCTCACTCATACTGTCAAGTTTGTTTGTCGCTCTGAATTGTTGGTTTTGCAACCATTAACCATAATATTACATTTTATTCCCTTGTATTTCTATTTGTATTTGTACTTAGTAATATAAGGTTGGATGTAAGAGAAGGCCCAACTGGCCTTAATCACGCCTAAAAATAAAGACAATTATCTATCTATCTATCTATCTATCTATCTATCTATCTATCTATCTATCTATCTATCTATCTATCTGTCTGTCTATCTATCTATCTATCTATCTATTTTTTCTCCTTCTGCACCACCTTCTGTTATATTACATCAAGCAGGAAGCAGCACAGCCGTAAACCGTACAAAAAGAGGAAAATAAATAAATAAATAAATAAATAAATAAATATTGCTCCACCCCCTCTCACAGAAATACAGTCAACTTTCTCTGGCCACCCCGGCCTCAGCGGATCTAATGATTTAATAGTTAGGTCATATATCAATTGTTGTTTTTGCTATGTTATAGATCATGATTGATTGATAGATATTTGGGCTTAACGTCTCATATATTTGCAACTTGGCTAATCGAGACGGTGATTGGAGGAAATATGAAAATTAACTAGCGGGCTGTTGGGAGGAACGGGGCAAATAGGAGAGCGGGGAGGAAAACGGAGTGGGGACGATGTGGACTGCACTTCGTCCTACTTCTCCTCGAGCAGTCTGGCCAGCTACGGTGGCCCTACCAGAAGCATAC
Source organism: Isoperla grammatica (assembly GCA_945910005.1). Classification (NCBI taxonomy): domain Eukaryota; kingdom Metazoa; phylum Arthropoda; class Insecta; order Plecoptera; family Perlodidae; genus Isoperla; species Isoperla grammatica. Next base: position 2,738,912 of record OX246747.1, on the reverse strand, counting down.
GCTTCCGCCGGCATAGCTCTCAGGATCCACAAACCACGCAAAGCTGCCCACCACGATAAGGCAGCAGTCCCTGGGCAGGATTTATAGATCATGAAAAATCCATCAACTGGCATCAACACCGAAGATAATGTTCCTACCCCCATCACGTGGCCATATTTTGTGCCGATCGACGAGTTGTTATCCTCCCGACACACCTTAAACTCACTTTAAGTCAAAAATGTATCGATACCTTTGAGTGCTTTATCCTCTTCATCTTCCATTCCATTTTCCCCGTTATCGTCAAACTCTTCACTGTGAGCCAGCACGACAGATTTACACAAATACATATATTTAAACGCAAAGAATGTTCCTAGCCCTTCGTCACATCTGTTCTCCTCTGTCCCCTATAAGTCAAATCCATATGAGTCTACATTTGTGGAGCCCTCACTGGAGAAGACAAGGTGCCTGCCACACTCGTCGAGCGAGAACGAAGCTATTCCTCGTCGCGCCAAGACGGTCAAGCCCACGAAAAAGAAAAAAGTTCGAAGAGGATCCGATTGATTATTGCGGCTTAACGTCTCATATTTATGCAACGATGGCTAATCGAGACGATGAGCAAGTGATAATGAAGATGAGAAATATGATAATGAAGAATAAAGCCACATCCGAATCAGATCCATTGTACGTCGCGTGAGTCGTCATACGGGAGTCTAGCAAGGGAGGGCAGGGCCTAGTGGGAGGAGAAATATTCAATGGGACAGTGGGGGGGAAAGGGGATTGGGGTGTGGACTGCACTTCGTCTGACTTCTCCAACTCGACCAGTCCGGCTTGGGTGGCCCTACCAGAAGTCGAAGAGGATCCGATTTTCACATTTCTAAGAGAGCAGGCTGTTCAGGACCAGCGAAATACTAACAATTTTCTCACTATATTAAAAATAAAAAAGACGCCTAACGCCGACAAAACTTATAAAAGTTTTTTTCATTTCGTATCCCAGATTCCTTTTAAACCTTATTACAATATCGGGCCGTGTTTTCATTATTCCGTTGTAACGACAACACTGGTGCTACTGCGGCAAGCTGCCCCACAGGTGGTGAATTAGTTTTATATCGTGTAAGATCCTTAAACTCCGATTCTACATTGACCATGGGCCATCAATTACTTTAATACTGAAGGAGTTGGAACTTCCTATGGGTTAGAACCTCGTTTACATTACTCGATTGATTGATCTATGGGGCTTAACGTCTCATATTTGTGCAACGATGGCTAAGCGAGCCAATGAGCGGGTGGTTATGAAGATGATGATAAAGAATAAAGCCAGATCTGAATCAGATCTATTGAAGGTCGCGTGGGTCGCGTGAGTCCAACAAGGGAGGGCAGGGCCAAGATGGAGGAGAATTATTCAGTGGGACAGTGGGGGGGGGGGGGAAGACAGGGTGTCCTATCGTCGCCTCTTACGACTAACAGAGTCACTCTGGGTATATTCTTCCCCAGGCTCAGACGGGCTGTAGCCTATTGTTACTATGGCCGTTTTCAGTTAATTTAAACTTATGCTTGTTACTCTAGTTCCACTGTGGTTGCTAGAGTAACGTAATTAAACTAGTTCTTAGGCCTAAGTCTAAATGCACTGACCTATAAAATTTGTTAGTACATAGGGCCTACTACCAAACAAAGCTACAATAACATTATTGGGTGGAACGGAGAACACACAGTGGAAAACACAAAAAGAGTTTGCGAGGATGCCCTAGAGGCCATAACGGCAGCGGAATGGGTCCAAACGAGTCGACTACTGTGAAAAACTGATAAGAGAGACTTGGGCCACAGAAATGGGCACGGATACCCGGGGAGTTGAGCCAATAATCATAAACCTTCATGCAAGCGATGACTCTTGACAGTGACGAGACAGACGAAGATGATGACGAGCTTTGGCGGTTCCGTTATGAAGGTAGAACAAACTGACATTTTCAAATAGAACAGTCTGCAAATGCTGCCATAAATAATTTATTTACACTTTGTTATTCTTTTTATAGTATAATAATTTTATTTATATATATATATATGGATTTGTGGTCTACCGGGATATTCCGCCGCTTGTGTGAGTATATTGGTGCTGACCGAAGTTTGTCACCCATTGCTCGACGTTCCGCCAGAATTGCATCTGGCATGTTCACGAGTCCCTATTACGTCCTTCTCATTCAAGAGCCTAACGTCGACTGACTATTGTCAGCCGAGGCGCGCGGTCTTGAGCGAGACTGTATCCCCCCTGCTGTAGAAGGTGGAGGTGCGGGGCGGCGCGATTCTATTGTTTATTTTGAGGGCTGGGCAATGTTGCATGAAGAAAACTCTAGTGCGGTGGCGTTAGTTCTTTTTTCTGAAGGTGGTGTTTGCCTTGGTTTCACACGAAATGGGGTAAGATTGATGGATTGATTAATGGGGCTTAACATCTCATATTTTTTCAACAATGGCTAATCAAGACGATGAGCGGGTGATAATGAAGATGAGAAATATGATTGAGATCGATTGATATTTGGGCTTAACGTCTCATATTTTTGCAAAGAGGCTAATCGAGACAATATGTGGGTGATAGATGAAGATGCAATAGGGGGCTGTTTGGAGTAAAGGGGCAAGTAGGAGGACGGGGTGAAAAATTGGAAGGGGGAGGAAAAGGGAGGGCTGGAGGTTGTGGACTGCATTTCGTCTGACTTCTCCTCCTCGACCTGTCCGGCTAGGGTGGTTGGGGGGGGGGGGGGCTCTGGGCCTATTCTTCCCCGGGCCCCGAGACATAAATAATACAGCCACATCCGAATCAGATTTATTTATTTATTTTTTTTATTTATTGACATTGGCATTATACATATTAATTAAATTACAATACATTCAATACAATACAATTACAGTGGTATAATATAAATAGTTTAAAATGTATTGTATAGTCAATGAGTGTTGTTTGCATTTCGGTGCACACATAAGTCAAAGGACTTGGGCGTGTGCACCTGATGCTCATGTTAGCCATTACCTAGGAGCTAATTTAATTCTATGTACTAAATTTAATATTAACTTAATACAGATTTAAATTTATAAGACATGTGCTATCTAAATGGATCATCCATTTTTAAAATATGTATTTATTTTTTTGTGTTTACTTATAATAATCTATAGGCCTATATGTTTTGTTTTTTTTAAATTTATATATATATTATGTTTTATATTATTTAACTTCTATTATTACTATTACTATTACTTATAGGTTACTAGAACGAAATATGATAATAAGACCTTGATTTTGCGATTATAATTTCAATTGCAACTGCTGATTATAATAGTCCTGTGTGAGTATAAGGAAACACAGTTATACTAATTGGTGAAGTGTGTATTATCGGTACAGTTATTGGTTTGAGTACATGTGAAGTGTGTGAGTATGTTGTCTACTTATTGTATGTGATTAATTAGGTTTTCTATAGTGTTAATTGGTGTTGTAATAAGCCATTTTTTGAGTAAGTGTTGAAATGCCAGACAATTTGTTTGATTTGTAATGTCGATGGGTAATTTGTTGTAGATGTGTGGTCCTAAATAAAGTGTATTTCTTTGTGCTACATCTTTTGATGATTTATAGGTAATAAGATTTTTTCTACTTTTTTTCCTTGTATTGAAATGATAAGATATGTATTTTAATGGGCCATTATTTTTATTTTTGGTCTGATATACGTATTTTATTAATGATTTTACATATAATTTTCTAATGTTAAGTATATTGTTATTTGAGAAAATGAGAGATGTTGGGTACAATTTGTTTTTTTTAAGGATTATTTTTAAGACTGTTTTTTGCATTACTGACAGTGGTTCAATGTGAGATTTGTATGCACCTCCCCAACCAAGAATGCCATATTGCGCGATTGATTGGAAAAGGGCGTAATACACTATCACTAGTGTTTTCAGTGAGAGAATATTTCTTAGATAATAGTATTTATAAAGAGTGTTTCGTAATTTTTTGCATATGTATGATATATGTTGCTTCCATTTTAGGTGTTGGTCTATTATAATCCCTAAGTATCGCGTGCTTTCGACTTTTTTTAAAGTATAGCATGCGCATTGTGTATTATTGTTATTAACAAAGTTGCAGTTATTTTCATGTATTTTAAGTTCAGTGTTATTTGGTTGTCCGTTGATTTTTGATTAAAATGTTATATATACAGTTTTATCCTCATTTAAGGTAAGTATGTTGCTATCCAGCCAGTTTCTAATTTTGTGTATTATTAATTCAGCTTGTCTATATGCATTTATCCATGTATTTGCTATTATTAGTATTACCGTATCGTCGGCAAAGCTTATGACGAGATGTTCTCTGGTGCTGCATAGACTGTTAATAAATATTGTGAATAGAATGGGCCAAGTACTGTTCCTTGGGGGACTCCGTATTGGATTATTCTCGGTATACTTATTACATTGTTAATTTTTACGAACTGTTCTCTATTTTCAAGATAATTTGCTATAAGATCGTGGGCAACCCCTCTAATACCATAGTTCTGCATTTTTTTAAGTAGGAGTTTATGGGATACGGTGTCGAAGGCCTTAGCTAAATCTAAGAAAATTGCTAACGGTTTTTTATTTCGATCTAATGCTAGATGAGTTTCTTGTATTAGTAAATTGATTGCATCTTCTGTGCTTTTGTTATTGCGAAAGCCAAATTGGGTCGGTGAAATAATGTTGTTATTTTCTAAATAAGTGTAGATTCTTTTTTTAATGCATTTTTCATGTATTTTCGAGAGGTTTGTGAGTAGTGATATAGGTCGGTAGTTGCATGTTTCTGTTTTGTTTCCTTTTTTGTAAATAGGGATGATGATTGCACGTTTAAAAGCGTTTGGGAAAATTCCGGTGGTGAAGCTTTGGTTAATGATATGAACTATGGGTTTTATAATGAGTGGTTTGATTATTTTTAGTAATTTTGTTTGTATTTGATCATAGCCCACTGCTGATTGATCTTTGAGTTCTTGTATGTATGTCGAGATTTCATTTTCCGTAACCGGTGTTAAAAAGATTGATTTTTCTGGGATGTTTGGCTCGAACTCTATTGTGCGATTTTCGTGTTGGATGTTTTGGGGTTTGGAAGTTATTTTGTCAGCGAATTGTCTACCAATATCTGTGAAATAGTCAGTGAAGGTATCTGCTATTAATGTTGGTCCATCTTCTGCATTTCTTAGACCCTCAGTTGTTTCAATTTCTTTCAAGTTATTGTGTGGTTTTGAATTGTTAGTGACTTCATTTATTATATTCCAAACTTTCCTGCTGTCATTGTTTGCTGTGCATATTTTGGTTTTGTAATAGTTATCTTTAGCTTGTTTGATTAAATGGTTGAGTGCGTTACGGTATTTTTTGTATTTTTCTCTTGCATCAGTATTATTTGGGTTCTTTAAAACATTTTTACTCATTTTGTCACGTTGACGAATTGAGTTTATTATCCCTATACTAATCCATGGTTTTAGTTTTTTTGTTCTGGTGTGACTCTTTTTTATTTTGGTCACATTTTCAATGTATCGCCGTAGAGTCTGAATGAAGTTGTTAGCTGCTTTATTTACGTCTGTTGTTTTAGTTACGTGTTTCCATTGTTCGTTTAACATTATATTAAACAGTAGTGTGTGATCAATTACTTTAATTGGATGTTCATTGTTGTGTTTATTTAAATGTGTTGTTTCATGTTTAAGCGAAGGTTTAATTAATTATGCTATCGGAAAGTGGTCCGTTATTGCTTGGAGGATTGATGAAGTGAAAATGGCTTGATTTGTATGGGTGTTATTCAGTTTTGATTTAATAAATATGTGGTCAATACAAGATTTACTTAATTCAGTTTTTCGCGTGTGTTTGTTTATGTATGACATAAAACCATTGCCATACATGGTATTCAGGTAGTCTCGCGCATTCCTGGACTCATTATATGATTGATTTATTATGTTGATATTGATATCTCCAATTATTATATTTATGTCAGATTTCATTGTTGTTATACAATTTGAGAGTTCTTCAGTAAACATCGGTGCGTTACCCGAGGGAGATCTGTAGAGCGCTAGGATGCTGTAATTGTTGTTATCTTTTTGAAATGAAATAAGTGCTGAATTTGCTTGAGTAATGAGTGCTACTTGTTCGATGTTTACTGTATTTAGAGTGTTTTCTTTTATGTATATAGATATCCCATCATGTGATGTAAGCTTAGACAGATAGTGGTGTGACTCGTAGCCATTAATATCGAATTGTGTGTTCACGAGCTTTAATTGGGTTTCTGTTAAAATTAGTATATCAAATTCTAGTTTTATATCTTGAAGAGTTACCATTAGTTCATCGAAGTGTTTTTGTAGACTTCGTATATTTATATGTAGTATTTGAAGGCTTTCTGTGGTGTCTCGGGAATTGTGTAGTTCTGTTAGTTCTGTTGTTGTGGTGCAAATAATGCTATTATTCTCAGTTTCATTTAGTATCGCGTCAAGGTCTGTTCATGTATTAGTCATTCTTATTCAATTATACTACTTACTATTTCTTACTAATTTCTTCTTCTAACAAGCGAGTTATATTATATTAGATAGTTAAAGTATATAATAACAATTGACAAGTTATTATTTAGTCTATACTATTTGATTTAGCTAAGCCTAATTCTAGTATTGGTTGGACTAGGCCTATTGCCAAAGCACCGAGTATAATCTTAAAAGGTTTTAACACTTAAACTCATTGGGTGGAGCTTTTACATCTCTAATGTTTTCTAAATTAGTTACTTCGAGGGTTATGTAAATGGTCCTTCAGACCTCAAGCGTTTTGCTAGGGGTGGTTTTTAGATTGTTATGTTTTTCAGTTGCGCCTGCGTAGTTAGGAAATGCTTCTTCCCCCATCTCCCAACACTATGATTTTTCCATCGCGGGTCCAGCAGTTTCGGGGACCGAATAAGTCACGGGTAGCTTTGAGTAGTGCTTGTCTTCGTTGTGTGAGTGATTCGGTGATGACCTGTCCACTGTTCTTGAGGCGTGTTTTCGCGTACCAGACCGTCTCTCGGTCTTGGTAGCTCACAAATTTCATGATTATTGGACGCGGACCGGTTTGTTTACGATTGGGTGGTCCAATTCTATGGCATCGGTCTATCATATTTGCGGCTTCAAGATTTAATTGTTTGCTGATCAGATGGTAGGTTGTTTTGTAAACGTTTTCTTGCGCGACCTCGGGGATTCCATGTACGAGAAGACAGTTCCTGCGTCCATATTGTTCAAGGTTGTCGATTTTATCATCTAGTGATTCTACTTGTGAGGAGATTGTTTTGAACTGTTCGTGCAAGTTGTCAAATTTCTGGGTAAAGCTTTCTTTAAAATCTGTAAAAGTGCTGTGTAAGGTGGCTAGTGTTTCGGTATCAGTGTTTATGGCTGGTTCGTTGTTGGTTGTTGTTCGTTGTGTCTCCATAACGTCTTTCAATTTCCTTTCATAATCTGCGATTGTGTTACGCATTTCTGTTTGGAGATTGATTGATTGATTAATGGGGCTTAACGTCTCATATTTATGCAACGATGGCTAATCGAGACGATGAGCGGGTGATAATGAAGATGAGAAAGATGATAATGAAGAATAAAGCCACATCCGAATCAGATCCATTACGTCGCGTGAGTCGTCATACGGGAGTCCAGCAAGGGAGGGCAGGGCCAAGTGGGAGGAGAAATATTCAGTGGAACAGTGGGGGGAAGGGGCAGGGTCTCCTTTTGTCGCCTCTTACGACTAGATTTCTGTTTGGAAATCGTCTAGATGGCGCGATGTTTTTTTTAGATTTTCGTTCACCTGTTTTGTTGTTAGAGGCGACATCTCGTGACGGTCAAGTGTCCGCGCGGTTGTGAGGACTTCGGCGGCCGGTCGGTAACGTAGCGGGGGTTGATGACCCTTGTAGGGGGTGGTTCGTGGGTGCGAGCTAGATGGCGCGGTCTTGCTAGGTTGGACGTTGGTCAGCGATGCACTATCCAGCCTTGCTCCAATATTTAGTCGTATGTGGTCGTATATTTGTTAGTTCAACTGTTGTATAAATAATAAGAGGATGGGTGAAAGACGAGAGTCAATAACTTACTTGATGTTGCTGCAACGCGGTAGATAATTTTGATTCACGTTTGAGTTTGATGTTAGAGATTCTTGAGGTCTTTTGGCGGAGCACTTATACTAGTTTACCAGTCGATGTCGCCATCTTGAATGTGTTCGAGCTTGAAAGGGTTAATGAATTACCTGATTTACTTTTGCTGGATCTCTGTAGGCTAAACTTGTACTCCTTGCATTTCCCAAAATGATCTTAAACATTTCAATTTTCCTTTTTAATAAAAAATGTGCCATGCCCACACTACCGTATTCCCCTTCTCCTATTCTCCCTTTATAGTTTCCACAGGTTTGCGATGCTAATATGAAGTTTCTGGACATCGTTGCCCGTTGGCCTGGCTCGGCCCATGACTCGCACATCTACAATAAGTCAGCTGAGAAGGCATTTACACAATGCAAATCTAACTCCTTCAACCTGGCTGCTTGGCGACAGTTGTTATCCACAGGAGTTCCGCCTCATGGTGCCAGTATTGCGACCTGTTACACAGGAAGAACGGCATTACAACGAACGTCACAGATCAACAAGGAATGTTGTTGAAAGAACATTTGTTCAGGTGGTTGTGTCTCTCTAGAGCCGGCACACTGTTGTACACCCCTGCTAAGGTTGTGAAGATGATCGGTGCTTGCTGTGTACTGCACAATATTTGCATTGAAAACTATGTTCCTCTTCCAGAAGAACCACCAGATATTGTACCTGGCAATGAGGATGATGCATTGGGTGTTGCAGCATTCAGCACAGGATCTGGCCATTCGCAACAAAGGAGACGCTATGCGGGCAGCATTGATTGCTACAAGATTCAACAGGCGCTAAGCCGACCAACTGAAACCAGATGGGCAGGTGCAAGTTTCAAATTTGAATGAACTGTTTGAACAGGGAAATTTGAACTACGCTTAGGCCTATAGCCATAATATGTCTAATAGTGTAAATTTGTTTTTTTAGTAACTACATTATCAATTTTTGTCTTTTGAAATGTAATTTAATATCCAGTGTTTGCTTCTTCAAATTTTAAATTTGAAAGCCAAATTTTTAATATATAAACCTATACTAAGAATGTACAACTGTTTAAATTGGCAATTTGTATAATTAGGCCTATGCATATGTATTTACTTTTGTCAGTAACAATAATGGTATTTTATTAAGTTTCAGTATTATTTTGTGACATTTTGGAAATTTCTTACAATTTAAAATCCTTTAAATTCTTAAAATTTAAAATGTTTAGGACCAGCAGTTATCAGTGGAGGCAGAATATCCTGGGTAGTTCCCATGTGTTGACTGTTATATTTTTGTAATTTTTGAGCTGGAGGTTTTGGGTTCGATCTCCAGACGGGGCCAACTTTTATGAGAATTAATGCTATCACTCAATATCCAATGATGTTGAAGTTTAGACAATAAGCATTAGCATGAATGCTATAGGGCTAGGGTTGGAGTTGTTTACATGAACTCATTAAAATTATTCTGGTTTGGAACGTTAGAAATAACATTTTAGTTATTTTTAGAGCCAAAGCTACCGAAAGACATTCTCTTTAAATGACTTTCAAACTGGTTTCATTGATTGATTGATATTTGGGCTTAACGTCTCATATTTTTGCAACTAGGCTAATCGAGACGATGATTGGATGAAATATGATAATGAAATAGGGGGTTGTTTGGAAAAAAGGGGCAAATTGGAGGGTGGTGATGAAAAGGGAAGGGGGGGAAAGGGATTGGGGTGTGGACTGCACTTCGTCTGACTTCTCCTCCTCGACCTGTCCGGCTAGGGTGGCCCTACCAGAAGCATACGCTTCCGCCGGCATAGCTCCAGGAATCGTCAAAGCGCACAAACCTGCCCACTACGATAAGGTAGCAGTCCCTGGGTGGGCCAAACTGGTTTAAACAACCCTATAATTAAAGTCATACACGTAGCAATCTAACTTTACTCTTATATGTATTGCATCTAGGTTTTTTCCCAGACGTGTTCCTAAAAACAAATCGGAATAAGCGAATTCTACAAAAGATTTTAAATTTCCAAGAGCATGCAGAGCAGCCTTCTCAACAGTTGCAAGCAGTTCAACTGCCTCAAACACTTTCAATGCACAATGTAGAGGCCGTAGAAGACATGGAAGCTGCTCTGGCTAACAAAGAATTTTTGAATTTATTGGGTTTAAGGGCGCTTCAACCAGTTAGGTCATTTTGCAGGCTAACGAAGACACGTATGCAAAATAAGTTAGTTGCTAGAATTAGTAAGCTTATATCCTACATGAAACTAAAAATTATTTATCCTTAGGCCTACCCAAGATAACGACATTTGCTTGTTCAATGTGCGAGAGCTTATATCATGGGAGGCCGAACATCGGGGGAAGCTACCAGGCGAATGATGAAACATTTATTGGCCGACGAGCTATCCTCTAAGTATACGTATTTCGGGACTGCTTCAAAATTGAAACTCTCAAGCCTACCTATTGCAACTGCAGTAAAAGGTATACGCAATCATTTTTTGAAAGAAGGCTAGGCCCACTCTAGGCCTACCTCAATTTGTCATTTTGGTATGTACATACTGTGCAGCTTAATTTAATATTGGTTAATTTGAAAATATGAAGTAGAGATGTCATTGCCTTCTACCTAGAATTTCCAATTCCATCATTCTTCTCAGCAATCCCACTAGCTATTAATTTGACACGTGCGAACTGTAGGAGAATGTTCCAGACACCACCGTCTGCCATTACCATTCCAGCACTAGAAACCCTATGTCTCCAGGCTATGCTATAGGCTACTGCTCAACCTCGCGTGGCCTCAACCTTCTATAGCTACATCCCTCCGCAGGTTACAGGCGGCAAATTCAAATTCAACTTATCCATGACATGACTTAGGTATAGGCCTCCATTATTATATAAGTATATTTAAATTTATTTTTCAGATACTGTCAGGAGTATACCTATACTTACAGATGCAGATGACAGGAGTGTTGAGACAGCTATAAAGGATTGGTTCCGCCGTTCCAAACAAAGGCTCTCAACTATGCGCACCAAGATGGCGAGTGATAGTTTTCATAAAAAGTGGACCACATCTAGATACTTCATAAACTCAGTAAATCAACAAAAAAATAAAGAAAATAGTAATCCAAACTGCGATGTAATAAATCAAAATTACGACACTAGAAAAGACTCGACGGAAAACTCGCGTTGCGTAGGCCTAAACGTTTTACGAGAAGACGAAACCACGCCAAGACCCAGACAATGGGAGGCAGGAAGCAAGGACTCGATCATACTACAGGAACTGCAACGAAAGTACGAGGTAATGGAGAGAGAAATAACTAAACTTAAAACAGAAAAGGAGAAACTACAAATAATGAAAGCACCACCACAAGACTCGAAAATAAAGACACCACAGTAAGACCTGAAAATGAAGGCACCACCACAAGACCCGAAAATGAAGGCCCCTCCACAAGACCTCTACAAATCAGGTCAAAAATACCCACACCAATAAAAACACAAGCGACTAAACCACCTACATCCAAATACAGAGCACAACAAATAGAACCAAAAATCACAAGAAGTGCATCGAAACAAATCTCTTTTTTAGCAACCCACAAACACCACAAACCCAAAGCAAAATAATCCAAAACCCCCCAAAAAAATGAAACAAACCACACGATAAACCATCTAAACACAAAAAACCATAGGCCTACACTAAAAATAATCCACCAAAACATTCAAGGTATAAGAAACAAAATACAACGTCTAGAAATATTCCTCCAAAACGAATACGCTCAAAATAACGAAATCGACATTCTTAACATCTCGGAACACTGGCAAAATGAAGAAAATCTCAAATCATTACACATTACAAACTACACGTTAGCTTCCCACTACTGCCGTAAATCATACGCACATGGAGGGACAGCAATATACGTAAATAATAAACTAAATGCTTCCATAATTGAACGATCAGACATAATATCTAAATCAATTGAAAAACACTTTGAATGTGCAGCCATAGAACTAAAAGTACAAACAAAAACAAAACGAAAAAATCACAAACACAAACAAGAAAATCTCCCTATAGAAAATCTTATAATAGTAACCATTTATCGATCAACAAAAGGTGACAGTAAAACATTTTTTCAACAATTAGAAATAATACTTAACCAACTCATAAAAGAAAACAAAAAAATAATATTACTGGGTGACTTTAACGTTAACTCAATCCCTACAAAAAAAACCGAAGAAAAACTAAATAAAGAGCTACCAAATCTAATCGCAACATATGACCTAGACACAACAATACATCAACCGACAAGACATGATAAATACCACAATAAAGACTCATCACTAGACAAAATAATCACAAACATAAAACAATCATACTCATCAACAGTTGTGGAAAGTCACATGGCCGATCACAATGCACAACAAATCACAATAGAACAATACATACAAACACCCCAAACAGAAACAAAGTTAATTAGAAAATATACAAAGCAAAGAAGGGAAGCATTTAGACAGGAACTAAAAAACACAAAATGGGACCAAATAATTCAAACATCCTGCCCAAATGAAGCTTACAATAAACTAGAAAATATTTTCAAAACTGCCTTCACTTCACACTTCCCAGAAACTAGCATAAAGTAAAAAACTTGCACAAAAACCCTAGATGGATAACAGAAGGAATTAAAATAAGCGCAAACAACCTCAAATCATTATATTCACTAGCACGCCACTACTCACACTCAGACTTTATAACTAGCTATCACAAAACATACAAACATATTTATCAAAAAACCATCGAAGCAGCAAAAAGACTGGACACTGAACAAAATATCACATCTAGCAAAAATAAATCAAAAGCAACTTGGAACATAATTAAAGAAAACACAAATAAAATAGAAACGATAAAAAAGGAAAACATAGAACTTGAAATCGACAACAAAATAGAAACAAACGGAAATGTTATATCAAACACGTTCAACGAGTTCTTTGCCACAACAGCAACACGACTCCAAGACAACAACAACAACAACAACAACAAAAACAAAACAAACGACATGACATACAAAGACTACCTACATAAGACTACATCACCACAAACCTCAATCTATATACATCAAACAGATGAAAATGAAATAATAAAAACAACAAGGATGCTAAAAAGCAAAAACTCAACAGGGATAGATCTTATACCAATTAGTTTAATACAAGAATGTATAATAGAATTATCCACACCACTCAAACAAATTTTCAACCTATGCTTAGATGAGGGAACCTTCCCTGACAAATTAAAAATTGCAAAAATCATCCCAATACTAAAAAAAGGAAATAAGATGGAAATAAATAACTATAGACCAATAGCACTTCTACCAGCAATATCAAAAATCTTTGAAAAAATCTTGGCAATTAAAATAACAAACTTTCTAGAAAAACACAACATACTATCCACCAAACAAAACGGATTCAGGAAGGGAAAAAACACCATATACACAATAGAGAAATTCGTAAATGTAATTAGTAACTCCCTAGACAAAGGCTCTCCCCTCATTGGTATTTTCTGTGACCTGTCAAAGGCGTTTGACTGTGTAAATCACCAAATTCTTCTTGACAAGCTACATCATTATGGGATCAGAGGAAAACCCCAAAAATTACTTAAATCATACCTATCAAACCGACAACAATACACAGAAATAACAATGCAAAACTCAAAAAACACAACCAAAATAAATTCTCACATGCAAGCCTCAGAACATGGAGTGCCACAAGGCTCGATTCTAGGACCACTTCTATTTATTATCTACATAAACGACTTGCCAAACATCATAGAATTAATTGAAATATTTGCTGACGACACAAGCATCCTCTCCACAGCAACAAAAAACCTTTCACTAAAAGAATCAGCAGAACTAGAATTGGAAAAAGCTACAAAGTGGCTCCTAGCAAACAAATTAATATTAAACGAAACAAAAACTACTTTTATTCACTTTAACTCGACAAAAAGGGAAAAGAACTCCGAACAGATAGGAGAATTAACAAACAAACACACTAACTCAAAGATACAAAACTCAAAAAACACACAATTTCTAGGACTTAAAATAGACAACACTCTGACATGGAATCCACTCATTGAAAACCTTACAAAGAAACTCAACTCGGCATGCTTCGCGATCAGACAGATCAGAAATATATCGAACATAAAAACAGCAAAAATAGTCTACAACTCATACTTCAAATCACACTTAAGTTATGGAATAACCCTATGGGGGACCGCACCATCAACAAAACAGATATTCAAAATCCAAAAAAGGGCAGTCAGAGCAATAGTGAAGGCAAATCCTAGAACATCTTGTAAACCCATATTCACACAACTAAAGATATTCTCCCTTTACAGTTTGTATATATATGAAGCAGCACTCTCCATAAGGAAAAGAATTCACACCAGTCAAACGCAAGGCCAAACACACCAACACATGACTCGACATAACACCGAACTTTCACAAAACCACTTCAACACAAAAAAGGGACAACTAAATTCAGAATACATAAAAATTAAAATATATAGTAAACTTCCAAAGAATGTAGAGGCATCAAATTCTACAAATATTTAAAAAAAAGACTTGCAGATTTCCTAAATAAAGAACAGTTTTACAGCATAAACGAATTCTTGGATAAAAGAGCACGGTAACCTAAAAACACTACCTCTTTAGATTTTAGTATTTAGCTAAATATTGTGTTACTAAATATTGTGCAAAGTATTATATAAATAGACTACAATTAGATAAGTTAACTGAATATATACCTAGACATAGCTAAGCCAAAACTAGCTAGGCCATGAATTAGGACAAACAAAAATGTATATATAATATCTAGAATTAAGTATAGCCTATATACACAATTATCTTTATCTTTATGAAATGTTCTTACTTAATATATAGGCCAAACAATACAAGTCAGGCCACAAATAAGGGTAATACAATACACAAATTATTGTCATCAAAATGTAAAATTGAACCCAAATAAATATTCTATTCTATATATAATAGACCTAAGCAGATCCAGGGTAATTGAGTCTGAAATATTTGTCTTTGAGTACACATACTCAATTCTGAATATTTTTAATGGAAGCTTTGTTGTAATATTTTAAATGTGGACGAAAGAATAATCTTGTATTTCGATAGCATGTTTGGAAGTTATAGTGTTCATTACAGTGACGGATAAGTCATTCATGTGTCACTTTCAGAAGAAAGGTGTTTAGATAACTTAGTTTTCGGTCCGTGCGTGTGCTGAAGAATCGCGAAATTTATCTGCCTTCCGATTACGTCTCCGTTTGTCGAGAAGCACGGAAAAATAACCCTGATGACGTTAAGTATCTTACTTACGACTTTTTTCGTGACTACACACTGTCCTTAATTTATGAATCAATTAGACCAGGAGTACGCAGAGGGGACCAAGTGGTTACCGATGTGAGGGTATTGAAGTACAATCCGGGAGGAACTATCCAATACAAATTAATGTACACGGATTATTTAAAAAATCTTCCAGGTAGAAAAAAGGAAAACCCACCAAAGCCCAAGCAACTATACAGGGCACCTATCAAGGTTAAAAAGACGAAGTGGCAGCACCTTCAAGAGTTAAAGAGTGTTATTCCAATGTACACTTGGGAGTTTTATGACAAGTTACCCCACCAATAGGTTGACGTAAAACATAGCTTACTTCTAACTAATACAGTGCAGCCTGCCCAGCACTCTTATCTCTACTCCCCCATCAGGCTGGAGTGTGTCGCACGAATTATTGGGTTCTATTATTATTAAATCTACAACAATACTCGTTGTTCTTAATTAATGCAATATAAGCCTACTTTAAATTAATTTCATCGTTTAGTTACAATACCTTGCAGGTAACTTTCCTATAACAACATTAAAGCAAAACAAAATAATGTGAGACTTGTTTCCTAATTAGAAATGAAGGCTAAAACGGTTATATAATAATGTAATAACTTAGATAAAATAAATCAGACAGTTTCAATTTCAATTATTGTAAGAAAAAGAAACTCCCTATTTTTGAAAGTAACTTTTGTATTATCAAGTCAAAGCAAAACCTCGTATCTACCCAAAATATTTCCTATCTGAAATCCAAAAACTCGTAAGTAACACAGAATGTGGTATAAATGACAATTCAATTTTTCTTTTAATACTATTAGTAAAACAGTGACTGACATACACAGACAAAATTTTGGTTCCCAGATGAAGGGGGCTTAGAGGAAGTTTGCCCATCCGCAGGCCAACTGGAGACAATTACCGGAACCCAAGAGAGTGAAACTGTGACTGAATCTGTTATGACTGAAACTGTACCCGTAACCATGGTAGTAAAGGATGTTAGGCCTCCGCTGGTATCTGTCGATCTAGACAGAACAACTTCTAAGCGCTATGAAAAGGTGGGTCTTCCAGCTCTATTTAAAAATATATTAATGCATTGTCCTACCTTCCTACCTATCTACCTGAACATACCGGCGCTGGCCGCGCTGCGTGTACCAGTGAGTCACCATGTGTGTGCTAGCTTGTAATAAGAGTGCGGGAATTGGGGAAGCCAGAAGCGGCTGTGTTTAGTCATAGCCTCGGTCATAGCCTGCACACACTTAGTACTTTGTACGCACTCTCACGCTACCTACACCACAGTATGACGAGGTATCCTTCCTTATACTGTGCCTACACTCAGTTGGCGGAGTCGAGACCACAGCAGCAATGCAGTTCTAGCCCCTTGCGCGGTGTAACTGTAACATGACTGTAGGCTAACTGATCAACGTGATCATCAACAGTAGTACTAGTACAAGTTCTAGCCCCTTGCGCGGTGTAACTGAAGCATGACTGTAGGCTAGCTGATCAACGTGATCATCAATAGTAGTACTAGTAAAAGTTCTAGTCCCTTGCGCGGTGTAACTGTAGCATGTCTGAAGGCTAGCTGATCAACGTGATCATGAACACCAGTACTAGTAAAAGTAAGAAGAGAAAAGGGGGAGCTGAACGAAATAGAGACAAGAAGGTACGCATTCGCGAAACAGGAGCTAAAAAGTGTAGTAAAATACAAGATTTTTTTAGGAGTGAACCATCGCAAATTGCTGCAAGTACAAGTGTTGAATACTCGGATAGTTATGTAAGTTAGCAAGAAGATGTTGCACATGCACATGGACTTCCCGTAGCCGAGCAGCCTGAGTCACCGGACCAACATATGACAAGAGGCCTGCTGCATAGACGTAGGTACTAATTTCAAGAGTCTAATCTAAATGTTGTATTCAAGGTTTTATCCCAAATCCAATGTTTCTAGGCCTACGCTAGACTTTTATTGTTGTGCTTCCCAACAGTCCCCCCAGAGACGAGCGGTGTCTATATAAAGAGAACAATTGTTTTTATAATGAATTTGACACCATAAGTAAAACAGTTATTTGAACGCCCAGTGATAACCAAACAAAATTACTGATGGCAGAAGGTGTATTGGGGACATTTATGAATCGTTTACCTACAATGCATTGACACGAGTGGGCGGCGTCCTCAATTATTATTATTATTGGTTGTGTTTGACGACGTTCTCGACAGCTTGGGTCATATGACGTCTACCATCTATATCGCGAGAGTCGTCATAAGGGGAGTCCAGCAAGGGAGGGCAGGGCCATGCGGGAGGAGAAATCTTCAGTGGGACAGTGAGGGGGGGGGGGGGGGGGGAGGGTAAGGTACAAGGATTTGTTCGGCTGGCGTAATGACAAAGGTTTCGTCGCCTCTTACGAGTAGCAGAGTCACACTGGGGCTATTTTTCCCCAGGCCCAGACGGGCTGTATCCTATGGTTACTATGGCCGTTTTCAGTTTAATTTAAACTTATGCTTGTAGCTCTAGTTCCACTGTGGTTGATAGAGTTACGTTATTAAACTAGTTCATAGGCCTTGGTCTAAATGCACTAACCTATACATGTTAGTAAATAGGGCCTACTACTAAACAGAGCTACCATAACATTATTGGGTGGAACGGAGAACACACAGTGGAAAACACAAAAAGAGTTTGCGAGGATGCCCCAGAGGCCATAACGGCAGCGGAATGGTCAAAACGAGTCAAGAACTGTGAAAAACTGATAAGAGAGACTTGGGCCACAGAAATGGGCACAGATACCCGGGGAGTTGGGCCAATAATCATAAGCCTTCATACAAGCGATGACTGACAGCGATGACTGACAGACGAGGATGATGACGAGCTTTGGCGATTCCGTTATGAAGCTAGAACAAACTGACATTTTTAAATACAACAGTCTGCAAATGCTGCCATGAATAATTTATTTACACCTTGTTATTCTTTTGATAGTCTACTAATTTTATTTGTATTTATATGGATTTGTTGTCTGCCGGGATATTCCGCCGCTTGTGATTGATTATTTGATTATTTGGGCTTAACGTCTCATATTTTTGCAACGAGGCTAATCGAGACAATGAGTGGGTGATATATGAAGATGAAATAGGGGGCTTTTTGAGGAAAGGGGCCAATAGGAGGGCGGGGTGGAAAGGGGAAGGGGGAGGAAAGGGGATTGGGGTGGGGACTGCACTTCGTCTGACTTCTCCTCCTCGACCAGTCCGGCTAGGGTGGCCCTACCAGAAGCAAACGCTTCCGCTGGCATAGCTCTCGGGATCAACAAAGCACGCAAACCTGCCCACAACGATAAGGTAGCAGTCCCTGGGCAGGTCCGCCGCTTGTGTGAGTATACTGGTGCAGACCGAAGTCGGTCACCCATTGCTCGACGTTTCGCCAGAATTGCATCTGGCATGATCACGAGTCCCTATCACGTCCTTCTCAATCAAGAGCCTAACGTCGACTGACTATTGTCAGCCGAGGCGCGCGTTGTCTGTATACCCACTGCTGTAGAAGGTGGAGGTGCGGGGCGGCGCGGTTCTATTGTTAATTTTGAGGGCTGGGCCATGCCTTGCCTTGGTTTCACAAGAAATGGGGTCAGATTGATTGATTGATGTATGGGGCTTAACATCTCATATTTTTGCAACAATGGCTAATCGAGACGATGAGCGGGTGATAATGAAGATGAGAAATATGACGATGAAAAATAAAGCCACACCCGAGTCAGACCCATTGTACGTCGCGTGGGTCGGCATACGGGAGTCCAGCAAGGGTGGGCAGGGCCAAGTGGGAAAAGAAATATTCAGTGGGACAGTGGGAGGGAAGGGACAGGGTCTCTTTTCTAACAGCGCCCCCGGATCTGACAACTTGCATAATGAAATGTTCAAACATCTATCTACAGCTTCACACCAATACTTACTTA
Source organism: Isoperla grammatica (assembly GCA_945910005.1). NCBI lineage: Eukaryota > Metazoa > Arthropoda > Insecta > Plecoptera > Perlodidae > Isoperla > Isoperla grammatica. The sequence goes on along the minus strand of OX246747.1, from coordinate 2,719,564 downwards.
AGATGTTGAATCGCCCACTGGTGGGCTGTTTACCACCATGTAAGGTAATGAATAAGTTTAGCCCAACCAAGGCTAAGCCCGCTAGGGGTGAGCTCCCTTGGTTATTTATATTAGGATAGGCCCTACTCTTGGCCCTTGCTAAAAGTCCTTAAATAAATCATCCTCCCAGGCTCTAGGGACTTGTCCCTTCCCTGCCCACCTTCCCACGGTCCGGTTCGTGTCGGAGATACTGCCAGTAGCTGCGAGAGGGGTTCTGTCCCCCGTCATGACCTTCACGGGTTAACTACGAAATAAAGACTTTGGAGGCGCCGGGTCCCGACCTGGTGGAGGTGCCGGGTCTAGCCTAACACGCATCAAGATGCCGAGTACACGAAGCAAGCATAAAGAAGACGTCATGGAATACGTCGAGGTATATGACACACCAGACAGCCCTGACATAGAAGAATGTAACGAGGATGAAGCTGACATAGAGCAAATAGCTTCACGAGAAGATCAAGAAAGCCAAGAACCACCTACCGACCCTAGGAACAGAGTACACGAGTTCCTTAAGGGAAAAACAAGCACTGCTGACGACGAAAACCCCCAGACGCAAGACAAGGGCGCAAAAGGAAAAAAGAAGACAAACAAAACTGCCAAGAAACAGCAAGGTCAAGAATCAGTAGCGCAAATCCCCACGAGCAACAGATACCAGGCGCTCGAGAATCACGGCGAAGATACTGAATCAAGCAAACATGGCCCGCAAGAAGATACAAACTGAGAGCCGCCAACCACCAACAACGCACCGAGGCCGCCCCCGGTATTCCTAAGAAACATCGAATCGTTCGAAAATATAGCTAAAGGAGTGAAGGACTTGTGCAAAGAAGAATTCGCCTTTCAATCAAGAGCTGGAACCACCAAGCTCCAAGTCAATAGTCCCAGCGACTTCAGGGCAATTGTGAAATTTCTAACCGAGGTAAAGGCTGAATTTCACACCTTCACGCCAATCAGCGAGCGCGCTATCAGATACGTAATAAGGGGCATCGACAAGACTGCAGGAGAAGCTTGGGTCAAAGAAGACTTAGAAAATCAAGACATTGAATGTGAAGTCACGCAGCTCAGAAGTAGCAGAGAACCGAAGCCTCTCCTGCCACTGTATGTGGTCAAAGTCGAACCGACGCACACAAAGAAGCTCTTGGAAATCACCAAGATATGTTTTTCGAACATCTCAATCGAAAAATATCACGCTCCAGGAGGTCCATCACAGTGCTACCGCTGTCAGAAATACGGACACGTCGCAAGATATTGCACGAATAAGCACAAATGTGTGAAGTGCGGTCTCCAGCACCCAACTCAAGAATGCGGGAAAACACGGAGCGTCCAGCCAACTTGTGCCAACTGCAACGGATCCCACACTGCTAACTGGAAGGGGTGCCCAGCCTTCCAGGAAGCAAAGAGACGCCAAGGCGGGAACGTGGCAAGACAAGGCCCACCCAGACAACACGAGAGACGCCCCGCTGAACGCAGATACGTTGAAGCCCGTCTCCCGAAGAAAAATGTCTGGTTTAGGCGACCGACTCCTAACCACAGCAACGACAATCCTGGTCCCTCTTCGGCCCCCGACGATACTACTAACTTCCCCCCCCCTCAGACCAGCCACCCAGCTCGTACCGGAAAGGTTTACACGGTACGACAAGAAAGCCAAGAATCACGAATACGAGTACAACAGCGACGTCTCCAACTACTCATCTACTGACTCGGACTCGGAAGAGGACGAGCGTCAACTGCCTAACAAACAGCCAAGACAACCCACTCAAGATTGATTAATGGGGCTTAACGTCTCATATTTTCGCAACTAAGGCCAACCGAAATGATGAGCGGGTGATAATGAAGATGAGAAAGATGGTTATGAAGAATAAAAGCCACATCCGAATCAGGTCCATTGTACGTCGCGTGGGTCGTCATACGGGAGTCCAGCAAGGGAGGGGCCGGTCCATGTGGGAGGAGAAATCCTCAGTGGGACAGTGGGGGGGGGGGGGCAATATTGACCAAGTCACCAGCTGGGCTAACAAACTGCTCAGCGCTCTCATTGACGCCTCCTCCAACCAAAACAGACTCGAAATAATAATCTCTATGGCCATGCCCATGTTTTTAGTAAAGTCCCTTAGCCAACATGGCCCATAAACCACCTCGCCCTCAGACCAACCTCAAGAGTCTTTCCTGGAACGCCAGCGCGGTAACTAACAAAAAAGAGGAGCTCTTTTATCACTTAAAGAAAGAGCAAACACACATATGCCTACTACAAGAAACTTTCCTTAAAGAGAATATGAAATTCCGGTACCACAGATATACAACATATCGCAATGATCGCCAAGGGAAGAGAGGAGGAGGAACAGCCATATTAGTCAGATCCGACATTCAACACCACCCAATGGTTTTCCCCAACTAGAATCAATGGAGGCCACCGGCGTTATAATTAAACTAAATAACGAACACATCAAACTTATCTCAGCTTATAAACCCCCAGGCGCCGTGTTAAACACCACAGATATTGACAAGCTAATAAGCGACTCAATGCCCACTATCATGGGAGGCGATTTCAATGCCAAGCACACAGCTTGGCATTCAAGATTAACCACTGTCTCTGGACGTGCCCTACTACATCATGTAACTCTGCGAGGATTAGAAGTGCATAGCCCACTTACCCCAACGCACTTTCCCCCAACTGGAGCTAGGCCAGACATCCTAGACATAGTAATCACCCGTAACGTCACTAAATCCATAGAAGTAAGTTCACCATCAATATTAAGTTCCGACCACAACCCCTTATGTATCATCTATGGGGATACCCCAACCACAAACACAGCGCCACCAAGAATAAATGCTAACAAAACAGACTGGCACACTTACAATAAATTGCTCAATGAATGGATCTCAGATTACACGGCAGCTCCTCCCCTCAGTACCGCGCAGGAGGTAGATGAATGCCTGGATAACCTAATAAATGCAATAACCACGTCACTGTCTAACAGCACCCCTCCTCCACGGCCAGTCAACACTCAGGACCCCTATTCATTGCCGCCCGAACTGATAAAATCCATTCAAGCCAAAAATAAAATACGGAGACTCTGGCAAAAACATCGCACACCCCATGTCAAATCACTACTAAACAAAATGGAGGGAAATATCAAAACTAGAATATCAGATCATAAAAATTCCCTATGGAAAACTAAGCTTGAAAGCTTAGCAACCACAGACAAATCTCTTTGGGAAATGACCAGGAGAATGACCAGACCGCGTAGGGGAAACCCTCCACTCAAAGGGAGAAATGGCATGGCATTTTCCGACGAGCAGAAAGCCACGGCCATGGCGGACACGTTAGAAGAAACTTTGTCGAAGAAACGCAATGTCTGCATAATCTTTCTTTTGGTAATCGTCTGTAGTATGAGGCTGTACCCAGAAACGATCTGAGCTCATCAACATTGCACGGTATCAACCAATTAGTAATCGCAGCTACTTTTATGGGATCAGTTGAAACCCCGTTAGCTGAAATGACATGCCCGAGAAAATTTACTTCTGGTTTTAGTAGCTGGCACTTTGCTGGCTTTACCTTCAACCCAGCCTTCCTAAACCGCTCAAACACTTCTTTCAAATGCTCCAAGTGCTCTTCAAAATAACGACTGTAAACCACCACATCATCGATGTATACCATCGTTGTACTCCACTGCAACCCCAAAAGAACCAGGTCCATCAGACGCTGAAAAGTACTAGGACCGTTGCAGAGACCATAGGGAAGTTTTGTGAATTCATATAAGCCAAAACCTGGTGAAAAGGCAGTTTTTGAGCGGTCCTCTGGAGCACACTGCCAATAACCTGACGCTAGGTCCAGTGCTGAAAATATGCGTGCACCAGAAAGGGCATCTAATATATAGTCTATTCGCGGGAGGGCATAGGCATCCTTACGAGTTACATCGTTAAGACGTCTGTAGTCAAGACAGAACCTCGTCGATCCGAATTGAATTTATTGGGTTTAAGGGCGCTTCAACCAGCTAGGTCATTTTGCGCCACCAAGATGGTGTTTTGCAAGCTTAGTAATCAATCCGTCCCGCTTATGAACTAATACGACTGGAGAACTCCATGGAGACATTGAAGGCTGGATAACACCTTGGTCTAGCATGTCATTTACTGTTTGCCTTACCTCCTCTCGACGGTGAATTGGCACCCTCCTTAGTGGCTGGCTTATTGGCCTAGCATCACCCGTATCAATTCTGTGGTAGGTAAGCGATGTCCGTCCCAGGTCGCCTGGTGAGGTGGAACACACATCAGGAAATGAGTCCAACAGATGCGTGAGTTTACCTTGCTCGTACGGTGTCACATGATTCAAATCAAATAAATGAGAAACCTTGTTGTTGGCCTTAGCTTCTTCCTCTACGGCGCAAACCTCAGGTTGTGGCTCCCACTGAAAAAATTCTCCCACTCTTGTTCCCTTGTGAAGAGTGATGGGGTTTAACACTCTTATTGGGAAATATCTCCGATTACCGAAAGCTAGGACTCGAGCCGCTAATAACCCGCGCTTATTGAATTTCTCTGATGGTTCAAGGTAACCCTCCCCCTCATGTGGGTGCGAGAGAATTCCACATACAATCATCTCATGGAAAGCTGGAATGATGCTTGTCCTGTCTACGGACACATGATGTTCACTCCTCTGTTCACCTACTAGGTAGGTCACCGTGTCAGCTATTCGAAGCTGCCGGGTTGAAAGTAATACATCCCCTCGATACTTGCGTAAGAAATCAGCTCCTAGAATGCAGGTGTAACGAATGCTGTCCGACACTAGCATGGGATGTGTCATGGTCTGTGTTCCCAGCGTTACAGCTACCTCCCCCAGACCAATGTTTTCTATACTCTGACCGCTTACATTTACAATACTAAAATATGGTTTACGGAGTGACTCACCCGGTGTGGAAATTCGGTTCCATATATCACTGTGAATCAGTGAAACTGCCGCCCCCGTATCCACCAGGCAGATAGTTTCTTCATTCCCCAGAAAGCCGCGTACATACGTGGCACCTTCACCCGCCACATTGTCCACCTCGCGTATCTCTGTCTTGGATGATTGTGCTCTGCCTGGACCGTCTGTACTCCCGGCCGGCTCACCAGCAGTTACCAGCGCGCCGGCCTTTGCAAGTTTCCCGGACCCTGCTGTTGCGGGTGCTGTGGTGCTGAACCCGGACTCTGGTGTTGCTGTTGCGGCGATGCAGCCGCTTGTCCCTGCCAATAAGGTTGTTGATAAGTCTGTGTGCTGTTGAGCCTGATGGGGCACTGAACCTGTCGGTGACCAGGTTGTTGACAGTAAAAACAGATTAGTTCTCGCCTGGGGCGTTATTGTGGACGATGGCTGGCTGACTCTTGTGTTGAAAGTAGCTGATTTGACAGTAACTTTTGCATGGCCTCGGTCATAGCATTCATGGCGGCCATATTTGCTTTCAAGATCTCTTTCAATGGGTTTGGGCTCACTACGGATGCCACAAGATTCGTTGCCAGGGCTGGCGCAATGTGTTTTTCTTCACACATCAAGTTAACTTCTTGCTGTTATGCTACAGTAGCTGCTGCCTCCAGTGAACGAGGACATGCTTGTTGGACAAGCTGCCTCAGAGCCTGTGGGTTAAGTGCAGCTACGAACTGCTCTCGTGCCAGTTCATCCCTGGTTTCGTCGTCTGCTATTGGGTAAGCCTGCGTCACTAGCACCTTAATATCGCGGAGAAGGTCTTCAAAAGGCTCCGAATCCTTCCTCATGCGCGCCCGAAATGCTGTTTTGTGCAAATCAACTCGTTCGATTGGCTCGAGTTTTGCTCCAAAGGCCTTACACAACGATTGGAATTTCTTCTTCTTGTCATCCGGTATATTTTCGTAAACGTCCGCTGCCCTCCCATCTAGACTAACTGCGAGGAATAAACACCTTTCTTCGTCCTTCCATTGGTTCACCGCAGCCACTTTGTCAAAATAGCGCACATACTCTGCCCAACTCGTTTTACCCGAAAATTCCCGTGGCATCACAACAGGCCTTTTATCCGCCATTTTAACACGGCGTTATCAACACGTTACACACACAACACACAGTCACGACAAATAACCAAATTACAACTGTATGAATTTAAAATCACCGCTGCCACCAATGTAGCGTGGATTAGGTGGACAAGGTACTGGTAAAGAAAGTAAACAGCTATTCCCAATGTAGGCTACGGTTTATTACAAACCAGCGCAATCCAACACACGAGCTACAGTCGCGTACGTACGTCCTCACACTACTGCCGAGTCTGACCTTGCCTGAAAGCGAGCACGCTGGCAGAGGTCGTAGCCCCACCCCCACGCCTAACGGTAAATCGTTGAGACGGATGAATTACAAATTGGAAGGGAGTTTTATCCCGTCGACCCAGGCTTCACCTTCGTCGGCAACGCCCCTTTTTACAGCGCATCACGCATTGATCGTTTTTATGCTACTCCCGACGTGACGACCACGGTGACCGGAGTGCGGGTTCTGCCCTCGTTTTCCGATCACCTGGCCTTAGTCACAACCTTGTCTCTACGCACACCAAAGTTTGCCTCTCCCTATTGGCGTTTTGACAACTCCCTCCTCGACGACCCTTGCTTCGGGGATTGCGTTCGAGAGCTCTTAACCTCCTTCGAGGCACGACGCCACATGTACGCTTCCCTCCACCACTGGTGGGATGCCCTCAAACAGGAGATTAGTACCACGACAATCAGGTTCGTTCGACTACGCCGACAGCTCAACGACGAAACGTTCATTCGTCTGGAGCGGCGAGTCGACCAAATCGTGTCTAGCCCCTTACTTGGGGGACATACCACGGCCGATTTAGCCCGTGCTAACGAGCAAGTTCGCGAGGCCTACACACGACGAAGCGAGAGACTGTTGGCACACTCGCGCTACGAACAACTGCTTGCCATAGACAGTCCTGCAGCTCCGAATTTGGCGCGGGACATGGCACCAACTTTCCAGCCTCTTAAACAGCTGCGGTTCGAGGGACGTATCGTCTCCGACGGCTCATCATCTCTCTGCACGGCAGCAAAGCAACACTTCCAGGAGGTCTATAGTGCCATGCCCGTGGCCATCGATGGGGACTCGCCTTTGTACGAGTTGCTGCCAACTCTCTCTCGTTTCCAACGCGAAAGTCTGGATCGGCCCTTCACTCACCAAGAACTCTCAGAGGCGCTGGGCTCCCTGAACAAGGGTAAGGCCCCAGGCATAGACGGTCTCACTCCCGAGTTCTACTCGTTCTTCTGGAATGAGCTGTCTGACCCTTTCAAGTCCGTGCTGGAGTGCTCTCTAGTGGATGGGTTTCTCCCCAAGTCCGCTCAAAAATCCATTCTGACCCTTTTGCCTAAATCGGGAGACAGGATGGAAATCAAGAACTGGCGTCCCATCTCCCTCCTCACCGTGGATTATAAAATCCTAGCCCGCGCTCTGGCGACGCGTCTTAGCGAGGTAGTCAGCTGCCTGGTCCATCCTGACCAGGGATATTGCATTCCCGGAAGAACTATCTTTGATAGTGTCCACCTTCACCGAGACGTCCTAGAGTATGCCAACAGTGAAGGAGTGCCCCTGGCAGTGCTGTCCCTCGATCAGCAGGGTGCGTTCGACAGGGTCAACCACGACTATCTCTTCCACCTTCTTCGCACTTACGGGTTCGGAGAGTCTTTCGTGAGTGCCCTGCGAACGCTCTACGCCGGGGCCACGTGTCATGTACGGGTGGGGTGTTGCCTCACGGCACCCTTTGTTTTTGGCCGTGGCATCCGACAGGGTTGCCCGCTGTCAGGGTTACTCTTCTCCTTGACGGCTGAGCCGTTTCTCCGTCAGTGCAGAACAAAACTCGAGGGTTTCTCTCTGCCAGGAATGCCCGAACGCAGGCTCGTGGTATCCGGCTATGCCGACGACTTCTCGGCATTCATTGCCAACAACCAAGATTTCGATCGCCTCCGAGAAGTGTACGATGTCTACTCTGCACAGTCGGGAGCGAAGCTAAATGCCGAGAAGTCCACGGGACTGTGGGCGGGCAGTTGGATCGGCCGGCTTGACGCCCCGCTCAGGTTTGCGTGGTCTAACGAAGGCGCCAAAGTTTTGGGAGTCGTGTTAGGAAACACGCCCGGCGTGGTGGCCAGGAGCTTGGAGGAATTGCTCACTAAGTTCATGGCAGCGATTCACAGGTGGCGTTTCAGGTCGTCGGCCATGTCGCTTCGTGGCCGCGTCCTGGTGGCAAATCAGTTCCTGGCCCCCAGGCTATGGTACACCTTCCAAATAATTCCTCCCCCTCTGGCTCTTATTAATCGGTTGCAGGGAGAACTGGCCAACTTCGTTTGGGCGGGCAGGAGACATTGGACTCGCCTACGAGAACTTTGCGCTCCTCTTCATCTGGGGGGGCTCGGTCTGGTTCACCTTGCGTCCAAGGTAGCGATGTTTCGGGTTCTCTATGCCCACCGATACTTATCGAACTTGGACGACCATCCCTGTCACGCCATGACCCGACACTTCCTCGGAAAGTTTCGACGTCTTGGTCTTGGGTGGCAGGTATTGTTTCATCCGCAAATCGGTGGACCAGCAGCCCGAAGCACGTCCGATTTTCTCCGGACGGTTCTGGTGGCTTGGTTCTCCCTGCAAATAAAGCCTAGAAATTTTCCCTCCACCATCTGGGGTCTGCGCGACGTACCTCTAACGCTGACGTCACTTATCCCCACAGCCACCTCTCCGTTTATTCCGACCTGGTCTTCACTGGGATGCACAACGTTGGGAGACCTCCTTGTTGGGAACGAGTGGCTGAGAGTCGACCAACTGGAGGGTTTTGATGGGCTACTCGGTCGCACTCGGGGGGCTCTGACAATCAACGGAAACAGGATCCGGGCCTTTTGCAGCCTCCGGTTCCGTGGGGTATTGCAGATTCCGGGTCCTGAACCGTGGCCACCGGCGCTTTTCTACCGCCGCCCGCTTTCCAGCAAGTGGGTGCCCCTTCTTCCCGAGACCAATAGGCGGTCGATCCTGCTCGACATCATGGTCAAGAAGCTCGGTATAGACGGTTCGGCAGAAGGCCAATGGTCGAATGATCGGGTCAACTGGAAAGGCTTAGCTCGGCCACCTTCGTTAGGCTTAGATTCCGAGGTGGTTTGGCGATTCAACAAGAACCGTCTAGCCGATCCCATATTCTTGTACCACGCAGGACTGACCGCCTCCCGCCTGTGCCCATGGTGCCAGGTCGAGGGGACAGCCTGGCATATGCTAGTCTCATGTCGGCAGGCCACAGCCATGTGGCGGTTGGCTGACTCCTTGATCAGGGGCATACTGGGACGCCCTAGACTGTCTCTGAGAGATCTCTATGTCGGGTTCTGGCCCGACAAGACCTCCAATGCCACACAGATAGATCTTGCCAACTATGTTCTCGTGTTGGCCAAGAGCACAGTCTACAGGCTTCTAGTATGCTACTTCAAGGATGGTAGGGTGCCTGCTCCCTACGAGGTTGTCCTAACGGCCCGTCTGAAGTCCCGCCTCCTCAAGGAGTATGCTTGGCATCTCGCGCGCGGGACGATTGACAGCTTTAGGGCAAAGTGGTGCGAGAGAGAGGCGTTCTGTTCCATCCTTGATGGAGAGCTCCTCTTTAGCCAAGCACTATCCCAGTGAAGCTCATGTATATTTTCAGTTACTGACCGGTAGGGTTTGCTCACCCAAACCCTAATATTAATAATTTTGTAAGTATTTTCGACGGAAGGTAGAAGCCCATTAGGCTCTTCCTAGTTATTTTTTGTTTTCTCTGCCATACATTATTAACGTCCTCAAAATTGTTTTCCGTCAGCATTTAGTTCTTTTGTTTAAGTTTTGAGAAAAATATATCCTTTTGGAACAACGTTTTCTCTCCCCTATCGGTCCATTTATAATAATAATAATAATAATAATAATAATAATAATAATAATAATAATAATAATAACACACACACACACACACACATATGTTGCGCTCAGATAGCGACAGCGGTCAGTCTGGCTTCATTGGCCACGGCCTGCAATGGATCTGTGGCTTCTTTGACCCTGGTCACGGCCCGACCGACAACTTGTCTTGTTGTTTGCAGAAGAGGAAAATATCCATCTTTCACAAGTCGTGGAGCTATTTGAGGCGGGGCCCGAATACCAAGGTAACAATACATATTGTATATAACATGAAATGACAATAGTCAGCGTTTATGTAATGGAACATCAGACATGTGGTACAGAATTGTGCAATATTTAGAATCGTAGCTACTTGAGTGTGTAGAAATTTGTAAAAAAGTTTCAGACCACTGTACTGACAATAATAATTATCATAATAATCCAGTGGCGGATCCAGGGGGGGGGGCGGTAGGGGCGATCGCCCCCCCCTTGATTCTTAAAAAGCTAATTTTTATATGAAATGAATATGTTCAATCACCAGAAATATCGATGTTTTGTTGCGATTATAGTTTCACAGTTCAACAGTTGTTCAATAAAGGCCAATTTAATTATCTAAAAGTGTATTTCTGAAAAGAATATCATAAACTCCCATATTTTACCTCCCTCCAAGGCCTATTTTAGAACGCAACTGCAAATAAAACATATTGTAATATACCATCTCTAAAGCCATTAAAACACGTTTTTAAAAAAATGCCTTAGAAAATTTTTCCCTGCGGGGCTAAACTGGGGGGCCGCGCCCCCCAGACCCCCCGGCGCTGCGCCACCTTAGTCGCCCCCCCCTTGGAGAGGTCCTGAATCCGCCCCTGTAATAATCAGAACCAACATACAATTTCACTTGTACACTAACGCCTGTGTTGTTCCTTGTAGCCGAGATGGAGCGTCGTAGGGCCGCTACCACGGTGCCACCTCCGCCGCCTCCGCCACCTCCGCCGCCTCCGCCACCTCCGCCGCCTCCACCGTCTGTAGAGGCGGAGGTTGTGGAAGGTATGTACACATTTACACAGTACATTAATCTGTGTATTTTGGTATGTTGTGTCTACCCGAACACGTATCTAGTTGAAGGTTAAACGTGAGACGAGGTCTCGGTCACATTTGTTACGTCCATAATTGAAGACACAATCTATACGACAATGTTACACATAGAAACGTTTGTGACTTTCCCCGTGTATTGACAATAATAATAATCATTATAATATTAAGAATGATCATACAATATCACTTGTACACTAACGCCTGTCTCCTTCTTTGTAGTGGAGGGGGTTGCCGGCCCGTCCCGGCAGCAGGAGCCGCCGCCACCGAGGTAGGTTGGAGGCGCCGAGCCGCCAAACAGTATGTAAACAATTACCTAACGTAAAATATGTTTCTCCATAACAAACGACTGTCATTTGAACTTATTATCTATTCCATTATTAGCATAGCCCAGTACACCACTTGGGTGTGTGTAATGTGAAATTGGATATTGATATCCAAGAAATTAAATATAAGCATACGACAAAATTACAAGTGGAAAAAGATTTTGAATTTGTAGGAGCATCCATAAAATGGAATGGCATGTCCATAAATCTCTTTTCAGTATACAGGTCCCCTACTGGTCAGTTAGATACATTCTATAAAAATTTGACTCAGTTGCTGGATTTCTACATAAAAAGAGGACAGGTGTCAAATATAATTATTTGTGGGGACTTCAATATAAACTTACAAGTTAACAACACTCACTCATGTAAATTCGAACTTTTCTTGAATACATATAACCTAAAAGCAACAATTCGGGAAGTCCAAAGAATAACAAGGAATTCACAAACAACAATAGACAACATACTAACAAGCCTAAATGAACCATGTAAGACCAGTGTATTAAGTACAGCAATATCTGATCACTTCGGACAAATAATAGAAGTCAAACCTAACATAAAACATTCAGACTTAGGGAATAAGCGGGATCTGAAACAAGAACATGTTTTAATACAAACAAGGGACATCAGTAAAAATTTACCTTATTTTAAAACGTTACTTAGAAAAGAACAGTGGGTAGGAATGTATCAAGTAGATGATATGAACTCAAAATATGAAGCCTTTATTACCAGGTTTACGCATCTCTTTAATGTTGCTTGACCCTCAAGAAGTAAACGGATAAATAAAAGGCGTAACGCTAAGAAATCCAAACATGGATAACACCCGGAATACTAAAGTCTAGGAGAAAAGTGATATTGCATTCACAAGTATCCCAGAAAATACGCAACCCACTAACTCTAGCATACATTAAACGATACAAAAATGTATACAGGAAAGTAATTAGGACAGCAAAGGCAACAGAAATTGAGAAGAACATAGCAGGGGCTAAAAATAAATCGAGAGCATTATGGGATACTATAAATAGCATGAGAGGTAGTAGGCTGAAGCAAGGGGAAGGTAAAAATAATGATAGTATAAGCTTACAATATAATGAGGAACGGATAATAAATCCAGTAGAGGTAGCCAATGTATTTAATAATTTTTTTACATAAGTTGCTGATAATATCTGTTTGGAAAAAGATAGGAATGCAAACAGGAAAAATATTACCTTACCTAAAGAAATAAATCATGAAATGCTTTTATATTTTACAAATGAATGGGAGATTAAGAACATCATCATGGAAATGAAAAACAAAAGATCATGTGGATATGATGAGATACAACCATACCTCATTAAAGAATGTGCGCAGTATTTAATAACTCCAGTAACTCACTTAATAAATTGTTCATTATTAACAGGGGAATATCCAGAAAGCTTAAAACGGCAAAGGTGATACCGGTACTAAAACAAGGAGACTTAATGGACGCAGGCAATTACAGACCGATAGCACTCTCACCAGCTTTCTCGCAAATTTTTGAAAAGGTATATAATAAGAGAGTAGTGGATTTTATGGAATCTAGGAACATATTTTCAAAGAACCAACATGGCTTTAGGAAAAATAGGTCAACTGAAACAGCAATAGCTAGCGTCATTGATAACGTAATTGAAAATAAAGATAACAATAACATAACGATGGCTGTCTTCATGGATATATCAAAAGCGTTTGACTGTGTCGACCACGTTATTCTTTTAGAAAAATTACGTTGTTATGGAATTCGAGGGGTTGCCCTAAATTGGATTAAATCATATCTGAAGGATCGTAACCAATATGTTGAAATAAAGCATAATAATGAAATGGGACAAAGTAAACAGTATAAATCAGAACCACAAATTACCACACATGGGGTACCACAGGGTTCAATAAACGGCCCACTGCTTTTTAATGTATATGTTAATGATATGCCTGAAAAACTAGAAAATGGCAAATTTTTACTATTTGCGGATGATTCCACCTTAACATTCGCTGGGAAAACTATGCAGGATTTAGAAACAGAAGCTTTCATTGGAACCAATATTGTAGGGCAAAATTTAGAAGAAAATTGTCTCAAAGTAAATAGTAAAAAAACCAAGTTCATAGTATTTGATCCAGGCTACAAGGGAGACAGAGATATGAATTTATTCATTGGGCAGGATGAATTAGAAAGAGTGACGGTTGCTACCTTTCTTGGAATGAAAGTAGATGAAAATCTCTCATGGAATGAACATGTAACTTTTGTATCAGGGAAAATTTGCTCAAGTATTTATGTAATTAATATGCAACAAGGATTTACTAAAAACAGCTTACCATGCATTGGTTGAGTCGCACATTACCTACGGGATTATTGTCTGGGGAAATAGTAGTAAACAAAATACTGAAAAAATTTTTAAGCTGCAAAAACGAGTAATTCGCTGCATATTAGGGCTAAAGAAAAATCAATCATGCAGATCACATTTTAAAGCGCTAGGGATACTAACAGTACCAGCTATATACGTTTATAAGACTACACTCTATTTTAGACAACATTACCTACAACTTTGTACAAAAAACTCTGATATGCATCAATATAGTACCCGAAAAAACACAACTCTTTCGTACCAACAAGCAGGCTAAAACTAATTGACAAAGCACCAAAGCATGCCGGGAAAAAACTGTATAATAATTTACCAAATAGTATTAAAATTATTACTGATATCAAGTCTTTTAAAGCAAAACTATATGAATTGTTACTAGGAGAAGAACCATATAATATTGAAGACTATTTCTACAAAAGGAAATAATATAAAATAGAAACCTTACAGCCACTCTCATTCCCATCTGTGATTTATGTATACCACTGTGACTACATTTTTTCTATTAGGCTACTACAACTCATGTAAAATTTGTATAGTTGTAACTTATAAACCATATCTATGAAACACATATAACATTTTTATTGTTGTGACTTATGTATATTGACAAAGCTGATATTACGAATATAATTATCTTATTGTATGTAATGTAATCAAAAAAGCTGATAATAAAATTAATGAATGAATGAATGAATCAATGAATGAATGAATGTCTATTCTTACATGTAGGCCTATCTAGTTTACGGATGGATGTGAGAGGTCACGGCAACATTTGCTCGTGTACGTAATGAACATAGAATCTATCCATCAATGTAACGTAGATTGAAACGTTTGTGTTTGCCCACAGAACAACCCAAGCGGCAGAGGCGCAACGGTCGGCGCCAGCGTTGGCGGCGGCCGGGAAGGGGGAAACAAAAATTGAATATGCTTGTATAGTTTGTGTTGTACTTTGTATTTTCTAATTTGTTTGTATTTTGCATTTTTGTGTTTCTGTTATCCTCTGTAATTTGTTGTATGTATTTTTTGTATGCTTTGTTTAAACGTGTTTTGTAATTTTGTATTTTTGTAATATTCTGTAACTTTTGTATATTTAAGATATACCTTTTTGTGTATTTTCTAATGTTTAATTTGTTATTTGGCTCTGTATTTTGCCATGACTGACTTGACAAATTTCCTGTACACCCGAAAGGGTAAATAATTTATATTATTACGGAAATAAAACTTACTAACTAACTAACTAACTAACCACATTGGAGTAATAAATAATTATTACTTTCATGGGTCCGGGGCCGTGAACCTGCCCAAATAAAAAAATTTTAAAAAATGTGTCTCCTCAAGTCATTTGCCCCATCACATCCTTTCCCGATTACATTGATCCCTACGCCCAGGTATATGCTAGGCCAAAGCATTCGTGTCCCACACTGAGCATAAGGCTAGGCCTAGGCACGGAGGTCCACTACACTAAAAAAAAAAATTGTTCATGGAAACAAATTTTAAAGTAGAAGACACATTTTCAAGTACCTGAGCGTACATGTCATGTAAAAGTGTCGTAGATACTTGAGTAAAGAAAGAAACTTGAAAATTGTGTGATTCGGATCACGGACCCCTACAGGATACTTGACTCTGTATACTACGCAACAACATTATAGGAAAATGTGGACTGTCGGCAGTGATATACAACAACAACGTAGTAAATTGTATACATAGGTATTTTTTATTAGTACAAAAAAAAATCCATAAATGTATTAAAATATGATTTTGGTTACAACGAAAATATTTGTGTTGCAAGTATTTGGTTTAAAACATTTATTTCAACACAATATTAAACAAAAAAAATAACGGAATTAGTTTGTTAAAAGTAACCATCGTTAACTATTCTCTGTCGGACGTCGACACGTCCACCGTTTGTTAAGAACCGCGTAGTGGATGTACACAGAGTTGAAGGTACACTCGGCTGGAGAACCTACTCGATTCAGCTCTAGCCAGCGACTGTACCCTACAATGCCATGCAAGTCCCTACGTTTGTGTACGCCGCGTGTTGATTGAGTGGATATCTGTCCGAAATAATTGACGTGCGGCAACAGGCAGTCTACAACAAATAAATGTTAGACATTCATTTTCAAATATCTTTCATCGACAGGTGTTCTACTTGGCGCTTCCGTCGCGCGATCGACAGGTGTTCTACTTGGCGCTTCCGTCGCGCTATCGACAGGTGTTCTACTTGTCGCTTCGGTCGCGCGATCGACAGGTGTTCTTCTTGTCGCTTCGGTCGCGTGATCGACAGGTGTTCTACTTGTCGCTTCGGTCGCGTGATCGACAGGTGTTCTACTTGTCGCTTCGGTCGCGTGATCGACAGGTGTTCTACTTGTCGCTTCGGTCGCGCTATCGACAGGTGTTCTACTTGTCGCTTCGGTCGCGTGATCGACAGGTGTTCTACTTGTCGCTTCGGTCGCGTGATCGACAGGTGTTCTATTTGTCGCTTCGGTCGCGTGATCGACAGGTGTTCTACTTGTCGCTTCGGTCGCGTGATCGACAGGTGTTCTACTTGTCGCTTCGGTCGCGTGATCGACAGGTGTTCCTCTTGGCGCTTCCGTCGCGCGATCGACAGGTGTTCTACTTGGCGCTTCCGTCGCGCGATCGACAGGTGTTCTACTTGTCGCTTCCGTCGCTCGATCGACAGGTGTTCTATTTAGTTGGTTTTCTGAACCAGAGATAATGATTAATAGACTGACGGGGGCATTCCTATTGCGACGTTCGAGGTGAAATTCTATTTTTTTGATTATTTGGGCTTAACGTCTCATATTTTTGCAACGAGGCTAATCGAGACAATGAGTGGGTGATATATGAAGATGAAATAGGGGGCTGTTTGGAGGAAAAGGGCCAATAGGAGGGCGGGGTGTAAAAGGGAAGGTGGAGGAAAGGGGCTAGGGGTGTGGACTGCACTTCGTCTGACTTCTCCCCCTCGACCTGTCCGGCTAGGGTGGCCCTACCAGAAGCATACGCTTCCGCCGGCATAGCTCTCGGGATCAGCAAAGCACGCAAACCTGCCCACCACGATAAGGTAGCAGTCCCTGGGCAGGAGGTGAAATTCTAGGATCGTCGCAAGACGAACATAAGCGAAAGCATTTGCCAAGAAAGCTTTCATTAATCATGAACCTCCCAATCCGTCAGGTTTTGTTACGAAAATCTCAAGAAAAACCGGTCGAGGTGGGTTAACGACTCATATTTTTGCAACGAGGCTAATCAAGACAATGAGTGGGTGATATATGAAGATGAAATAGGGGGCTGTTTGGAGGAAAGGGGACAATAGTAGCGCGGGGTGGAAAGGGGAAGGGGGAGGAAAGGCGATTGGGGTGTTGACTGCATTTCGTCTGACTCCTCCTCCTCGACCAGTCCGGCTAGGGTGACCCTACCAGAAGCATACGCTTCCGCCGGCATCGCTCTCGGGATCATCAAAGCACGCAAACCTGCCCACCACGATAAGGTACCCACGGAGTGGACCCAGTTGCGTTTACAAGGCCCTATGTGGAAGAACCAACGTGGGTTAGTTGAGTCTGTTTTCCGGGAAATGATGCGGGTTGTCCCCATTCAATCATGGCTTCTGGTATTACCAGTACCCCTGGGTATCCCCCTCCCCCCTCGAACCCATACCCCCTAACGTCAAGAAGCGCGAAGACACCTCGATCACTGTTCGAAGAACGTATCACTCTTGAAAGCCTCACTAAGACCTTCTATAACGTTGATAGCCAGCCACGTTTTCTAATTATCCTCCGGGAAGATGAAAAATCATTTTTGCAAGAATCACCATTCCTTATAATCAAAGCTATTCAGGGCATCGCCGGAATAGTAAAATCTGTTAGAAAGCTCCGCAATGGAGGTCTCTTAGTAGAAACTGCCAACGACAAACAATCCGAACAACTGCTCAAAGCCACTTCCTTTTTCAATATGTATAACATCTTGGTTAAACCACACTCCAACCTTAACAACTCCAAGGGCGTTATTAGCTGTCCCGACTTGATGTACGCTACGGACGCAGAAATAAAGGAGGAACTGGCTGCTCAAGGCGTAATTGATATCTATAGAATTAAGGCCCGAGTTGATGGAAACCTAAAACCAACTTCCACGATTATTCTAACCTTCAAGACTCCTCAGCCTCCGCAAAAGATAGTCGCAGGATTTCATATTCTTAATGTCAGAACCTACATTCCGAACCCTATGAGGTGCTTTTCATGTCAGCGTTTTGGCCACACCAAAAACACTTGCAAAAGCAAACCAGTATGTCGTGCCTGTGGCCTCGACCTTCATGAGGACTCGGTATGCACTGCTGCAACTAAATTCATCAACTGCCAAGGTCCCCATAGTGCGTCCTCGCGAGAATGTCCGAAGTAGGTGGAAGAAAAGAAAATTCAGGAACTGATGGCTTTAGAACGCATCCCTATGACAGAAGCAAGACGTCGCTACAGACTTATGTGCCCTACTACTACCCTACCTTTTTCATTCGCGCAAGCAGTTTCAAGTAGGCGAACAGAAACTGTTCATGGTGTTAACATTGCCAAAGAAGAAGAAAATATTCAACTGAAGGACACAATAAAAACGCTCCTTGAAGTGCAGAAGCAACTTCAGGAACAACTTGCCGAGCAAGCTCATCAAATTAAAGAGCAAAACAACAAAATACAAGAACTCATTTCCATTATCAGGTCCCAAGAAACGGTAGATAAAACCCAGCCCCACTACAAGACGGTACAAGAAGACAAGACAAAACAAGAACCACAAAAGGAACAACCTCCATTAAGCAAGAAGGCAAAGCGAAAGGCCCTTAACAGGAACACCGAACCTGTCAAGAACCAAGAATGGAAGTAGGTAGAAAGCCGGAGATCGTCAGCATCATCACTTGAAGATAACATGCTTAGTGACGACCTGATGGACCAGAACCCAGCAGCATTAGCTGCAACTCCTGCGTCCAGAGTCTCCGAATTTTTAAAGAAAGACAAGCGCAAGCAAGTTCATTTTTAAAGCTCTCCCACACAAGGATTTTACTGAGTTTGTATTGCCACCATGGATATTCTACTTCAGTGGAAAGTGAGAGGTTGTTTCACGCGGTCCGAAGAGATCAAGCTTTTAATCTCCAAGGAAAACCCCACTATCTTATGTCTGCAGGAAACCCATTTTAAAACTACCGACAACCCAAGGCTACGTGGCTATACATTTTACAGATTTGATGACGACTCGGGAGAACGGGCTCAGGGAGGAGTTGCTACTATCATCCACGACAGCATCTATGCAGAACACTTGCCTCTTACAACACCTTTGCAGGCGGTAGCTGTCAGAGTAGCTTTTCCCAGCCCAGTTACTCTATGCAATATTTATCTTCCACCCACGACGGTGATATCTAAAACTCTAAGTCACAAATCTTTTAAATAAACTACCACGTCCTTTTATTATTCTTGGAGATTTTAATGCACCCAATATTTTATGGGGGAGCACAACATGCAATCCAAGGGGTGTTTTAATAGAAGAGATTTTAATATCTCACAACTTGATTCTCCTCAATAATGGAAAACCAACCCATTTTAGCACTGCGAATGGGTCTTCCTCATCAATAGATCTGACCATTGGTTCACCATCCGTTGCACTGGACGTCGAATGGGACGTCTCACCAGATCTCTGTGGAAGCGACCATTTCCCAATTATGACCAGTTTATAACACCAGATTTCAGTCAGGCAGAGAGCTCCCAAGTGGGACTTAAAACGAGAAAACTGGGACATGTTTAAGAAACTGGCTGTTTTTAACAAATCCCCATTCATCAAATTTGCAATCAACTCGTAATATCGGGGAATGTAGATTATTGGCAGTAATGTACAACAACGACGTAGTTGTTGCTGTTTAATGGCGTAACGGTCTTGGTATGGGGGGATTTAGTATTATGTCCTAGGCAGGGTTCTTAGGTGACCCCACCAATGAGGCAACATAGCTAAGTAATAGATAGATAGAGTGAGTATATTGGTGCAGACCGAAGTCTTGTCACCCATTGCTCCACGTTTTGCCAGAATTGCATCTGGCATGTTCACGAGTCCCTATCACGTCATTCACATTCAAGAGCCTAACGTCGACTGACTATTGTCAGCCGAGGCGCGCGTTGTCTGTATACCCACTGCTGTAGAAGGTGGAGGTGCGGGGCGGCGCGGTTCTATTGTTAATCTTGAGGGCTGGGCCATGTTGCATGAAGAAAGCACTGGTTTGGGGGCGGTGTTCCGTCTTTTTTCTGAAGGTGGTGTTAGACTTGGTTTCACTCGAAATGGGGTCGGGATTGGCTTTCATGCCGTTGGGTGTCTCTGTGCGTCATCTTGTTTGTTGATCGCCCCGCACCTCCACCTTCTACAGGAGTTGGGATACAGACTCGCTCAAGAACGCGCGCCTCGGCTGACAATCAGCGTTGACAGATTGGGCGATTTGGAGGAATGTGTTTTGGCAACCGATTTTTCTGATGGATGGGTGGATGGATGGATGGATGGATGGATGGAAGGATATTTGGGCTTAACGTCACATTTTTGCAACGAGGTTAGGCCTAATCGAGACGATGGATAGATATTGGGCTTAACGTCTTATATTTTTGCAACGAGACGATGAGAGGGTGATATATGAAGATGACAACTAGGTGACTGTTTGGAGGAAACGGGCAAGTACGAGGGCGGTGAGGATAGGGGAAGCGGGAGGTAATGGCAGTGGGGTGGTGGTGGTAGGAACGTCAACTACTTGGGAGATGGGGATAGCAAAGGGTTTCTTAAGGTAGTCGAGTCTAATCCATATGGAAATGAATTCGAAAGTAAAAAAAAACTCTAGTGTGTTGGCCACGTACAGAAACGTATGGAAAGCCGCCTACGTAAGCTGAAAAAAGATTTCAAAGGAAAGAAACTGTCTGATGGAAAGTTGTTGAGCGGCAAAGATCGTTTCACAGATACACATATCGACCAGCTGCAAACGTACTTTGGATCGGCTACTCGCCGTAATACCGCTAATGTGAAAGATATGCACCAGGCTGTGTGGGCTACATACTTTCACAAAATCTCTACTGATGCTGAGCCCCAGCATGGTCTTTGTCCGGATGAACCTGATTCGTGGTGTGGCTTCAAGAAAGCTAAGGAAAATGATGCAGTGTACTGCCTGCACACGCATTATAAAACCGATCTTTCGAGACCTCAGTAGGGATTTGTTAGCCAAATGCGTTCATGGTGAGACCCAAAACCCCAACCAAGTGCGTCAATAGTCTAATCTGGCAAAGCTTACCTAGAACGGTTTTCGTTGGGTTTGAAACGATGCTTCTTGGGGTCCATGATGCAGTAGCTTGGGGTGGGTCAAGGTGCTGGAAGCACTGGGGATTCAACCAAGAGAAAACACTGTACGTCAGGCACAAAACAGCAAGGTTATCAGTGCCTATGTTACTTAATAATTGATCACTTAGTTCGCGCCTTCGGGCCACTTTTTATCAAACCGTTACAAAAAAACAAATATTTTCTCACGAGACTTATTCTGAACTTTTCTGATTATTGGGGCTTAACGTCTCA
This sequence comes from Isoperla grammatica, assembly GCA_945910005.1. Taxonomy (NCBI): domain Eukaryota; kingdom Metazoa; phylum Arthropoda; class Insecta; order Plecoptera; family Perlodidae; genus Isoperla; species Isoperla grammatica. The sequence goes on along the minus strand of OX246747.1, from coordinate 2,698,316 downwards.
TATTTATGCAACGATGGCTAATCGAGACGATGAGCGGGTGATAATGAAGATGAGAAAGATGATAATGAAGAATAAAACCACATCCGAATCAGATCCATTGTACGTCGCGTGAGTCGTCATACGGGAGTCCAGCAAGGGAGGGCAGGGCCAAGTGGAAGGAGAAATATTCAATGGGACAGTGGGGGGGAAAGGGGATTGGGGTGTGGACTGCACTTCGTCTGACTTCTCCTCCTCGACCAGTCCGGCTAGGGTGGCCCTACCAGAAGCATACGCTTCCGCCGGCATAGCTCTCGGGATCATCAAAGCACATAAACCTGCCCACCACGATAAGGTAGCAGTCCATGGGCAGGATTCTGTACGTTTCGTTGTTGTAGTCATTCATAACTTGAATGTTACACGCTTGAGGAGTTTTGGAGTGACGGGGGGGAGGAGTAGTTGGGGGGGGGGACTAAAAAAACTACAGAAAGTGCAAAACGCATGCTTAAAATTTTTATTCAAACTAAAATATTACGATCACGTATCTCCGTGTGGCCGCTGTGGGAGTCACATATGGACTGCAAAAAACGTTTTTTGATTGATTAATGGGGGCTTAACAGGGAAAGATAACTTTACGTCTATAAACCGCACAAAATTTTCATTTTTAGATTATATCTCAAGAATGGGCTTCGAAATCGAAAATCTGAATCAACAGCGCCCTGCGGTTTGGCAAGCTCTACACACTGAATGCTCTAAGTTGTGTCTTACCATTGAGTTTGTTTGCTTGATTATTTGGGCTTAACGTCTCATATTTTTGCAACGAGGCTAATCGAGACGATGAGCTGGTGATAATGAAGATGAGAAAGATGATAATGAAGAATAAAGCCACATCCGAGTCAGATCCATTGTACGTCGCGTGAGCCGTCATACGGGAGTCCAGCACGGGAGGGCAGGGCCAAGTGGGAGGATAGACCTACAGTGGGACAGTGAGGGGGAAAGGGACAGGGTCTCCTTTCGTCGCCTTTTACGACTAGCAGAGTCACTCTGGGCCTATTCTTCCCCGGGCCCAGACGGGCAATGTTGGTACAAACATCATTTCATCTAACCAGTCAGTTGACAGTATTGTCACTGACTTCAAAACTCTCATAAATTCTATTTAATCCGTTAATAAATCCATAACCATATTTGTTTCATGTGTACTACCACGCCGTGAAAACCGATGTGAGCTTCTCAAGGATGACGGCTACAAACGCCTAAATATCAAAGTGGCTGAGGTCAATCGTCGTTTAACTCAGGTGTGTTGCTGTCTAGGTCACAACAGCTTCATATAATAATTGATTGTATATTTTTTATGTTGTATTTGTATGATAATACTGATAACAATTGATGTGCAAGTGTATGTGTACATGATTATCTACTACATCTATGGTGCAGTTGTTATTAGAAGGCAATAAGCAGTTATTTTACTTGACCAATTCAGGTCATAAGTCTAGGCCAATTAGCCGTTGAGATAATAAGATACCCTCAATGATTGATTAATGGGGCTTAACGTCTCATATTTTTGCAACTATGGCTAATCGAGACGATGAGCGGGTGATAATGAAGATGAAAAAGATGATGATGAAGAAAGCCACATCCGAATCAGATCCATTGTACGTCGCGTGGGTCGTCATACGGGAGTCCAGCAAGGGAGGGCAGGGCCATGTGGGAGGAGAAATCTTCAGTGGGACAGTGGGGGGGGGGGGGTAAGAGTTCAGGGTCTCCTTTGGTCGCCTCTTACGACTAGCAGAGTCACTCTGGGCCTATTCTACCCTAAGCTCCGCCGGGCTGGGTCTGACCGCGCCCAATCTGGCTGGGGGTCAACCCGGGCTCAGACGGGTCTCCTTTTGTCGCCTCTTACGACTGGCAGAGTCACCTTGGGCCATTTCTTTCCCGGGCCAAGACGGGGCTATCCTTGCACTAGGCGAAACAAAAGAAGAGGAGTCATTTTCAAGTAACGATGATGCAGATGATCTCCAGTTTCTCGAAATGAAGGAGAGACGGCCGAGAGTAATAAGGGAACGCAAGAATTACTTTGAAATGTACGACGACCACGACTTTTTAACGCGTTTCCGCATTTCGAAACAGTCAGTGTTAATGGTGCTGGAGCAAATTGAAGGAAATTTGGAATACAAGCACGACATGTGAGTTTCTTTTAACATACAATATAAACCCCATACTCGGCCGAAGATTGAAGTTAAGTGAACGTGATAATGTGATAACGTCTCATATTTTTGCAACAATGGCTAATCGAGACGATGAGCGGGTGATAATGAAGATGAGAAAGGAATGTAAAACTGTACATTACATTATTCGTACATTATTCTTAATGCAAACCTGCCAAGTGCTATTGTGTTAACTACCAGGGATGGGCAAGTATGAAGTACTTCTGGTTTTGAGTCGAGTTATTCGTCGAGTCGAGAGTTCCGAGCCACAAAGATTGAAGTGAGACAGATGATGAAAAAACTTCATGCAGAAACACTCATGAATAATATTTACCTTATGCAACCTTAGTTCCACGTATTTCTTTAATTCAGCGCAGTGCTAGGTGGAGTCACTAAATGTAATCACATGTATTCAATAAGCATTACACATCGCGGGGGTCCTTTTAATGGAGGGCAGCAAGGGAGGGCAGGGCCTAGTGGGTGGAGAAATCTTCAATGGCACAAGGGGTGGGGGGGGGGGGACAGTTCCTTAAACCTTTATTATAGCCCGAACACTCCGTTTATCTTTTTGTTTTAGTTTCCTTGTAAAGCCACCGATCCTGTACATATAATTGCTGCAAGCTCAGAACTTTAGAATGCATCTTCCTTGGTAGCGGCATCAACAACCGTCCAACTGGAAAATGTAGAACTGTCGATGTCGAAGACAGCTTTGAAGTGGATTGCTGATTATCGCACTAGGAGAAAACATCGGGTACGATTTGATGGATCAATATCTAATAATAACAATTGTGAAAGTGGCGTCCCACAACAGCCTGTTTTGTGGCCTATATTGTGTTTGATATGTACAAAAGATGTGTTGATATGTGCTAAGAATTGCTTTTTCAATCTCTATCTAAAAGTAAATAGCCTACATCACCAGTCCTAGTGGGCCACTATTTACCATGATGTTGTGTGTTCTAAAACCCCAACTAAGTAATTCAACCAGTCTTTACAGCCCAATCAAATCAAAAAGGTAGATTTATATACTGTGTGGATGCTTATAGCCTACTTGTCAAATCATGTAGCTTATTGTTGTTTCTCCTAACCAGGGCCAGATGAAGAAATAGATACCATCCAAATGCCTTGTTAGTATTGTTTTTTCTGTTTTTTGTTATATCTAATACCAATAATATTTTAAGTTTGGTCTAACAGTTTAGCACATACACCAACTAAGAATGAAACGATGCGTTTCACAAACGATAAAGGTGTCTTAGCCGTAACACAGGGCCCAGATTCACAAGAGGTCCTAAGTTAGGCCAGTCTTGAATTTAGGAAAGGCCTAAGTTAGGCCCAAGTTAAGACAAAAATAATATAGGCACTAGCAAAGTCCTAAGCCATATTCACAGAAAGACTTAAATATGTCCTAGAGTTGTTCTAACTTAAGACCCTACGTCATAGACGACGTCATTGATTTTTTTTTTTAATTCAAATGATTTAAATCGACGTGATTTCGACCAATCAATCAGTGGAAGAGCACGAAGAATGAAAACGAAATAGAACAGTATTTGTGTTACCTGAAAATCCAGAAGGAAGAACTTGTCCACTGTTCACATACTTCTGTAAATAACACGACTAAATTAAATCATATAATATACTATTCTAATATAATTACTAAATTTAGTAGGCCTTATAACAATATTTTCCTTGGAACAGATAAACTATGGAAGGAGACAAGATAAATATAAGAAGGCAGCCCAACTTCACCGATGAGGAGCTTCGGGCCATAATTAACGGGGTTGGCAAGAGGCTGAAAGTCCTCAATGGCCAGTTCTCTCAGACCCTCACAAACGAAAAAAAAAACGCAGCGTGGGAAGAGGTGACTGAAGAAGTTGATGCGTGTTCGCCATACCTGAGAGCTGTGATAGAGATTAAAAAAGTATAAAGCCTACAAGTCTGGAGCAAAGAAGGATGGTGAGTTATCGTAGCCTAGGCCTACCATGTGCCTATAACAGTTATAATAATGTGTCATATGTAGGCCAAATTCGTAGGAATTGCGGCATTGAAATAGGCTATATAGACAGGGTTGGTATGTTTATTGTTGTTATTCATGCTGTACAATATTTGAAATATATTTTTCTTATTTTGTTTAACATCGAATTGCTGTGTCCACAGTTCAGTTATGCAGTGATGATTTTTTTTTTTTTTTTACATAGTTGATAACACACATTTACCATTCCGGATAACTTCTATCAACCGAGGGACATGCACCACAAATTTTGTCGAGTCTCACAAACAGAATATAAAGTTGCTGCTTAATCGGCAATGGACACTGTAAACAACTCAATGCATTGGGCCATCAACAGTTTAAAACATTTTTTTTTTTTTTTTTAGGGCGCTTTTAACGGCGAGGGTCATTCGCGCCACCAAGATGCAGTGGCGTGCACTCCATAGACGCAAGGGAAGCACTGCTTCCCTTACTAAAATGCTACAGAGTGCTATGTATAAAATAATACCCGTATACGATTAGCCACGTCTTGAATTCTTTATATTCTCAAATTTAATTTTCCGGAGATCGACCCACCTCCATCAGGGGCACCACCCCCGTGGTAACGGGGGCTCTGTTAAACAGCCTGGCGACAATGCGGGTCGGCATTATTACAGACATGATGGCCCAGTAAGCCAAAAATGCGGGCATAGGAAAAGAAGGAGAAGAAGATTATTACAGGAACTCATGTATAGGGAATAAACTTGGCTTTCTCAAGTAAACACTTTTTTAGGTCGTATTTGAATAAATTGGAGTTTTGAAGTGCTAATGGGACATTATCGAGAGATAACATCATTTCCGGTATAGCGCGGTGGCCATACTGAGGTGCTCTATAAACATTTGTTTACGTGGGTCGGTCTCCGTTGTCCGAGACCTCAGCTCGCCCCAAGCTGAGCCCCCAGCCGAGCGTGAAGCCACCCGACTCGTACCAGAACCTGCTCAGCTCCGAGCAGAAGAAGCGGAAGAACAGAAGACGGAGGGATAGGTTGGGAAAAATGTACAGGGTGGTAAGGAAGCATGAGGGGTGGGGGGAATTAAGTAGGGCGGTTGAAGGAGCCAGTTACATGGGCAGGGGGGATCACCAGTGGAAAATAGAAAGAAGGACATGGAGGACAGATAAAGGTAAGTTCTCCTTCCTGGGAAGGGCGACCGTGGAGTGGAATCAGCTGGAAGGGGAAGTTGTGGGGTTAGGAAAGGTGAAGGCTTTTGCCAATAGGCTGAGGCCTAAACCCGAACCCAGGAGGAAGGAAGAGGAGAAAGGTGATGGCCATGGAGAAGGAAGAGGGATGTGTGCAAGAGGAGAAACGGAAGGGATGAGATCAAGGGAAACTGAGAAGAATGGGAAGAAACAGCAAGCGGATGATGGAGGAAGGAGGGAATATGCTAAGGAGGGGACAGGAGGAAGGAAGAAAGTAGAGAGACCCTCACCACCGGCGCCCAGACAACTGTGAGGAGGAGGAAAAAACAACAACAACAACAAGAGGTGTGTTTGGCGGAAGGAATGAAAATTTAATAATAACAATAATTATAATATTAATAATAATAATAAAAACAATAATTATAATAATAATAATAATAATAATAATAATAATAATAATAATAATAATAATAATAATAATAATAATAATAATAATAATAATAATAATAATAATAATAATAATAATAATGAACATAATAAATGCTGTACTAAATTTGTTACAGAAGGAAATATGGGAATTGGTATGCTACGGGAACACCACTCAATTTCACTGAGAATGCAGCGTTGATTGCGGCCTTCACGAACTAGCTCCCATTGTGGAGAGGGCGCGGGCAACGGCAATCGGAAGGATATTCAACTCGCCGGACAAATTCGGACATTACATCATAGGTTCAGCGGGATGGTTCCTGAAGGGCAGGCGCCTGGCTGCCACGCTAGGTGCGTCATGGCCTCCCACAAAAGGGGAGATGGAACGCAGTAAAGAGGGAGTCCACGAAGCTCACCGCAAGCGCTGGGAAGACATGCCGGTTCACGGGAAAGGCGTCAGCGATTTCAAAGAAGACGCGATTGGGCATCGGTGGCTCGATAACGGAAGGCGTCGCATACTGAGTAACTACGAGAAAATCAACGCCATCATGATGCGGGCAAATATGATGCCTACAAAAGTCACCTTAGCTCGGGCTGGGTTCCACACCAAGGGCACTTACTGCCGGAGGTGTGGCCCAGCCAGTCACATAGAGACACTGGCTCACGTGCTCGGCAAGTGAACGAGTCAGCGGACAAGCATCATAAGGCGGCACGACCAGGCAAGAGATTTTATCATGGACCGCACCTTGGCGACAGGGGGCTGGGTCTGTGCAAAGGAACAACCCTTCGTACTAAAATGGGAAGTCCGGCGGCCAGATCTGGTTTTCCTCTGTAAAGAAACCAACAAAGTCATCGTTGCAGACGTCACTGTGCGATTTGAGGAATGCGACTGGGAGCACAGAGCACGAGCTAAGAAGAAAGAAAAATACGAACCGTATATTGGAGTTATCGAGAAGGAAATGTCCGGGATTTTCGGAATTGTAGCGCCTCTAGTCTTCGGTAGTCGGGGCTGCTTGCCCAAGAAGACGAAGCAGTGGTTGACCCAACTTGGGCTCACCACCAGCGAAATGAGCACGATCTGCGCTAACATTCTTCGGTCGCCCCTGGAAATCTCCGGGCACTTCTTCGATAATACCTGAAGGGAACAAGATCTCCTTAAAAGAGCCCCGCAGTCCACCGCCGGGTGGATATATTGAGGTTTGACCCATGTCCTCTGAGGGAAAGATATTATGATACAGAAATAAGGAATCCAACAGGCAGACGAGCCTGGGCTAGTCCCGACTACGGGTTACATAGGAAGAATGGGCCGGCGACAGCCCCTAACTAGCCAAATGCCTCGTCATCTAATTAGTGACGCGCATGAATGGATTAACGAGATTCCCACTGTCCCTATCTACTAGGGATGCCTATCTACTAGAAAAGCTCAATAGCGCGCGTTTTTGAGTGAAAAGCGCGCGATTTCCAACCCGTTCAAACACAAGTAAAACGTTTACAAATTTAAGTCGCATTTGAAGATGAATTACTCACAAAAAACAATGTTTATCGTTTGTTGAGACTCATACATTCTTGGGCCTCCGTTAGTTAGCTCCCCCCCCCCCCCCCCCCCGAGCCCACCACCAACATAATATGACACTGCATTAACGGGCCTAAGCCTAAACAAATCAAAACATGCAATTTCAAATATAAGGTGATGAGTTAGGCTAAGCTAGGCCTGCTGGGCCTAGCTAAGTATTGTTACAAGCGAAAACACCATGTTTTCCTCAATTTTACCTACACAGAATGCCGCCAGAAAAAAAAGACAACGCCACTCTGCGGCCGAAATCGCAACTAACATTAATCAAAGTGCAAACTAAACAGTCAATTTTTTGTAATGTGTTTATTGTTAAATGTTTATTAGTAGAATTAAGTTTTTAAAATTATTAATTAACATAACCTACATGTTTGAAATAAAATGTACAACGTCTAGCTAAGATCAGTCCATATAAACATAATGTCTGGTGCTAAAGTAAAACAACAGTAACCCATCAATGTATTTGAGGCGGCCTTTATACAAGTCACAAGGAATCCATCAATAATTAAAAAAATAACATCTCTGAAACGATTCAACATTGTTGAGTTCATAGAAGAAAGAAAGATGTCGGTAGTTTCCGAAACATGGATGTCGAATAATGAGACCTGTTGTTGGTGGCCATCATTCGCCACAACAGATAAAGACATTTCACAACCATGGTCCAAGAAGGTTATTTGGGTGGGCTAGGTCTGGCCACTAGAAATCACTTCTGGCTCCGTTCTGCGCATGACGTCACGCTGTGAACAGACGGGCAGTGACAGCCAAGCGGCTGGGGTATTTGTCGTATGGTAAATCATGGTGCTTTTGTTGTCAATTGTTACAAGGAGAAAGTGAGGACTAGGGTATTTTTATGTTGTTTTCTAATTATTGTGAAGCGTTTAAATAGGGACATTGATTGGCTTGTTTAAGGATATTTGTGCAAGCTAATACAAAAGTAACATTCAAAATTGTTTTCCAATACGGAAGAAGGATGTTTATTCGTGAAACCAAGGGTGAATATTTCAAACTCTTTATCATCCAAATCTCTGGTAACAGATAATTATATGGCAGGAGTTAAGTACGAGAACACTGTTTTATGTATGTTCCTGATACAAGTGAATTCGTAAGCAATGAAATAAAATACGAACAATCAAAGTAGAGACAAACAAATCGGCTGAAAGTAAGTTTTAGTGTTCTTACCAAATACACTTGTACATGCATCCATACGACTACCAAAAACAAAATAAAAAAAAATTAAATTCTAAATCAAATCAATTTGCAATATTAACATTTAATATCTGCAATCAAAACCTGACAGCTTTAGTCTTCATAATATGCGCTGCACAACAAGAATAACATGGTGAATGACAAGGATATAACTAAGTATAATTATAATGTATGATATTGTTAAACATAGACATGACAATAATTAATAATGCGCTGTACAACAAGAATAACATAGTAAATGACACGGATAAGTATAGTGTATATTTTTAAACAAAACACGACAATAATAATAACATAAATATAATAGATGTGTCAAAATTGTCAATAGATATACGTTTACGAGTGTTCAAAAATAATAATAGCATGTATATACAACATTTTAAACTACCTTTCTTTTCACCGCTATCGGCGCATTCATCGTTTTTTTATATTACAGTTTTTTTTACCTTCTTTACATGTTTATTTCTGCTTTCTTCATTTTTCTTCTGTCTGTCTTTAAACTGGCAATTTAACTGAGGGGACACTTCCCGGTTTAACTTTTCTGGCGTGTTTGGGCGAATAATTTAATAGCTGGTGTTTAAGGTTCCAATGAAAGTCACTAGGTTGGAAATGCTCTGAGCAGATTCTAGCATGTTTTAAATTTAACTTGTCTTGACGTTTACACGCTTGAATCCATGCTGCACTTGTCTCTTTATCTTTTGGAAACGATATAAAACTAACTTTCGCTTTTTCATGTTCAATAGCACTTTTGCGAGAGTTGTTGTTGCACCCGTAAACAGCACAAATCACCATTATTACTATTATCACAGATTCTCAGAATAATAAGATAACCATTACACTAATTATATAACAGTAGTTAATAAAAACAAACAATACCATGCGAGCTCCTTGTAACTGTGCATCACTACCCTAAGGATGCAAGCAGTGATCTGTGAACAACGGAGGTCAGATGAGCACAGGGTGACGTCACGGCGTGCAAGCGACACCGGACACGCTCCGCCCACCCTGCGCGTGGGCAGACCTAGCTCAGCTATATAGTTATTAGATCATGTTTCACAACTAGTTCAAAAACATGCTCCAATGTCATCAACATGGTTATCATACACAGTTAAAATCGTGGGTAAATCATTTGGTAAGTTCTGTTACGAAATAATCTTTGATTACGGTATTTACCTGATAGTAAGCCTGCCCTTTTCAAGCCATTTCTACCACTCAAATGACAAAAACCAACCTTGGCTTAGTTATATAATATACTGTATATATATTATATATATTATAAATATATATTATAGATATTGTAAATATATATAATATAACTATATAATTATTAAAATTATAATTTCTGAATGAGCACAACACAACTAGGTATTACCTTAAAACATAAATTGCCAATTTTAGATGGTAGGCCTAGTCCTACCTACTTTTTTTTGCTGAGATTCCAGAAAAAATATAAATCATGATTGAATGGTTGATATTTATGTGGTCGAATTGCTGCTCTTGATAAATGTCATGCTACCTTATAGGATTTTGTTTTGTTTAAAGTCCTTTCATTGTGTGTACCATGAATTTATACTAAAGAAATAGTAATACAAATACCAACAAGCACAAATTATTATGCACTTGGAGTTATTTTGTATCTCATGTTTTCAGACTCTTCTACTATAGCAAGACAAAAGCTGAACTTGGCTTCTAAAACATCAGACAATACAGACGAGGATGAAGATGGTGTCAAAAGTAAGCGAAGGGCTAAAGAATGCATTCCTGCATTGCCAACCGCACCACAAGACACTTTGCGGCGATCACCTCGCTTTCAGAATGTTAGACAACCGGCCAGAACTTTACATTGTTCTACTCCAAACAAGGATGCAAGGAACATGCAAAACACATCCAGAACGCTTTTTGATTGATTGATTGATTGATAATTGGGCTTAACGTCTTATATTTTTGCAACTAGGCTAATCAAGACGATGAGTGGTTGATAATGAAGATGAAATTGGGGGCTCTTTGGAGGAAAGACGCTTTTTGCCCCATCAGATAATCAAATGGAAATTAGCAGTAGGCCTAGTGCAACATACAAAAACCTGGTCTCATTTGAAAGTGATGATAGGTATTGCTCTACTCCAAAGAAGGTTGCAAGGAACATGAAAAACACATCCAAAACGCTTTTGGCTCCATCCGATAATCAAATGGAATATAGAAGTCGGCCTAGTGCAACATACACAAACCTGGACCTAGACCTATTTGAAAGTGACCCAAGTGATAGTTATTGCTCTACTCCAAAGAAGGTTGCAAGGAACATGAAAAACACATCCAAAACGCTTTTGGCTCCATCCGATAATCAAATGGAATATAGAAGTCGGCCTAGTGCAACATACGCAAACCTGGACCTACCCAGATCGCGATTATAATATTATGGACATATCGAACTCTACGCCTTATCGTTTAAATGGTGGTCTGGTAAGCAATCAAGCATAACATTTTATTAAGAGTATTGGTATGGTTAGATAAAATGTCTCTGTAGAGCAGTGGTTCTCAAACTTTACGCATCCGCGGACCGGAAAGTCGGCTTAACCACGGACCACCCATTTCTCCAAAACCTCATTTGCCAAAATAATTGATAATTAATATAAAATTAAAATCACATTAATAATAATGATTCTTTATTTCACCTTGATCTTGTAGGCCTACATGGTACAGATGTGCACTGCTCCAAAGAGAGTGTGAAATAGTCATGCTATGCTAATGTGATACATAATTATAATATATAACAGTGATGATACATACTGTACATGATAAATTAATAAAAATTAAAAATTAAGATAGGCCTACAAATTTTTAAATGGCCATTTTATATTTGCATCATGCTATTTCTACCTTCTATTCTATAGCTTCAATAGAAAAGAGGATAAGAAATGAATTTTTATAATAAGTACCCCTTTAGGAGGGTGAATTGTGCAAGGTATAACCACTGCTGTAGAGCTACCGTAGTACCTACGAACCATTAGTAGGCCTATACTTATTAGAGCTTAATTTAATATAAATCGTTGTCTTTCCAGATGAGCAGCTGTTTTCGTCACAGCCTAGCATTAGCACCCAAGATTCACATGGCAAAGGTAATCTCATCAGTGTATTTTATACTTCTTGCCTATATTTTGGGTTTAAGAACGATTGGTACGTTTGCGTCAAAAACCGCAGAAAATTATGTAATTGCACTAAAATCACGGTCATACTGATTATAATTTATAATGTTATATACATTTATCATTCAGTTTACAGGGCTTACTAATCCACAGCATGCTTATTTATCAGATTTTCAGTATGGGGAGCATTCTCGAGATTTAAATAAAATATGACAATTTTCTGCAGTTTTGGATGTAAACCTACCCTTCCCTCTTAACTTGATCTACTTTATTTATGATTACATAGCATGGTGTAATGATAATGTTTCTGTCCCACACTTATGACAGCAACAAAACAAGTTAACACTGTACATATTATGTATAGCATACATTAATTTCACTTAAAACATGTTAGCTCTTTACTATACAAGATAATAATTGTACTATTATACTTAAACGATCGCAGTGTAAAGTTAAAAATGCAATAAAAATGAATCTGAATCTGAATCTGAAAAAAAAAAAATATATATATATATATATATTATGTGCCACTTTTTGTATATTTTTATTTAACACTAACTTCTTGCACAGCTGTTTAATCATTTTTGTAGTTAACCTACCCATATTTGTTAGTTTTATTTACCAAAACTGTCATATGAGGCACCGATTTATTGGTGCTCTGCTATAATTGTTCTTACAACTCCCCCACCACCACCGACACAATACATTTAGGCCTATGTGGATTTTGGTTGTTGGAGACAACCCCTATAATGCTTACATGGATGTCATATTTTAAGTTTTGATATCTTTTCTAAAGGAAACTGACAAAGTGCTTCTGTCGCAGGACGAGCCTCGAGTTCGCATCATCAGCAGTCCACAGCTGCACATGCCGGGACGAGCTACAAACCAAACTGTTTACTTAGAAAACAACATGGACCGTTTCCTCGGCCAGCGTCACGAAGACTGGCCATTCCATCAGCCAGTCAATGCTGACGAGCTCAATTTGCCTGTGAGTAGCAACGACATGTTCTGGTCAATATACCACTTGTCTTAGACTGTTGGGAGATGTAGCAAATAGTCATACCCAAGTCATATCGGTCATCTCTATCTTGCATTTGCATAGCCTACACTATACATCGATTTACGTATGACTTATGATGATTTACCCATGAATTTTTCTTGATGATATATCTTGTCCTTTCAGTATTACTACAAAATCGTAGACCAACCGATGGATTATGGAACTATAAAGAAACGCCTTGACAAAAATTACTACTGGAGTGCAAAAGAATGCATCGAAGATTTCAATACAATGTTAAGGAATTGTCGGTTTTATAATAAACCCGGTGAAGAGGTTTTCGAAAATTCTCAAGATTTGGAAAAGCGTTTCCGGAAATTGATTGCATCTATGCCGGTGCCCGAGTTAGACTCGGGGGCTCCAAAGAAGAGACATGGGCCGGCTACTGAAACTGTTGTGCTAGGGGATGCCTTAATTAACAGTCCATCTTCTAGCACATTCAGATTTAGATTCAATGATGAAAGCGTCTCCTCCTGGCACCGCCATTGGTGACTCGGCTCCCTGCTCAGGGTGAGTGCTATATTATTCCAATAGTTTATTTCTGTTGTCTGAAGAACATGTCTCTTGCAATAAACCATGAGATGAATATTAACAAACATTATTGCTTGTGCTGTTGTGCTCACATTCAGCAAATCAGTTTTTTATAACTGAATAGGATAGACATTAAACAAATAAATAAATATCTGCATCACAACAACGAAATAGTTATCTTTCTCTTCTTAAATGCCCACATTTGGCTATTATGACCCCCATGACACATCACGCTGGATCTGGTCAGCCATTAAAGAAACACTTCTTTCTCCACCCTCTCCTCTTGTTAGTTGTATAGCTGCAATGCATCCAACATATTCAGGGCTGGAGTAGTGAAGGTATTGATCCAAGACCACCTGGTAGCGTGGTCGCTGCCTGATGGACGGCGACAGTATGTCGGGGGTCTGCTTCGTTGGCCACATCAACCGGCCCATCTTGGCCATGTTCTTGGTCGGCGGCTACGTCTTCTCTCGAGGTGTGTTGATCGAGTCTAGTTACGTGTGAGCTTACCGACATCAATTTTCTAACAGAACAAGAGTAACATATGTTTCTGCTTTATTATTGCTGCATAGGATGACAAAGGAAAAGGTAATAATACATGTAGATTCATTTTTATAATGATTTTTTTACTATCTACATTTATTCATTTAATGTACCGGTAGTTCTCACATGGTATCCCGTGCTTTACACGATATTAAAGCATTGACGTGGTTTCTATTTGATAAGTACCAGTACAGTAGGTGATAATTTATTTCTTGTATTTTCATGAATGACCACAGGTACCTAGAACTTTGGAGATGTTTGTATTGTGAAGTCGTTTCGTTACCTAGATACTTGCTCGCCTGCTTGCTTGTGTTTGTGTGAAATACGAAATGAAGTTCAAAGGTACCATTAGCATTGATTAGCATAACAGTGCTGTGAGTGTGGTAGCCGAATCTGTATGCCCATCTAATGGTAGGAAACTATCACTGTGAAAACTATCACTTTATTCTGTGACTATTACTACGAAGTCAACATATGACCCTTTCATTATTTCTAGGTTTAATAACACTGATAAAGCTGAAAATCAATAGTCATTAGTCAGGAAATAGTATCGGAAAAGACGAGCACGAAAATCAGGGGGACTATTTTCCGCATCGGACTCTTCTCTCTGATGACCTTCATCTTCGTGCTGGTAGTACAACTCACACTGTGAACTTTTATATTCCTGCCCAGGGACTGCCACCTTATCGTGGTGGGCAGGTTTGCGTGCTTTGTTGATCCCGAGAGCTATGCCGGCGGGAGCGTATGCTTCTGGTAGGGCCACCCTAGCCGGACTGGTCGAGGAGGAGAAGTCAGTCTTCCCATCTTCAAGATCAACCCAGCCTTGCTACAGTGGAACGTTCCTCCAGCTAATTGGAGAAACCTCCACTGCTACCACTAACAGTCTTGATTAACAGTCTTTATAATATTGTTAACATAGGGTTATAATATAAAGTCCATGCTACCCGAATCGAAGTCGACAGCCAATCACAGGTCACCAAAATAATAATAATGTGTGACGTCATCACGGCGATCGCGGGAACACAATTATTTTCAAAATGGTGAACCAGTTAATAGTAAAGTTGTTTGTTTGATATCTAGCGTGGACTCTGTGGCAAGACCACTTCTGCAGAACCTGAAACAATTCAATGGTTCCTTTGGATGTTCATTCTGTCTTAAGGAGGGAGCTCGAGTGGCAGGCGAAGGACATCTATGATGCTCTTGCCATGCTTCAACATAATTGACTCTTTTATTCCAAATTATATGCATGCCGTTTAACTAGGCGTTGTAAGATGGTTTGTAAATCAGTGGTTTGAGAGTTCCAATGCAGCACAAGATTGGTACCTAGGTGGTAATTGTCACACAATAAATGAGATACTTATGGGAATCAAGCCACCATCTGAAATAACAAGACCACCGAGATCTCTTGAAGAAAGAAAGTTATGGAAAGCCAGTGAATGGCGATCTTTCTTACTGTATTATTCATTGCCATGTTTAAAAGGATCTTTGGATAGATATTTGGGCTTAACGTCTTCAACTAGGCTAATCAAGATGATGAGTGGGTGATAATGAAGATGAAATAGGGAACTGTTTGGAGGAAAGGGGCAAGAAGGAGGGCGCGTGAGGAAAGGAGAAAGGGGAGGAAAGGATATTGGGGTGTGGACTGCACTTTGTCTGACTTCTCCCCCTCGACCAGTCCAGAATAACAGTTTTTATGTGTGAATAATATTTGACTCTATGATAATGTCTACAACGTGTAACTATTAATTAACATAACTGGCATCATTATTATTTGTAATCAATTTGCAATTAACTCGTTATAACGGGAAATGCTGATTTGCTTGGCTTCTCCTATCCTTGTTTCAAACCAGTCCCTTCGTTAGAACAACATGGTAGGCCTATTTCTACACTGGCAGCAGGTACTCGTCAAATGGGTAACTGTCAACTCTACATGTGATTACTGATACGGCGTAGGCCTAGGTCCTAGACTACTTTTAACTAAAAGTTTAGATCTCTGAGCTAGAAGGCAGGCCTGGCCTAGGCCACATTTGCTCTACAGGGGCCTCATTCCTGTATATTTTCTTAACTCTCGCTAACCCCGGGTCAATTTGACCCCGGGGTAACTCTAAGGGTCAAACCATATTCCAGTACAAGACTTAACATAAGGTTATAATATTAAGTCCATGCTACCCGAATCGCAGTCGACAGCCAATCACAGGTCGCCAAAATAATAATAATGTGTGACGTCATCACGGCGATTGCGGGAACACAATTATTTTCAAAATGGCTGAAGTTAGAGCCATGGCAGCCCGTTCTATAAATTTTACTGAAGAAGAGAAATTAGTGCTTGTGCGTGAGGTACAGCTACGAAGTGCCACTATGAATACACGCATCGACTTCTTCAGTCACCTCTTCCCACGCTGCGTTTTTTTTTTTCGTTTGTGAGGGTCGGAGAGAACTGGCCATTGAGGACTTTCAGCCTCTTGCCAACCCCGTTAATTATGGCCCGAAGCTTCTCATTGGTGAAGTTGGGCTGCCTTCTTATATTTTCCTTGTCTCCTTCCATAGTTTATCTGTTCCAAGGAAAATATTGTTATTAGGCCTACTAAATTTAGTAATAATATTAGAATAGTATATAATATGATTTAATTTAGTCGTGTTATTTACAGAAGTATGTGAACAGTGGACAAGTTCTTCCTTCTGGATTTTCAGGTAACACAAATACTGTTCTATTTGGTTTCATTCTTCGTGCTCTTCCACTGATCGATTGGTCGAAATCACGTTGGTTTAACCTGCCCAGGGACTGCCACCTTATCGTGGTGGGCAGGTTTGCGTGCTTTGTTGATCCCGAGAGCTATGCCGGCGGAAGCGTATGCTTCTGGTAGGGCCACCCAATGGTGGAGGAGGAGAAGTCAGACGAAGTGCAGTCCACACCCCAATCTCCTTTCCCCCCCACTGTCCAATTGAATATTTCTCCTCCCACTTGGCCCTACCCTCCCTTGCTGGACTCCCGTATGACGACTCACGCGACGTACAATGGATCTGATTCGGATGTGGCTTCATTATCACCCGCTCATCGTCTCGATTAGCCATCGTTGCATAAATATGAGACGTTAAGCCCCATTAATCAATCACGTCGATTTAAATCATTTGAATTTAAAAAAAAAATCAATGACGTCTACGACGTAGGGTCTTAAGTTAGAACAACTCTAGGACATATTTAAGTCTTCCTGTGAATATGGCTTAGGGCTTAACTAGTGCCTATATTTTTTTTATCTTTCTCGGGCCTAACTTAGGCCTTTCCTAACTTTAAGACCGGCCTAACGTAGGACCTCTTAAGAATCTGGGCCCTGTGTTACGGCTAAGACACCTTTATTGTTTGTGAAACGCACCGTTTCATTATAAGTTGGTGTATGTGCTAAACTGTTAGACCAAACTTAAAATATTATTGGTATTAGTTATAACAAAAAACAAAAAAAACAATACTAAGAAGACATCTGGATGGTGAGAATCTATTTCTTCATCTGGCCCTGGTAAGGAGAAACAACAATAAGCTACACGATTTGACAAGTAGGCTATCCACATCAACACAGTATATTAATCTACCTTATTAATTTGATTGGGCTGTAAAGACTGGTTGAATTACTTAGTTGGGGTTTTAGAACACACAACATCACGGTAAATAGTGGCCCACTAGGACTGGTGATGTAGGCTATTTACTTTTAGATAGAGATTCAAAAAGCAATTCTTAGCACATATCAACACATCTTTTGTATATATCAAACACAATATAGGCCACAAAACAGACTCTTGTGCGACGCCACTTTCACAATTGTTATTATTAGATATTGATGGATCAATATTGATCCATCAATATTGATCCATCAATATTGATCATCATCACCAAACACTAAATTCTGAAACAAATACTCATTAAAATATTCTATGTAGGATCAGTTAGGTGCATATCCTCTGTTTATGAGTTCGTACTGCCATGGTACTTCACCATTAGGGGTTAAGAAGTAAGCTGTTAGGATATTACGAACAATCACAGCCTTAAATCCCCCATTATTTGCCCCTAACCTTTGTACATTTCTAACGGCTTCGAAATTTCTAATGTCTGCCCTCCAGTTGCCATCAATGACATTCCCATCAGCATCTTCATGATCCATGAATTGTTGTGGGCAATATCGACGATTTTGGGCTGGCATCAGATGTTCGTCCGACTTCAAATAATTATGAAGGCATACAGTCGCTTTTACAATTGCATCAACTGTTTGTTTGGACGCTATTACAGGCCTAAGGAAAATTCGCCAGCGGGAACTGAGGATCCCGAACGCATTTTCTATGGTCCTCCTAGCACGGGAAAGCCTATAGTTAAATATTTTTTTAGCCTACCAGGATAAGGACGCATAATATTACGGCGGCTAGGAAAGGCTTCGTCGGCAACAAAGTAATGGCGAGTTTCCTGGCCTGTGTACGGAAGGTTAGCATCGTCGGGCTCATCCAGTTCTTCGTTGATGATCGCTTGCCCAGGAATATCGCGAGGTCTCCTTGAGATCCATAGCCTCCTATGTCGACCATGGTAAAACGACAATAGGCATCGCAAGCTGCCATGATAATTATGCTGTGAGTCTTCTTATTGCAAAACTGGGTACCTCCTCGTTGGGGACATTGAATGGTGATGTGCTTACCATCGAATGCCCCCAAACAATTTGGTATGTTCCATTTTTCATAAAACTCCCTAGCAATCGTTGTCCATTTCTCCTTGTTGTGTCCTGGCAAGTAATCGTTGTGGAGTACTGTCCAGATGGCATTGCACGTTTCTATTATTATGCAAGAGATTGTGCTCTTGCCTAGACAGTACTCCCACATGATGTTTTGCAAGGAAGTGCCTTGTGCGAGGTACCTAGAAATAATTTAATTAAATTAAATAAACATGTAATGATAACAGACCTAATTACCAGTAACCTACATTCTAGTGATTAAATCTCATAGTGAAACATACAATGTCAATTACTCTGTCCTTCACATTGGTTATGATTGACAGCTTACGTACTTTAATGTGATTGCAAGCCGTTTCTCGGGACAAACTGCTCTGTGGCTTCGCTTCCGTAGCAATGGTCTCACTTTTTGCAGTAGCACATTAAATTGTCTCCGGGTCATTCTTGTATATGTGAAGAATTGTTCAGGGTCAACTATCTTCATTTCCTGAAAAAGGGTGAAGAAATGCCGTCTTTCGTACTGAGTATGGTTGATGGGCCGCACCCAGAAACGTCTCCGTCTTGGCCGAAAGTGGCGGCGACGCATTACTAGATAGTTACCTACAATCGCCCCCAGTGCAGCTTTGAATATTGTTTCCTTTACGCTGCGGACTGCTTCTTTCTTTCGCTCGGAGACCCCGGATGCAATTGCTTGCATTACTTTCGCGTCTTTTCGCATCACCAACCGATGTTCTGGAGTCAAGTTGGCGGCAGTTGAAGTAGGAGCTTCACTTGGCAGCATATCTTGTGTCTGTAAACGGGTCACTACACGTGTTCCCGTGTCGGCTGCACTAGGAGAGATGGCAACAGTGTCATCCTCTATTTGCACTTGCATGGAACCTGAACAAACGAAAGTTTATTTTCGTAATTACAAAAAGGTCTAGGCCCTAGTTAAAGCCTAGGTATGTCCTTATTGTACACCCGTGTTACAGGCACAAACCTAGGCATATGTTGGTAAACTAGTTGTCTCGGTTTAAGCTATAATTGAAGCCTAGGCCTAGGCTATGCCAAAGATGAGTAGTAGTTTCTTGCCTTCCTCCTCTAGGCCTAACCATTGGCCCTTGTCTGCCTTCTCTGAACCTTGGTATAAGGCTAGGTCTAGTTTTGGGTTAGGCATTCCTGCATCCCCAGTTTGGTCTTCTACACTAGGCTCACCTAAATCATTAGCTGGAGAACTATCCATCTCTCTGGTGTAGATTTGGTCCATTCCCAATGGCTTCGCTCCCATAACTTCACTTTTGAAGCATGTTCCACACACCCATTTACTTTCTCCTTTTACGTCCTTCTTGTTGACTCCTATATGTTCATATTGCATAAGACACCAGGCCTAGGCCTACGTTACTAAAACATCAGCCAACTTACCTCAACGTGATCATGAGCTTTTGGTCTGGTGTAAGAGGTACGATTGCTCTTCTTCACAATTGAAGGGCCCACTAAACGTAACACATATTCGTTAAAAAGTATATCCATTTGGGCATAGTTAACAAACATCTCTTAATCGGTCAATCTCATCTCACGAATGAGGTTATGGTAGTCTCCTTGTCCAGCTCTATTGAGGTTAATTGGTCTTACCTACCATCGTCTGGGCCGTTTTGTTTTTCGTTGTGTGTTCAATAAATAATGGTATCCTATTACAAGGGCTAAATAGCACATAACTTCTACATTGTCATCCATTATTGAATTGACTTTAATACAAAAATTGGTAGAGGTACTTCAAAAATAATAAATACTGGTGGGAAATTCGTGAGCGCTGATTGGTTTACGTTTACTTAAGAAAATTATCAACATTCGATGGGAACGGCTTATGTAATTTCTATAATTTTCTATAATTTTCACGCGTACGCAAAGTGGATTTACACGAGCCTTAAGACTTAAAGCATAGACATCCAGATAAAACATTTCAGTCTTTAGGAGGGGCACAAGAGCCTCCTCCCCCATCCACTAATGCAACATGTTTTCCGGGTCGATAAGTTTTCCCGACACATCCGGTACAATAAGCTGGTCAGGCAAAACAAATTATTTCTCAAATATTTCAAGCAGCTATTAGCTTGGCATTTGCAGGTGGACATGACAAATCGTTGGTATTTAAGATTATCTATTTCGACGACTTTGTGTGACAGGATGTGCCTCAAAAACATGGCTTTGAGCACCAATGTCAAGTAAGTGCACGGTCAGTAGCCATAACTCTCGGCTGCATTCTGCATTTGTGTATAACTGTCAGGTGTCTAACTTAAATTAATTTTTATAGTGAGTCATGGCACAAAATATAACAGTTGTTTCTCAATACAATTAAAATACAACGTGTTTCTGTTTGAAAGGGTTTACCTTTTAGTTGGTGGCGGTTGCGAGTGATTTGTGAAATGAAGAGACGAACGATGCGATGTGAATGATACTGGTAGTGTGACCATCTAAGGTATATATATGTGTGCACTGTCGTGTAGAATCACGCTTCACTCGATAAAAAATAGTCCAAATTATTTACATTATTGAATCTACTATAATGAACGTTGAAACATTACCTTTAGAACGACTTAAAGTGAAATGCATAGTGAGCCTCGTCTCGGTTCAAGGATCTCGATGCTACGCTCCACACACTAAGGCAATGAGAACCAGCAGGCAGTTGTGGTCGAGAGCCGAGTCTCTTGACACCAAGTGTTCGCCTACATCTCGAATGTTTGACTTGTCTTACTCGGGATCAACTTCAGTCAAGTCTAGCTAGGTCTGGCTATATTTTAATGTGTCCCTTTCCCATAGAAACTCAGGATTCAACTAGTACAAAACAAGTTTGATAGTAGAGTTAACTTTTGTTGATTTACGTTTGAAAAACCGTGTGTTGGGATACTACCTATTAATCCCCCACTGTCCCACTGAATATTTTTCCTCCCACTTGGCCCTGCCCTCCCTTGCTGGACTCCCGTATGACGACCCACGCGACGTACAATGGATCTGATTCGGATGTGGCTTTATTCTTCATCATCATCTTTCTCATCTTCATTATCACCCGCTCATCGTCTCGATTAGCCATTGTTGCAAAAATATGAGACGAAAAGCCCCATTAATCAATCAATCAATCTAATGATTAGTGCAGGGAGCCTGTGTGAACCGTCTTTATTGGTGCACAGTAGAACACTGTCAAACGTTCTTTACTAAGTTAACCCCCGTGGTACACTTCTCCCTTGTATGTTAGGGTTTTGTTGGGCAGGAGATTAAAGAAGAGCCCAGTCTCATCCGCGTTGTAGATATTGTGGTCTTCGAAATCTTTAGTCATTGCTGGAAGTTTACTTTTCCTACTTTCGATTACGTCTAGATCGACGCTGTCTGCTTCTCCGGACACGGCCTTATAAAATAAGCCATGACGTTTTTTAAATCGGTCGATCCACCCATTTGATGCCGTGAAGTTTTTTACTATACGTGGAATCGTAATGCAATTTGCATTGCTTTTTCGCGTAGTATTAGGCCGTTCACCGGTATGTTCGAGGCCCTCTCTTGTTGAAACCATGCCAACAGCGCCGTCTCTAGCTTCTCGACCTGGGGGGTGAGTCTCGACTTCCTCGCGGAAACGAAACTTTCGACAGGCTGGAATCTATTCTTGACCAATCGGAACCATGTGGCGTGTTTTAAGTATTTTCCACAGTCTGCTAGCGGTGAATCAGTGCATCATCCAGGTGGCAGTGGGTATTGTCATTAAAGCAATATCATTTGTTCTGATAAACATGTCAAACGGGCACGACGTTAACAATAAGTAAGCTAATACTTTATTACAACACATTATATTAGGTTCCATACATTATATAGACTAGGCTGTAGTACTACGTTACTAATATAGGCCGATTAAAGTAGGCCTAGGCTTATTGTAGCCTAGCAATGGCCGTAACTAAAAGAGTTGGGCCAAGACCTAGGCTAGACCTAGACCACGTGATCTTCTGACGTCACTTTCGACTGTGGAAAGTAATTCCATCTGCAATTTGGCTGTCGGAATTACATCCTCGATTAGCAGAGTCACTCTGGGCCTAGTCTCGACCCGGGGTAGAATAGGCCCAGAGTGACTCTGCTAGTCGTAAGAGGCGACAAAAGGAGACCCTGCCCCCCTCCCCCCCCACTGTCCCACTGAAGATTTCTCCTCCCACATAGCCCTTCCCCTCCCTTGCTGGACTAGCGTATGACGACCCACGCGACCTACAATGGACTTGATTCGGATGTGGCTTTATTCTTCATCATCTTTCTCATCTTCATTATCACCCGCTCATCGTCTCGATTGGCCATAGTTGCGAAAATATGAGACGTTAAGCCCCATCAATCAATCAATCTCTAAAACAAAAATATGATTGGGATTAAATATATAGTTTATAGTAACACCCATACACAGTCTTCTTATTGGAGCAATGTGTACAAACCTTTGCTGTCACTTTGTGATTCTCATTAGGTGTAGCCTACACCTACCAGTCCTTATTTTTAAATACTCTGAATTATTTAAGGAAACTTATTAGCTTTATCTGGATTGCTGCAGGATTGCCCTCTTTACTAAAAACAAGAGAACTGATGAATAAAAGAAGCGTGGGTAAATATAAAATAACTTGAAAAGGCAAAGGAGAACAATAATAATATAGAAGCAAAGCAAGCATCAGCATAGAAAAACTAATATAGACTACAGGGGTGATCTTTCTCTTCCTGGTCTGGCTCGACTCCGATGCACGTGGTCAAACTCCAGGTGTTCCTCTTCCCTGGTAGCTCGGGCCTCCTCGAACCGGGCTCGGGCCTTTAAAATCCGAAGTTCGACCGACGGGATCTCGGCCCGAGCTACCTCGGCTCGCTCCCGAGCAGCATCGGCACGGGCACGTGATAGAGCAGCGTCCATGTCGGCTCTGGCTTCACGCATTCGAATGTCGTGCAGCTCGTCTTTCTGCCCTTTGTTTCGACTTGAGCTGCGACATTCGAAGCTGGTGTACCTCACGGACAACAACTAACCTATTTCTAGCAGTGCCATGGCTAGTTCCATCCCTAGAAACGTTGGCACTGCGAGTGGGAGTATCTCCACTAGTGGCAGAAGAATGCCCCAATGACGGCACAGTGCTAAGTTCCGTCAACAAACAAAACATCCGAGTATTTAGTTGCTAAAGTTCTCATATAATTTGTTTAAATTAAGAGGTAATGGAAGGAGTTATTTGCATCCACTTGAATACAAATACTGTTTAGTGTTTTTCTCCAAGTTTAGGCAATTTGTTAACCAACATTGTGGACTGAAAGAGTTGCTCTCTTCTTGCAGTGGTGGATGACGGGAGATCGTTAACGAAATCTTCGAGACAAGCCGACCGATGACCGATGGCCAATGTCGTAATTCTTACGTTTACGCCGTAAATTGTCTGCATCTTTCAAAAGAGTCTTGCCAGTTTATTTAAAAACATATTGTTTGAATTCTTCATTTTCAATTTTGTGGTCAATTCAATCCCCCATGGCCGCCGCTTCCTCTACGGTTAATAGTCTTTAACCTTCATGATTTATATGAGTTGAAATAATGTTGTTTGTTGATACCCGTCTGGGCCCAGGGAAGAATACGGCCCAGAGTGACTCTGCTAGTTGTAAGAGGCGACGAAAGGAGTTCCCGAAATGGTTGTCATCTACGCGAGTTATGCGGTTTAATAATTCTACTGCGTTGAGTCTACCTTGGGCCAGTTGCTCATTGGCCCTTCGTATGGCGGCATCCTGGAGCAGGTATCTATCCCGTGGCCTCTCCCGTATTTCCTGCCACCTCGCAACCCGGGTAGACTCACTCCTTCGTATGGCGGCATCCTGGAGCAGGTATCTATCCCGTGGCCTCTCCCGTATTTCCTCCCACCTCGCAACCAGGGTAGACTCACTCCTTCGTATGGCGGCATCCTGGAGCAGGTATCTATCCCGTGGCCTCTCCCGTATTTCCTCCCACCTCGCAACCAGGGTAGACTCACTCCTTCGTATGGCGGCATCCTGGAGCAGGTATCTATCCCGTGGCCTCTCCCGTATTTCCTCCCACCTCGCAACCAGGGTAGACTCACTCCTTCGTATGGCGGCATCCTGGAGCAGGTATCTATCCCGTGGCCTCTCCCGTATTTCCTCCCACCTCGCAACCAGGGTAGACTCACTCCTTCGTATGGCGGCATCCTGGAGCAGGTATCTATCCCGTGACCTCTCCCGTATTTCCTCCCACCTCGCAACCAGGGTAGACTCACTCCTTCGTATGGCGGCATCCTGGAGCAGGTATCTATCCCGTGGCCTCTCCCGTATTTCCTCCCACCTCGCAACCAGGGTAGACTCACGGGTCTATCTGGTCGGTGCGGACGAGTTGGTCTGAGGAATATAAGATGGTGCATTCAAACTTCTGAATAATAATAACAAAGGACACTCAAGCAATGAGGCTTATTTAGAAGAACTCATAACAAGGTATCTCATTGTCATAGGCCTTAAGTAAAAGCATTTAAGTTCTAGTAGGTCCGTGTAGTTAGCCCTCCTACAATATTTTATTAATATATCTATATCGTGTTTAAATATATATATATATATGTCACACACTTCCCCAACACAACTCCAACACTACTTATTAGCACTGACCCTCCCCTTTCCTCACACGCCCTCCTACTTGCCCCTTTCCTCCAAAGAGCCCCCAATTTCATCTTCATTCTCACCCACTCATCGTCTTGATTAGCCAAGTAGCAAAAATATAAGACGTTAGGCCCAAATATCAATCAATCAGGCCCCACTCCCTTTTCTACTTTCCTCCCCGCCCTCACACTGGCCTTTTACCTCTTAACACCCCTTATCATCTCCATATCTCACCCACTCATTGTCTCGGTTAGCCCCTCATTAATGTTGATAATTTCGGACCCGTCTCGGCCCGGGGTAGAAAAGGTCCAGAGTGACTCTGCTAGTCGTAAGAGGCGAAAGAAGGAGACCCTTCCCCCTCCCCCCCCCCCCCCCCGCCACGGTCCACACTGAATATTTCTCCTCCCACTTGGCCCTGCCCACCCTTGCTGGACTCCCGTATGACGACCCACGCGACGTACAATGGATCTAATTCGGATGTGGCTTTATTCTTCAACATCATCTTTTCATCTTCATTTTCACCCGCTCATCGTCTCGATTAGCCATCGTTGCATAAATATGAGACGTTAAGCCCCATTAATCAATCATGCAAAAAAACAACAAGTAACGAGTTACATTATCTTGGTGGCGCAAAATGACCTAACTGGTTGAAGCGCCCTTAAACCTAGTAAACTAAACTAAACTTGAGTCGTATATCACTGTCACTATCACCTACAGCACTGTAGTTAGCGTCGATTTCCATTAGTATATCTTCTGTTAGTTGACTTGAAGTTGAGGCTACACTGGAGCTATCATCTTCAATGACGGAGCCGGAATCAGAGTCGGCGCCAGAAGCAGAGTGCGAACCAGAAGCAGACTGGGAGCCAGGTGCAGAGTGGGAGCCAGAAGCAGACTGGGAGCCAGGTGCAGAGTGGGAGCCAGAAGCAGACTGGGAGCCAGGTGCAGAGTGCGAACCAGAAGCAGACTGGGAGCCAGGTGCAGAGTGGGAGCCAGAAGAAGAGTCGGACGCCAGAAGCAGAGTGCGAACCAGAAGCAGACTGGGAGCCAGGTGCAGAGTGGGAGCCAGAAGAAGAGTCGGACGCCAGAAGCCATAGCCGTGCGCGTTCGAGGGCATCCGGTTCAGCTTGATCCTCTCTGTCGATCTCTAAGTAGTCAAGAAGGCGGGCGGTCCAGACATAATTGTCAATATAATCCTGGAGAAGAAAAAAAAATTTTGTTTTATTCAACTCAATTAAATAATAATAACTGATTAAACTGTAATAGGCCTAAAGTAAAATGCTTTGAAATTTACATATTTTTTATTTATTTATTTTTCTAAAAATTAAACTCAATGAAATAAAAATTTATTTAACTGTAATAAGTTCAAATACTTTGAAAGCATGGGTTATTTTATTGCACTGCAGTGCTACACATTTTAACAATGGATTGGTGGTTACCAATAAAATATATGCAGCAATTTAATTTTGTATTTAATATTTAATAAAACTCAAATAATTGTTTTAACTGTAATCAGTTTAAATGTTTTGCATTTTATATCTATATTTTAATTAAACTCTATTAAATAATAACTCATTGAGACTGTAATATTTTAAAATGCTTTGAAAGCATGGGGTATTTTATTGCATCTGCATTTTAACAAGGAATTAATGGTTAAAACTTAAAAATATAATATATTATGCTATGCAATAATTTCGTTATTATAATATTTAATATTTAGTTGTGTGTAAACTTACTTGATTTGGGCCTCTTCGTACCGTAGACATAGACGATATGCTTCTATCATCATCACCATCATTCTTCATTGCACTTATAATACACAGCACCTGCGCAACTTGTATGCATGAACGTACAAATATGAATGAGCCATTCAAATGAACTGAGGGCTATTTCAACATTATTGGAAACTCCAGATTTTGAGGAATTCCCGGCAAACGGTCATTTACCGCTAAATTCATTTTCGGCCACCAGATCATGTAGCGTTACCAAGGCGGTGATGTCGGTAATGAGCTTCTTTTACCAACTGAATTTATAGTTTCTATTTTCACTACTAGGTGGGGCTACCTAAACAAATGCGCGTGCAATTGCACCACCGTGCAATGTCGGCCTGTATTCATTTGATTGTTGTTCTAGTTTATTTGTGTGAACCAAAATGGCTAGTCATTAGCCGTAGTCACTAGGCTCATTTCTTGTCCTTAGTTTTCTGTGAGAATCTGTAATTAATTGCTTTAGCCTACACAAGAATATTGCACGAGGTAGCCTACCTGTCCAAATCCGGCTTCCTGGGTTCCATCACCGAAAGCAGTATGGATGCCCATAATTTCCAGTAATTGCAGCTCCAAATCTGTACCCCTAGTCAGAACTGGTTTCCCCCCCCCCCCCCCTCGCAAGTGCCAGCTGCTTTGCGTTTTAGCTCACTGGCTTTGGCCTTCGTATTTGACACCCCATGTCTGAAAACAAAATGACAATGTATCAGGATTACGTTTCAAGTATGATGTGTTCCAACAAATAACATGTCGGTGCCTAGACCAAATGTGGTCCATATTTTATGCTGGATTAAGAATGTTTGACCATCTGCCCAGACATATACAAAATATTAAAAGAAAAAACTTTGCAAAATTTTAATCAGAAGCTAAAAAATGTGTATTTGAACATCAAATGTGCAATTAGAAATATTATTTGATAGTAAAAATAATTTGTAAGTATATTGCATATTTAATTGATAGTTATAATAAGATAGTAGTGAAAGTGTATGTTTGTATGACAATAATAGCTATTGCAGCTAAATAAACACCTATCACCTGCAAATCCGAGGCCTAGGCCTACCAAGTGGCCTAGCCTATAAGGGTCGGGGTCTACTCTTATCGTAGGCACTAGGCCCTACCTACCATAAAAGTAGCCTGTAGGATAGGCCTAGGCCTAGTAAGCCTCAGATTTGAAGGTGGTAGGCCTAGCCTAGACGTAGGAAGTGTTTCAGATTATATTTGAATAAACACTTTTAAGGACCAAGATAAATTTTGCTTACCTTATTCCACTTCTCTGCAGATTTTTGCGCTCCTGCGCCATCTGCGTTTAAAATACTCGCCAAATGCTCTCACATTTCTGTGTTTTTTTTTTGTCTGCCCAATAAGCCAGAAAACCGTCCAGAAGCAAATTTTGGATATTTTTGCATATAGTCTGCAAGAAGTTCTTTTTGGTACTCGCTTATTCTGACACTTTTTGGAGGCATAGTGTACTTGGATTTACTTACGGCACTTCAAACCCAGGACTAGACTTGACGCGCTTTTTCTTGATCACAACCAAACTGCTGCTTGACTTCCCGCATTTCCTGTCGGACTGTCCTGATTGGTCAATACTTCTTTTCGATTTTAATTATCGAAGGATCATAACTTCCGGTTGTCATTGATTTCGAATGCACATCAGAATCGCAAACTCGTGCTTTACTTTTTCGACATGAGATGAGACGTGTTCGAATAAGAGAGAATAAGTGGATGAGTAATGCTTTATACTAAGTTGTCAGTTCTCTCTTGAAATTAGTACCAACGTCTATGCGGCAGCCCTCTGTCATATGTTGCTATGTTAGTAGGCACAGTCCTGCAACAGTCCACTAAGTCGCTGCCCTTATAGGTGTATCGCAAACTTTCAAGTAAGACGAGTGACAAAGGACGACTAGTCGAAGAGATGAAGTCAGACGAAGTGCAGTCCACACCCCAATCCCCTTTCCTCGCGCGCCCTCCTACTTGCTCCTTTCCTCCAAAGAGCCCCCTATTTCATCTTCATTATCACCCACTCATCGTCTTGATTAGCCAAGTTGCAAAAATATAAGACGTTAAGCCCAAATATCAATTATCAATTCAAGGGTCTTTCCCCAAATTAATAAATCGTCAATATCGATGGACTATACGATCCATTACTGACTGGAATATACTCGAAGCGCTGGTAATGCCATATGGTGATATGGTGAATGCACCTTATCGTGGTGGGCAGGTTTGCGTGCTTTGTTGATCCCGAGAGCTATGCCGGCGGAAGCGTATGCTTCTGGTAGGGCCACCCTAGGGCCACTGGTCGAGGTGGAGGAGTCAGTCGATATGCAGTCCACACCCCAATCCCTTTTTCTCGCCCTTCCCCTTTCCTCACGCTCCCTCCTACTTGCCCGTTTCCTCCAAACAGCCCCATATTTCATCTTCATATATCACCCACTCACTGTCTCGATTAGCCTCGTTGCAGAAATAGGAGACGTTAAGCCCAAATATCAATTAATCAAACAATCCAATATGGGTATTATTTGTCAAGTACTTCTTTGAATGTTTATCCACCTCGAGATGCTGATACGCTCTCGACAGGTCTAGCACGGTAATCACCCTTCCCTCTGACAGAGCGGCGAACACATCTTCTGTGTTTGGTAGTGGATAGTGCTCCGTCTTCTCATGTCTATTGACAGTGGCACTGAAATCCCCACAGAGCCTGACGCCATTATTTCCCTTCGGGACTACTACCAATAGTGTAGCCCATCGGCTATGGTGTACCTTGGAAATGATTCCGTTTTTCTCAAGTTGTCCTAATTCCTCTTCTACGCTTGCTAATAATGTGAGTGGGGGCTCTTGTAAGTTGTTTCTGGTTTGCTGCCTGCAACCAATTATGTAGGCATACCACTGCTTGAATTTTTTTTTCCAAATTTGACAGCTTTGCTATCACTGGCCTTCTGAATATGCGCCAGCGAGCAACCATGATTCCGAAACTGTTTTTTTATTTTACGACAAGCTCGACTCAATCGATAGTTGAAAACTCGCTGCATTACAGTGAGAGACCTTAATGAGTAAAGTCTCATCAAACTGTTGGACATAGGGAAAGCTGCATCCCCCACAAAAAGGAAGGTACTTACACGCCCCTGTGTTCCTGGTATACTTCTGGGAGCAGGTAGGTTTAGTTCGTTTTGAAGAATGGCTTGGCCAAATGCTGAATATCGAAAAATCCCCCTCAAGGGGGCCCCGTACGGATTCCCATAGTTCCGTACCTGCCAGTCCGCCCCTGTCTACATTTGTGTTTATGTTAGTTTTGGATGTCGGTTCGTTTCGTTTTCAGCTTCACTATCTGAAGTAAACTCAATATATTCCATTAGGCCTACAACGTGTAGGCCTAATGGAATTTGTTGAGAGTTTTCTTTTTAACAACTCTTCGGTGTAGAATTTCCTGCGTGCGTAGCAAACATATTTGCACTAGAAATACCGCACTAGTCTCTGTCTCTGTTATTTTTTAGATTAGATTAGATTAAACACTAAGGCTGCAAATGGGCCATAACTGCCTGGTGGCTACTAATGTAGGCCTATGTTATGATTTGAATACCGTAAACATTTAGGGGGAATCACTAAGGTAGAAGGACCCAATTTTGATAAGGTGTTAGATAAATTATTGCAATAAATAATATTTACCAAGCAACCATGAACTAATATAATCCCTGTGGGCATGTTGGAGTGCAGTTTTCAGATTTGAAGAGCGCCAAATGAAGGCGTCTATTGTGCTCCCAGGGTAGTTTGCGTTAACATTCAAAATCTTCATATGTGCATCACAAACCTTAAACCAATTACAAGTAGTTAACACGATTGAGCGTGATATTTAATAGCAATGTTATTAGAATTACATCACTAAATTAGCACTTAGTTTTTACCAGTTGAACATTAATTGAGTGGATATGTTTCCTGTTTACATATATATGCTCCGGGTACTGATCGTCATTGGCTGTGGGTGCAACGATTGCTACATGCGTGCAATCTTTTGCTCTAATTACTCCGGGAAAATGGTAGTCATGTTGAAATCTGCAAAATGTTTAAGTTATTGTAAATGGATTCCTTAAGGAATTATTTTTCAGTTGGAAAAAGAGAATTGTATTATTAATCGCAAGTTTATTTCCTTAAATAGCCCTAATTATCATAATCACATTAAGAGTTACTTTCATGTTTGAATGAATTATTGAAAACCACATTTCATTAGGCTACACAAGTAGTAAGGAAATGTATCATAAAAATAAATAAATGGTGTACAGAATAACATTGTGTTAAATAAATAATAAAACATTTCCCCTTGTGGAATGATTGGTGAATCTGTCTAGGATATGAACCCAGCTAAAAACATTGTTTGGTGTAATAATATAACTACATACATTCACATAAACACTTTAAATAGCCAATTTCATTGGTCGGCTCAATTTCGGTCAGTTTGGCTTGTTGAGCCTCCCTTTCAACAATGCCACAGCTAGTATTGTAATTAATATAAATTATATAGGCCTATAAGAGAGTATAGTCCTACCTTGCTTTAATGGGTGTCAAATAATTTATTGGGAATTGCACCCATTGTTCGTATAAGTGCTCATTAATAGCACTTGTTATTGCAGATACTGCGCGGCTAACAGTTGGTTGGGCAACCGCCAGATTGACATCTTGGCCAATGCCAGTTTGGTAGTTTCCGCATGCCATAAATCGTAATGTTGCTAAAACCTAAATAGATGCATGTTTAGTTAATTAAAATATAATATAACCCACATAATAGTCAATTACGACTGATTACTCTTACATTGACCCATCCCACGATTCCTAAACACCCATACAAATGTCTGCACGGAGTTAATACAGGGGTTGAAAGTACATTCACCCGGGTCTAGTGGGCAAAAAGTTAATTTTGACCCATGATTATGCATACATTATTCAACAGTATTATTTATTTGGGTATTTTAATATTTTTCAAAAAGCTAACTGTGCATTACATCTCCTTTTGTCTAGTGGTTTCTTTAACGTATACTACATTAAATGTTTTAATTAATTGACATACCAAAGTCCTAACATCAATGGCCGATCTACGTCGTTGTCGGGGCATAACACTTTGAAGGGTTTCAATAAGATTGCCAGCCAATTGCTTAGGCATTCTGAAAAGTTTCTTGAATTTTGTGTCGTTTAATGCGAAAGCATCGTCTCTCTCATAAAATCTAAATTCTCTGTGGCCACCCTAGCCGGACTAGTAGGAGGAGATGTCATTTTCTCATCTTCCTTATCACCCGCTCATCGTCTCGATTAGCCGTTCTTGCAAAAATGTGAGACGTTAAGGCCAAATATCTATCAATCAATCGTGATCTATAACAAAGCAAAAACAACTATTGATATAATACCTAACTATTTAATCAGTGGATCCGCCGAGGCCGGGGTGGCCAGAGAAAGTGGACTGTATATCTGTGAGAGGGGGTGGAGCAATATTATAGTCGACTTACGGTTTATGGCTGTGCTGCTTCCTGCTTGATTTAATATAAAAGAGGGTTGTGCAGGAGAAAAAAAAGGAGGGATTAAAAGGAAATAGCATTGGTTAATGGTTGCGAGACCAACACTTAAGAGCGACAGACAAACTTAACAGTATGAGCGAGAGAATACAACTGACAGCCTACTATCGCGTGATCAGTACGAGATAGTAGGGGAACAAAAATACATAGAGGGGAAAGTAAATGATGTAATGCGAACAACTCAAATCACAACATCTTGGCGCGAACGTACCGCCCTCCTGGGCATGGCGCTTTGAGTTTTTAGCCGTGTTAAGTCGAGGAGTCTCCAAATGAGCCCTTTGTCTTGATGGTGTTTGTATTCGGTGTTGTGCACCAGTATAGTGCAACAACCAGGCGTTGTTGGCGTCCCGTACAACTATTGTGTGTGTGCGTTTTGCTTATGTCGCTGTGTGCGCAGCGCCGCGAGTTTACCCGGTACCTTGTGGTACCGGATGTGGTGCTGCGTGAGGGAGGCGGTGCAGCTGCCGCAGTAGGGGCACTTATGCCGGACTGCCCGGCCGAGGACACCCGCCGTGACGAGGCCCACCACCTCGCACTCGTCGGACTGTAATTAAGACGAAGGCAATTATTTAGATGAGCGAGCGTAGTGAAGTGAATCTCTCAATGCAACACGATCGGCACTAACAAAGTCGTCACCGGATACAAGTTTTGGAATTTTAACTTTAACCGCAATTTGGTAAGAAAATATTCAGTTTCTATTTAAAATAATAAAATAATATAACATCAGGATGCAATGCCCGTCTCGGCCCGGGTTAGAATAGGCCCAGAGTGACTCTGCTTGTCGTAGGAGGCGACGAAAGGAGACCCCCCTTCCCCCCCCCCCCCCCCCCTATGGTCCCATTGCAGATTTCTCCTCCCACTTGGTTCTGCCCCACCTTGCTGGACTCCCATATGATGACCCACGCAACGTACAATGGATCTGATTCGGATGTGGCTATATTCTTCATCATTATCTTCTCATCTTCATTATCACCCGCTCATCGTCTCGATTAGCCATTGTTATGTCCGACGACGTACCCACGGAGGAGGCGGTAACTCGCTAACCGTTCCCGCTAGAGTGATGAAATTTTGTACGCGCACGGCCTAAGTCAACGCCAATCGACGTTTTACCATCTCGGTGACGTGTGACGTACTGTTAACACGCTCGCTACCCGAACGACGTACCCACGGAGGAGGCGGTAACTCGTTAACCGTTCACGCTAGTGCAATGAAATTTTGTACACGCACGGCCTAAGTCAACGTCAATCGACGTTTTTACATCGCAGTGACGTGTGACTTACCGTTAACACGCTCGCTACCCGAACGACGTACCCACGGAGGAGGCGGTAACTCGTTAACCGTTCACGCTAGTGCAATGAAATTTTGTACACGCACGGCCTAAATCAACGTCAATCGACGTTTTTACATCGCAGTGACGTGTGACTTACCGTTAACACGCTCGCTACCCGAACGACGTACCCATGGAGGAGGCGGTAACTCGTTAACCGTTCACGCTAGAGCGATGAAATTTTGTACACGCACGGCTTAAGTCAATGCTCATCGACGTTTTTACCATCGCGGTGACGTGTGACGTACCGTTAACACGCTCGCTACCCGAACGACGTACCCACGGAGGAGGCGGTAACTCGTTAACCGTTCATGTTAGAGCAATAAGTTTTTGTTCGCGCACGGCGTTAGTCAACGCCAATCGACGTATTCACATCGCGGTGACCATTGACTTACCGTTACTACGCTCGCTATCCGAACGACGTACCCACGGACGAGGACGAGGCTATCGTATACTCAATACAAGACCAAATAACAGCGTGGCCATTTTAATAACACAGTCTGGCAGAGAAATGTTAATTTAAGCTATTAACAACTTGAATGTTTATTTGAGTAAGTGTCCAACAATAGAAATGTTAATTTAAAGAATAAACAATTGTTATGTTTACTTGACAATCCGACAGTAGAAATGCTAATTTAAGGTACAAACAACTGAAATGTTAATTTGAGGTAGTGTCCAACATGTGACCGTGTGGCTTCACGACTCGTGTTGTTAAGTGTTAAAACATGTATTAAGTTGAAGTAACCGAGTGGTTTCCATGTGTGCATAGTTTTGATGTAACCCTTAGGCCTAGGTTACATTGGCTTGAGCAGATACCACAGTCTGAAAACTGTTCGGGCCGAAATAGTCCAATGTTTTTATCAAATTTCCATTGCTGTACAGTAAAATGTAAGCTTCATTTAAAATATAGATTTGGTTACATGTAGCTACTAGGCTACGTTTCAGACGAAGCCTACCGTCTACATGGACTCTAAAATTTTCGGTTTGGGTTACATGTAACGCTGAGGTCACGTGTCCGGTGTAGCCTTCTGTCTACACGGACATTAAAATTTTGGTTTTGGTTACATGTAACGTTGTGGTCACGTGTCCGGTGTAGCCTTCTGTCTACACGGACATTAACATTTTGGTTTTGGTTACATGTAACGTTGTGGTCACGTGTCCGGTGTAGCCTTCTGTCTACACGGACATTAAAATTTTGGTTTTGGTTACATGTAACGTTGTGGTCACGTGTCCGGTGTAGCCTTCTGTCTACACGGACATTAAAATTTTGGTTTTGGTTACACGTAGCGTTGTGGTCACGTGTCCGATGTAGCCTTCTGTCTACACGGACATTAAAATTTTGGTTTTGGTTACATGTAACGTTGCGGTCACGTGTCCGGTGTAGCCTACTGTCTACACGGACATTAACATTTTGGTTTTGGTTACATGTAACGTTGTGGTCACGTGTCCGGTGTAGCCTTCTGTCTACACGGACATTAACATTTTGGTTTTGGTTACATGTAACGTTGTGGTCACGTGTCCGGTGTAGCCTTCTGTCTACACGGACATTAAAATTTTGGTTTTGGTTACATGTAACGTTGTGGTCACGTGTCCGGTGTAGCCTTCTGTCTACACGGACATTAAAATTTTGGTTTTGGTTACACGTAGCGTTGTGGTCACGTGTCCGATGTAGCCTTCTGTCTACACGGACATTAAAATTTTGGTTTTGGTTACATGTAACGTTGTGGTCACGTGTCCGGTGTAGCCTTCTGTCTACACGGACATTAAAATTTTGGTTTTGGTTACATGTAACGTTGTGGTCACGTGTCCGGTGTAGCCTTCTGTCTACACGGACATTAAAATTTTGGTTTTGGTTACATGTAACGTTGTGGTCACGTGTCCGGTGTAGCCTTCTGTCTACACGGACATTAAAATTTTGGTTTTGGTTACATGTAACGTTGTGGTCACGTGTCCGGTGTAGCCTTCTGTCTACACGGACATTAAAATTTTGGTTTTGGTTACACGTAGCGTTGTGGTCACGTGTCCGGTGTAGCCTTCTGTCTACACGGACATTAAAATTTTGGTTTTGGTTACACGTAGCGTTGTGGTCACGTGTCCGGTGTAGCCTTCTGTCTACACGGACATTAAAATTTTGGTTTTGGTTACACGTAGCGTTGTGGTCACGTGTCTGATGTAGCCTACTGTCTACACGGACATTAAAATTTTGGTTTTGGTTACACGTAGCGTTGTGGTCACGTGTCTGATGTAGCCTACTGTCTACATGGACATTAAAATTTTGGTTTTGGTTACACGTAGCGTTGTGGTCACGTGTCTGATGTAGCCTACTCTCTACACGGACATTAACATTTTGGTTTTGGTTACATGTAACGTTGCGGTCACGTGTCCGATGTAGCCTACTGTCCACACGGACATTAAAATTTTGGTTTTGGTTACACGTAGCGTTGTGGTCACGTGTCTGATGTAGCCTACTCTCTACACGGACATTAAAATTTTGGTTTTGGTTACATGTAACGTTTTACGTGTTCGATGTAGCCTACTGTCTACACGGACATTAAAATTTTGGTTTTGGTTACACGTAACGTTGCGGTCACGTGTCCGATGTAGCCTTCTGTCTACACGGACATTAAAATTTTGGTTTTGGTTACACGTAGCGTTGTGGTCACGTGTCCGGTGTAGCCTTCTGTCTACACGGACATTAAAATTTTGGTTTTGGTTACATGT
The DNA here is from genome assembly GCA_945910005.1 of Isoperla grammatica. Lineage (NCBI taxonomy): Eukaryota > Metazoa > Arthropoda > Insecta > Plecoptera > Perlodidae > Isoperla > Isoperla grammatica. The sequence continues at coordinate 2,661,821 of OX246747.1, read as the reverse complement.
AACGTTGTGGTCACGTGTCCGGTGTAGCCTTCTGTCTACACGGACATTAAAATTTTGGTTTTGGTTACACGTAGCGTTGTGGTCACGTGTCCGGTGTAGCCTTCTGTCTACACGGACATTAAAATTTTGGTTTTGGTTACACGTAGCGTTGTGGTCACGTGTCCGGTGTAGCCTTCTGTCTACACGGACATTAAAATTTTGGTTTTGGTTACACGTAGCGTTGTGGTCACGTGTCTGATGTAGCCTACTGTCTACACGGACATTAAAATTTTGGTTTTGGTTACACGTAGCGTTGTGGTCACGTGTCTGATGTAGCCTACTGTCTACACGGACATTAAAATTTTGGTTTTGGTTACACGTAGCGTTGTGGTCACGTGTCTGATGTAGCCTACTGTCTACACGGACATTAAAATTTTGGTTTTGGTTACACGTAGCGTTGTGGTCACGTGTCTGATGTAGCCTACTGTCTACATGGACATTAAAATTTTGGTTTTGGTTACACGTAGCGTTGTGGTCACGTGTCTGATGTAGCCTACTCTCTACACGGACATTAACATTTTGGTTTTGGTTACATGTAACGTTGCGGTCACGTGTCCGATGTAGCCTACTGTCCACACGGACATTAAAATTTTGGTTTTGGTTACACGTAGCGTTGTGGTCACGTGTCTGATGTAGCCTACTCTCTACACGGACATTAAAATTTTGGTTTTGGTTACATGTAACGTTTTACGTGTTCGATGTAGCCTACTGTCTACACGGACATTAAAATTTTGGTTTTGGTTACACGTAACGTTGCGGTCACGTGTCCGATGTAGCCTACTGTCTACACGGACATTAAAATTTTGGTTTTGGTTACATGTTACGTTGTGGTTACGTGTGCGATGTAGCCTTCTGTCTACACGGATTTTGTGGTATTAATCTTAGCCGAGGTTAATGTTTTCAATTTGGGTAGTACATGGTTACAAGATGTTGCTTCTCGGCTACTTATATTAAGCACTTCCAGTGAATGTTGCCAGGTGGCTACATTGTTAAAAGTGTTTTTTGAGGGTGAATAAGAAGTTAGTAATTATTTGTTTTTAATCATTGTGTAGATCTTGTATATCTCTAAACGACACCAATTAAAAAAAACAATTCAAGTGAAGGATAAAAATGTTACAGACGATTTTCGAAATTTGAGAAGGTTACAGGAGGTACAGGGCTGGACAGGAAGGCTTGTCTCTGTTGGTTGGCGAGACGCATGACGACATAAACGTGTCAATGTGGGCATAAGAGAAGAAGAAGGTCATATAGTACGGCAGTAGAACAAAGGAATGCCAGGAGGGCTGGACCGGAAGGCTTGTCTCTGTTGGTTGGCTAGACGCATGACGACATAAACGTGTCAATGTGGGCATAAGAGAAGAAGAAGGCCATATAGTATGGCAGTAGAACAAAGGAATGCCAGGAGGGCTGGACAGGAAGGCTTGTCTCTGTTGGCTAGACGTATGACGACATAAACTTGTCAATACGGGCATAAGAGAAGAAGAAGGCCCTATAGTATGGCAGTAGAACAAAGGAATGCCAGGAGGGCTGGACAGGAAGGCTTGTCTCTGTTGGCTAGACGCATGACGACATAAACGTGTCAATGTGGGCATAAGAGAAGAAGAAGGCCCTATAGTATGGCAGTAGAACAAAGGAATGCCAGGAGGGCTGGACAGGAAGGCTTGTCTCTGTTGGCGAGACGCACGACGACATAAACGTGCCAATACGGGCATAAGAGTGTGTACTACTCACCCTGACGATGCCCGAGCCGTCGCTCGTCATGGACAGGGGGGTCGGCTCCGTCTGCGCCTCCCTATCGTGTGTCCTCGACCGGGGCATCCAGGGCGGCATCGACCGGGGCATGCAGGGCGGCATCGACCGGGGCATCCAGGGCGTCCTCGACCGGGGCATCCAGGGCGGCATCGACCGGGGCATCCAGGGCGTCCTCGACCGGGGCATCCAGGGCATCCTCGACCGGGGCATCCAGGGCGGCATCGACCGGGGCATCCAGGGCGGCATCGACCGGGGCATCCAGGGCGTCCTCGACCGGGGCATCCAGGGCGGCATCGACCGGGGCATCCAGGGCGTCCTCGACCAGGGCATCCAGGGCGGCATCGACCGGGGCATCCAGGGCGGCATCGACCGGGGCATCCAGGGCGGCATCGACCGGGGCATCCAGGGCGGCATCGACCCGGGCATCCAGGGCGTCCTCGACCGGGGCATCCAGGGCGGCATCGACCGGGGCATCCAGGCGGCGCATTATGGCTCTTGATCTGTTCGACAGCTCCGTCTAGACGCGACGCAACGACAAACACAGATGAGCACACGGGACACGGACCGTGTAAATGTGGTGGTTAAGAGCAAAGGGTAGTCTCTACGTCAAAAACTGCAGACAATTTTAATTATTTAATTATATCTCAAGCTTGCAACAAGAAATCAAAAATCTAAATCAACGGTGCACTCCAAGATATAAGAGATGCAATGCCAAAAGATATGGCGGAGGCAGAAAAAGAATCCTATCTCTACTGGGAAACGTGAAACAGCATGATGACCAAATAGGTCAATTGTTGGCATAAGAAGAAGAAGAAGATAAAATATTATAACCATTTGCGTAGTTCTTTTGATATTTATTCGATAATTAGTAATAAAATTAATTATATATAAAAAAACATACTGATTATAATGTAAAACACAACTTGGAGCATTCATCATGTAGGCCTACCGTAGGTCTTATGACTAAACCACAGTGCGCTGTGTCAATCAAAACGGGACATTTGGGGGACGTTCAAAACTGAAAATTAGAAATCAAAATTACACATCTAGTCAATGACAAAAACAAACACAACAAAAATATCAGAGACGGTACGTGCCAGGTACGTCCGGTTACGTTCAGTATGTCGTCAATAGTGTCGGATACCCAGCAAATTGGGTTAACAAAATTTAAAAAAATTTCAACATGCTTTTTTAAGACATTTAAAATTTCCCATAGACAAATTTCGGCAAAAATACGGGACGGATATAAATCCGTTAAAGCACCATAACTCGGACACCCGTAAAGTCTTATTTTTAAAAGTAACGTTTTCGGATAGAAAAATGTCTATTAATTAATACTAAAGACAAATGTCTGTTCGATGGCATATTTCAAACACTTTTAATATACAAAAAGAAAACGTTTGTGTGCGTGTTTTTATATCGCCGTGAAACATGCGTTGCGCGAACGTCTGTCATTCGGTGTAGGGGTGACTTTTTGAAAATGTTTTTTCATCCCCCCGTACGGGCAAGTATTCAGTATCAGGACAAAGAAAAAAAAAACATTTTGAAAGTACCAACTTGACGCAAAAAAATCAAAACTGAAACCGTGTAGAGAAAATGGAAAATTGCCAATAACTAAGCATCCGGGACGAAATTAATAAATTTGGTCAATGAGTCCGGACAAATCATTAGGTCCGTTAGAATGAAACAGTCGAGATAGTTTTTAAACAACAAGTTTGGGAGAAAATCGTTACTAAACTTTTTTACCGGCACGCGGTACCAAATGTACACGATCCGTGTGCCGAAAGTTCCGGGACGATTCGAAAAAAATTCCAAATCCTAGTTACCCAGATGTTGACCAACGGTAACGAAACAAAAAAGAACGGTATATCTCGATTGGTTCGACGGGCAGAGCCGTTTGAATTGGACGCATTAAAAACGTACAAACATTTTTTTAGCGCGCTTCTGCCTCAGAAGCGTTTTGGGCGGAATCCTTCTGCTTGAGAAGCGTTGTAGGCGGAACCCTTCTGCTTGAGAAGCGTTGTGGGCGGAACGCTTCTACCTTAGAAGCGTTGAGGGCGGGAACGCTTCAACCAGTACCAGTACCAGTCGGTTACCAGGACATTTGAAATGTGGTCGCATAAGTTTCAATTATTTTTTTTGTGTAGCCAAGAGGTTACGTATTATCTCGTGTACTTATCTATCCACACATAGACGTGTAGCCGAATGGCTACTTACATCAGTTAATATGATAAAACTGTGTAACATATTGGTTACCGTAGGACGTACGGGTTCCCATTAATTTAGAGTTTGTGCGATGAAATTGTAACAATTACGTTACACGGACTTTGAAAATAGGCACATTTTTAAAACATAAACCTAGGACCTTTGAAAACTTTTAGGTTTATTCAAACCGTTTTTACTCTGATGGCTTTGAATAAGACTGCGTTTTATCGCTGGTGTCCACTAGAGATAAATGCAGCGCACCACTACCGCAACGAGTTGTTTTTAAATTGTATTTGTTGCTTGAGATAAATCAAAATGTATTTTGTTACCCACCTGTTACACGAGGCTTAAAGTCCAAACATTTGTAAACGCTTGGTTACACGTAGTAACAAAGTACTGTCCAAATGCAAAACATTTACCACACTCGCGTTGACAGTAGGCTCCGCTTGGACGAACGCACACTTGTGTTCAAAAAAAGGTTACCTGGTGGTTACATTTATTTTACTTTTCTAAGGAAGACCCTCGGTAACATACACTTTGGTCACGTAGCCTACCGCCTACATGAGGTTCGTAGCTATTACCCAAAAAGAAAACGTTGACCCTCGCTAAAAATAAATTTAAGTGAGTGTACACGTCATACTGGAGCATGGATGAGTAAACAGTCATGAATAGTATTCAATAAATTTTATTCTGTCAATCGATAAGCGGCGTCTACCACCTACGAGTCGATATTCCCGAGAGCGCTATCTGTTACCAGAGGGTTTCCTAGTGCCTGGCATCTCCACCAGAAGGGCATAATGCATGTACTAGAAACTTTGTTTATATATTTAAGGTGCAGAAATACAGATTATTCCACACAAAGTTTTACCCGGTGACGATCCACTTTTATTTAGTATAGTATCTGTTCTTATTGGCTTAATATCTGATACGTTCTACATCGTACAATCAGAATATGAACCTGATTTCCGGCAATTGGCGGTGTGCTAGGGGCTTGCTCCACCACTGCCGCGGGTTGGCCATGCCAAACATAATAAAACACAAACGCTGATAAGAACGCCATTTGGCTTCGCCACCCGTGTGTACTCCCATGAAGGATTGTGATCGGGAAATGTAGGTTATGTTATTGAATAACAAGAAGTAATATAAAAGTATGAAAATTTAATAAGCAAATAATAAAAACAAAACATAAAAAGTGAGAGTAAAGAGATGTAAAATATAAAGATGTGCTCTATGTCAGCTTCATCCTCGTTATATTCTTCTATGTCAGGGCTGTCTGGTGTGTCATATACCTCGACGTATTCCATGACGTCTTCTTTGTGCTTGCTTCGTGTACTCGGCATCTTGATGCGTATTAAACCGGACCCGGCACCTCCACCAGGTCGGGACCCGGCGCCTCCAAAGTCGGGATTTCGTAGTTAACCCGTGAAGGTCATGACGGGGGACAGAACCCCTCTCGCAGTTACTGGCAGTTTCTCCGACACGAACCGGACCGTGGGAAGGTGTGCAGGGGAGGGACAAGTCCCTAGAGCCTGGGAGGATGATTTATTTAAGGACTTTTAGCAAGGGCCAAGAGTAGGGCCTATCCTAATATAAATAACCTAGGGAGCTCACCCCTAGCGGGCTTAGCCTAGGTTACTATATGTGGTCCAAGCTAGTAGTAGTCTCTCGCCGCCGCTGAGATGTGTTGATCTTGATATATAGCACTAACGCTATATGTACTGTTGTTCCCTGCTTCAAGCTTCTTGATACTTCTTGATAGCTTCTTGATAGCTTCCTGTTTTCCCGCATTCTTCGTACTTGGGCTCCTCAGTCAGGTGACTGGCACATCCAAGCTCCAAATCGGTTATGATGACGACAAGTGGGTACAGTTCTTCTAAGACAGCAACAAGGATATACCTTTCGCAATCGTATGCTTATACCGAGATAGGATATCTCTCTGTAAGCTAAATGAATTTGTATTGTGCTTGGCTTTTGTTGTCTTGACTGTCTGGGATTGCTAGTGCAGAATGGCATGTTGTATTATTACTAACTAAGACTAATTGTTTGCTAAGTATTTTAATTTTTCAGGACGGATCCATTGTCTTCGTGACTAGGTTACATCTATGTAGATGCTCGTCATTGACTAATTTACTAGATCTACTATGTACATATCTGCTAGCTATGCGGCATTGCCTTGTCTTTCCTATGCTAAATTCTATGCTAGTATCTTATCCTATTCTATCCATCTGCACTACCATAGTTCAGGGGGGGGGGGGGGGGAGTTGAAGGGAAAAAATAAAAACAAAGGCAAAGCCTTTAACTAAACACATCAATCACATAACTAACAAAAAATTTGAAATAATAAGTGGACAGACACATAAAACATACACGTAACTATAGCAATGGGTGTTGCTATTTATTTACTATTGGCTAGTAATTCCTCTCTCATCCCATCCCTGGGGCGACGATACTTACTTTTGTACACGAAGTTGTTAGCACCGATACTCGATATGAGTGGGTTTGTATGTTTGGCTATTTTGTCATAAAAAGAGGTTGTCATGTTCTGTAGTGTTTCGGATAGCATGGGTATGCCAAATCCCTTTCGTATTACCTTATCACTCACATACCATGGGGACTTGGAGGCGATTCTTAGTATCCTATTTTGCAAACTGTTTAACTTTTGTATGTATGAACCCGCTGCAGTTACCCATACCGGCGCTGCATATGTGATAACTGGCCTAATCAACATTTTGTAAGTGAGTAGTGCGTTTCCTAATGACAGATGGCTCTTATCGTTGATCATTGGGTACAGCATTGCCACCCGGGCATTTGCTTTTTGTGCTGTTTCTTTTATGTGTGCGCGCCAAGATAACCTTGCATCCAGCTGAACACCAAGGTATTTCGCTTGTTTGCTTTGAGGTATTATTTCTTCGAAGAGAGTTAGTTCGCTGTGACTATTTTTGGTTTTCTTTTTAGTTTTTGAAAAGAGGAGTGTTACACTTTTTGTCACATTAATTTTGATCCTCCATTTTCTATACCACTTTTCTAGCTGTTCTAGGGATGTTTGTATTCTTTCATATGCTGCCTTCGCCGTCCACGACCTCGCTAGGAGTGCCGTGTCGTCCGCGTACAGCGCATATGTGACTCCGGTTGTTTTTGGTAGGTCATTTATATACAATGAAAACAAAATGGGTCCCAGGATGGATCCTTGCGGAACTCCTGCATTGATGGGCCTTAGGGTGGAGGTACTATTGCCTTGTGTAACTTGGAATTGACGATCAGATAGGTATGACATTATTAAGTTGATAAGGTAAGATGGGAAATTTAGCTGCAGTAATTTATGATAAAGTCCATTGTGCCACACTTTGTCGAACGCAGTAGCTATATCGAGGAAGACTGCTGCTGTGACCCGATTTGACTTAAAGCCATCAACTATTTCGTCTACAACTCTAGCTAGCTGCTGGGTGGTGGAGTGGCCCCTACGAAAACCAAATTGCTCATTAATTAGAATATTGTTATCGTTAATATGTTTGAGAAGCCTGGCGTAAATTACTTTTTCATATAGTTTAGAAATGCCTGTTAGGAGGCTTATGGGCCGGTAGTTCTGTGGGAATGTTGGGTCTTTTCCGGGCTTAGGAAACATAATGACATTGGATTTTTTGAGTGTTGAAGAAAAATGGGCGGTTCTATCATTGCATTAAAGATGTTTGTAATCAACACTATCACTTTGTCGGGTAAGTATTTAAGGGCAATGTTAGGGATACCATCCATTCCCGGGGCTTTTTTATTCTTTAAACAATATATGTGCGCTTTGGTTTCCGCCGGGGAGATGACTGCGTGTGGGGGTATGATATTATCATTGCTGTTTTCATCATTCAGATATTGGCGTATCGTGCGCTCTACTCTTCTGATATGTGATTGAGAGGCCGGGTCGTTGTTGGGCATAAATGTCTCCTCTAATGTATCGGCCATGGCAGCTGCTTTCTGTTTGTCCGAGTAAGCCATACCATTTTTCCCGTGTAGAGGGGGGTTACCTCTGCGTGGGCGTGTTAGTTTTCGGGTCATTTCCCAGAGTGATATATCAGTTGCTGCCAAACTTTCTAGCTTGTTTTTCCATTGTCTGTTTTTGAAATCCGCTATACGCGTTTTAATGGAACTCTCCATTTTATTTAGGAGTGCTTTGATGTGAGGCGTTCGGTGTTTCTGCCACAGCCTCCTTACTTTATTTTTTGCTTGGATTGATTTGACGATGTCTGGTGGTAATGTGTATGGTGCCTGGCTGTTATATGGTCTGGGAGGAGGTGTGCTTTTTGACAGTGCTGCGGTGATTGCTTGTGTTAGCTGGTCCATAGTATGATGTGAACTACTTATATACTAAAGCTAGAATAGCAGGCGAACCAATCTGGTTGATCCTTGTCCCTGATTGGTTCGGCGCGAGTACCACTGGGCCCTAACCAATCAGAACTCTCCTTCCATTAGTTAGGCCAGACTACTGGACCCCTCCCAATCCCAACTTAACTTATTCATTACATATCCATATTTATTTATTTTTATATTATATTTTTTTTTATTTTGTTATTACTCTGGTGTAAGCTGACCTGGGTTATCCCTTTCTTTTTCTGAGCCGTCCACTCCCTCCTCCTCATAAGTAGCGTTTCCTCTCTGTGTTAAGAACAACGGATGAGATAAGCAGAGTCTTAAGGAGGCATGGCATCAAGACCTTCTTTAATACTGATAAAAAAAATTGAACTCACTTTTACGATCAGTAAAACAATCCAATCCGTTCGATGTTTTCATCTTCATTATCACCCACTCATTATCTCGATTAGCCTCGTTGCAAAAATATGAGACGTTAAACCCAAATATCTATCCATCTTGTGGCATTTACAAGATTCCGTGCGTTTGTGGGCCCATGTGTGCCAGCTCCCTTCATATCTCACATCAATCGCAATAATGTTAAGTGTCTTTGATAGTCGTATCCAACTCTTGATTGGCTTTTCTAACTTTATTTCTAACCTATTCGAGTGACAAAGCACTGCCTACATTTCCCGTGCTGTGCAAACATGCACTTTTGTCATGAAATGTGGTGGGTGACATAACGGCATTCTTGTGGTCAAACGAAACTGTTTCATTGCTGTATACCCTGGTCTGTAGCTTGAACAGCTTGCAGCTCTCTTGTTGACTTCAAAATATGGCCGCGATGAAGTTTGCCCTACAGCGTCGGGGCAAGAACGAGCGGAAGAATAACTTCAAGAGTTAAGAATTTGGAAAATCAGGTCAAAAATATAATTTTCCCTGGATATTATAATTTTAGTATTTTTCTCTTTCAATATCTTTGCTTATGCAGCAAGCAATACTACCTAGCGGCATATTTTATAATTATTTCGACCTGGCTACATAGCTCGGTGGACAAGTTAAATCTAAGTGGGAGAACACATCTGTATTAGTAATCATCATAAAATGCAACCAAACGTTGTATTTTCGACGGCTCTGGCAATTGTTCGTCGTGCTACGCTCTCTTCTAAATTTTGTAGTGATGGAAGCAAATCTCGGATCCCAACAGGGTATTTTTATACATATAAACGCAAGGATATTAAAAAAAAAGAAAAATACAATATAAAAAAGAGTCGAAAAGGGATGGTTCTTGCAACACTGTCAGTGGATTCTCCTCTTACACACTTCAAAGCGATTAGCTCCCCTAACAACGTGAAACTTGTACGATGACGATTTAGTCTAGTAGACGTTTCCGATCGTTTTCGACGTCGTTGTACATTATGCGAATATGATAAGCTTAAAAAAACATCTAGTTTGGCCTAGCCCAGCCTAATCTTACAATCCACAGTCCAGTAAGGGCTCCTGGAATGTCGGTTTCCCTTGTATGAAGTATGGGGATCTCCTTTCAGCTTCGCACGTTTTAACCGCTCATTTTGATAGTCACAAGGGATGTCATTGGGGGATGATTGACTGTATATTTATCGCTTATTCGTTCATCCATTGTGTATTTTAGAAGTTCCATGTATTTGCTGTTTGTGCAACCTGTTATCACGCAACCATTATTTGATGATTTAACCATTGTGATTCCAAGTCTCTGTTTTGAAGACTGTGTTAGGATGGAGTGGACTTATACATAGAAAACCCAAATCGTGTGTTTCGAAATAAGTACAGTGCAAAATATGGATTTTTTACATTTAAGTTTTGAGGTGCCCCCGGAAGTAAAGTTTTCTGACATTTTGAAAATGTTAGTTATTTATAATAATAAAAAAAAAATTTTTTTGGAGAAGATCTAGTTGGAATAGTAGTAAAATTGGGTTCTTTAACCATAATTCCAAGTATGTAAATTATGGTTGCCATCAAGTAGAGTTTCAAGGTGCCCCAAAGTTCACAAAATTTGCTTAAAATATATGAAAAATGTCTTGCAGTTTTGCACATATCATGAAGTTTTTTTGCAACCATTGGCCATTTTTTATGTTTTTGACTGGTGTCCATAAGAACATTTAATGATCAGGTATATAAATATTTATTATTTGCGAGTGACAATGTATCTAATAAAAAATAAAATACCAAATGTGAGATATGAAGAGTTGGGCAACACAATTAAAGCTTTCCCAATTGTATGAAGAACTTATGTCATACGAGAATTGTGATAAACTTTTAAAAAATTTTGTCCACACACAGTTTTTCCAACAATTTAAAAAAATACTATACAACCAATATTAAATATAAAATAACTTAAATTTAAGCCATATATTATTAAAACATAATTACTACTTTCATAGTTACTTCATTATTTATCTTGCAAAACACCATCCTGGTGGCGCAAAATGACCTAACTGGTTGAAGCGCCCTTAAACCCAATACATTCAAATTCAAAATGAAACAGAAATGCTACACATCTAGAAATCCCGCTTTGCATCGAATTAAGGCATATTCTTGCGAGACAGAACTATTCCTTTAATTTAATGAAACAGTGTCTTGCTTGATGTCCGCAGACAGTTTCTGGAAAACTCCGTTACTAGTTTAATACATCGTTCACTGCTCGCGTGTTGTATGGTAAGAGTGGAATGGTATCATCATCTGATTCGAACCCACTCTCGACTGTAGCACTCAAATCATCAACAGCTGAATTATTGTGACGGGAAGGAGACTCAGTGACTTCAACGCTTTGCCGCCGTATCAGCTCAGTTTAGTTCGAAGCTTCAACTTTGAATGCTTCCAGGATTGACGATTTAAAGTATTCCTGATATTTTCTTATCGGTCCTTTAATTCAGAATGCGGCGATAGGTAATCACTTATCATATTATTTAGTGTCAGCTAGCATGCGAAGCGGAATATTTTCAGTGTGCCCATAACATCCATTCTTAGTGTCAATTTCTTTCTTTAAATCAACAAAGATGCTGTGATCTTCCGTACACGAAACACTACTCTTGCTTCAAACCTCATCAGTCCATCACTTCAAAATTTGCAAGAGTGTTGAGATATCACTTGCGGACTGAGGTTTTCGTTACAACGTACCCTACAAACATTTTTCGCTCCTGAGGTTTTCCTGAGGACTTCCCTTACGGGATGAGAGGTACTCCTCAGGAGTACCTTTCTCATATACTTATGACATGGGAGTGAGACGCTAAGAGGAGATAACAGGATGTATAACCCAGGGTCCTTCCCAGGTCTGCCCACAAAGGTAATAGTTCCCGACAGGCAGGTGACAGGTACACAGTGGGTAGTAGTGAGGAAGACCAAGGGTAATCCTGAGGAGGACCCAGGGCAATGCTGAGGAAGACTGTGGGTAGTAGTGAGGAAGACCAAGGGTAATCCTGAGGAGGACCCAGGGCAATGCTGAGGAAGACTGTGGGTAGTAGTGAGGAAGACCAAGGGTAATCCTGAGGAGGACCCAGGGCAATGCTGAGGAAGACTGTGGGTAGTAGTGAGGAAGACCAAGGGTAATCCTGAGGAGGACCCAGGGCAATGCTGAGGAACACAGTGGGTAGTAGTGAGGAAGACCAAGGGTAATCCTGAGGAGGACCCAGGGCAATGCTGAGGAAGACTGTGGGTAGTAGTGAGGAAGACCAAGGGTAATCCTGAGGAGGACCCAGGGCAATGCTGAGGAAGACTGTGGGTAGTAGTGAGGAAGACCAAGGGTAATCCTGAGGAGGACCCAGGGCAATGCTGAGGAAGACCCTGTGATGTTTAGTTCACCCCTCAGCCCCCCACTTCGTGAGTGGAGGTGTGGGAGGGGGAGGGGGGTGAACTTAACATCCCAGGGTCTTCCTTAGTTTTACCCTTGGGTGCAAAACAATGAATAGATATTCCGTGAATAAAATAAAATGCTTATTTTGAGCTTAAAAGTGAATTTAATTACAATAGAAAACAACAATATACATTTTTGCAAAATGACCTAACTGGTTGAAGCGCCCTTAAAGGTAGTATCTCGGTTTGAAGAGATGGATGATTGAAGAGGAGAAGTCAGACGAAGTGCAGTCCACACCCCAATCCCCTTTCCCCTTTCCCCTTTCCCCGCGCGCCCTCCTACTTGCCCCTTTCCTCCAGAGAGCCCCCTATTTCATCTTCATTATCACCCACTCATCGTCTTGATTAGCCAAGTTGCAAAAATATAAGACGTTTAGCCCAAATATCAATTAATCATGTTTTATTTGTGAACTAAACGTATCGTCAATTTCCCTGGAAGACCAAAATGCTATTTTATGTGATTAATACCTTGAGCCTAAATTATATAGAAAAGAGCTGAGAAACACAACACAAAAGAAAGTACTAGCACAGTTGCACTTGGGCATGGAAAAAGAGGTAGGCCTACACAAATTTCAAGATATAGTCTTAATTTTAAGGTTTCATTAAATTTCCTTCAACCCAGCCCATAGCACCCACTGTTGTCATCTGATAGAGGGATGGGTATTAATATTGAGTTAAAGTGCAAATGTAGTAATTGAGGTTACAAGTTAAGAAGTCAAAATGAATCCTTGTCTAGAAAGTATATTATTAGAGATATTATTTACTATTTACCTCTAGGTCTATATGCCTACAAAAAACATACCTTGATTTTACTGCAGCTTGTTCAATTCTTGTAGTTGAAAATGTAATTGACGTTTGTAACAACAAATTACAGATGTCTGTTGTGATCTGCTGAATTGCCCTGCTCACCAACTTCTGTGACATTGCAATTGTATGGGCTTGAGCAATTGCCTTCTGGTAACTGCCCGTTGCAAAAAATGACAAAGCCGCGAAAACCTATAAAGAGAGACACATTAGTGTCATGGTCTGTGGCCCTACTGGTAGGCGTACTACCTAAAAGCAGTTATTGATTTTACTTTTAATATCTAATAAGACATACCCTACACAAATTGGGTAGGCCTAGGTAGGCCTACGTCGGGGGTTTACATGTAAAGGTAGTAGGGCCTATAAATTGTAACCTAAGATCTTACCTCCATGGGTGAGCCTAGGCAACTAGAGGTTGGGTAAACCACTAGTATGGTTGAGTTAAGGGTAAACTACTGGTAGGCTAGGCCTACCTAGTTTTCATCCACTTTACATGGGCTAAGCTTAGGTGCTCGGAAAGATAATCATAACATCTTTTTGTACATGACTGATCTTAGTGAGGAACTTATTTCTAAATAGTATTTCAAGAAAGGTTTGGTTGGCCAACTTTTGTGCTTCAAAACTCTTAAAACACACCAACTTTGTGAACTTTAATTTTTTTGTTTATTTATTTATTTATTTATTAACGTATGTCCTTACAGTTTATTTGAATATAAGGACGGCTGGTGTAGAGTATCCCACTAGGCGGGGACTCCCTTCAGCCCGCAGTACAAAGAACATAGGAACATAAGAACATACAACAAAACAATAATATATACATAATATAGAGCACGTAATGTTTATTGACAAATAAGATAAAAAATCAACATGTATTCACTTAAGCCGTCGTCGTGGAATTTGCTCACATCCAAATCTAAAGATGGGAGGTCAAGACATATTGTTTACAGAAGTTGCTCGCTTCCTAGGAATGCTTTTTGACACAAAACCTTATTGGAAACCACATCTTCATCAACTTAAATCCAAATGCTCAAAGTCTCTTAATAGTGCGTTCTGTTAGAACACAATAGCACCAGAATATTGCGTTTCCGGCTACCAGCATGAAATTTGGTACACATGCTCATAAATATATAAGGTTTAAAACACCGTCGGGACCCAAGCTGTATCCGGATTATTTCGGCCGCCATCTTGGAAAATGTCACCCGAATCCCAGTTTTGCTCTACTAACTCGGAAACGGTAAAAGATATCAAAAATATTTCAGCTACAAAAGGATAACCAGTTATATATGGAACATGTTTTGTCTGAAACATTTTTTTATAGGATCAAAACCAAAGCGGCCATCTTGGAGTAAATGATGGCACTGTTTATTGTTTTCCCAAAAAAAGGGGCAACAGCTACATTTCGGATAACCAATGCCTACCACAAGTACTATTATGAACTTTTATATGTTCTACCAATTTTTGGAAAGTGGAACACAGATCCGCCATCTTGAAAAATGGCGGCCGAATGCCAGTTTTCCTCTATTCAGTCATAAACGGTAAGAGTTATCAAAAATGTTTAATTTACAAAAGTATCACCAGTTACATTAGGCACATTTTTTGTTTCAAACATTTTTTTGTAGGATCAAAACCAAAGCGGCCATCTTGGAGTAAATGACGGTAGGCCTATTGTTTTTGGTTTTCCCAAAAATGTTGCAACAGTGTTAATTTTCTGATAACCAATACCTATGGCATGTATTATTATGAACTTATATACGTTCTACCAACTTTTTGAGAGTGCAACACAGAGCCGCCATTTTGGAAAATGGCGGCTGAAACCCAGATTGACTCTTATAACTCGGAAACAGTAAAATATATAAAACAAGTGGTAGTAACAAACGTGTAAAGCGTAACAAGACGAACATTTTTTGTTTCCAACAACTAGTGATAAGATATCGGTTAAAAGGGTTTACAGCTTTACAAGCTTCAGAATCAGAATAAGCAGGACATCTCTGTAGAGAGCAATGAATGAAGCGTCTAGAGACTTTGAGAGAGAAAAGGCGAGCACTGAAAGGCCACCGAAAATCTAATGTAATCACCTGTTTGCTATCTGAATGTCAAAGTAGTGAAGATGACGACGACTATGTTACATGTTGTTAAGCTGTTGTAATAGATGGTGCTGCCTTAGTTCATTCTTTGAACGCAAAAACATCAAAGACATTATGATTACTGCACGAAGGTGTTTTTACCTGCGATTAATCGTCTCTTGAACTTTCAGAGAGTAGACGTAGTGTTTGATAGGTACTTGCCAGGTAGCCTTAAAGCTGACACACGAATGAAACGAGGTTCTGGAAAAGAGATTGTTGTCAGACCAACAACACCCTAGCCTAAAGTATTTAGTAAGTTCTTGCTGGTTGATGGCAATAAAAAACAACTATTCCACCTTTTAGCATCTTACATCTCTTCACTTGAAACCAATGGCAAGATAGTGGTTTGTACTGACGAAGATTCAGTAATATTTGCAGGTCCTTTAAGCAGCAGTGACGATCTTGCCCCATGTTCACATGAAGAAGGCTTCGGATTCTTACTCTTCCATCCACCCTTATCATGTCTGCAGCTGTATTCGTTCGTGCCAACTCCGACCTATTCCCACTCAGTACTTCATGCCATTCCCACGAAACTAGATCTAGATCTAATATCTTTTACAAGCCCTTTAACCTTCATTCATTCAAACATAGCCCCCAATACCAATGCATGAAAATATACAATCATCTGCCGCCATCAACAAAACAAGCAGCATCATTACCTTCCTTCAAATACAAACTTAAATCTTTCCTATTAACTAATACATTTTATAATCTGGATGAATTCTTTGCTTTCTCCACTGCCCAACCCATGGATTAATATGATGTTGCTTACTATAAATGTTAATTTTAGCTTTCTTAAATACCTATTTTATTATTTTATGTCTGGTTTGTTGTATACCATTAATTTTAAGATACTTATTGACGATGTCCATACATGTATTATGTATATGTCTGCGGACGAAATAAATTGAAATTGAAATTGAAGCGGACACCAGACTAATGTTCACGTGAAAAGTGCATTTCTCTCGGGCCACAAAAACATTTTGATAAGCACTGTGGACTCGGGTGGTTTTGCTATTGCTGCTGCTGCCTTCCATGAATTGAAGAAACTTGGTATGCATGATCTTTAGATTGAGTATGGTGTTGGAAAGATCAGAAAGCACTTGTCACTTTCACGGTTCCTGGAACACATATTTCCAAACATGTGCGAGGCAATGCCTTTCTTTCATGCATATACTGGCTGTGATAAAGTATCCGCATTTCACGGTGTTGGCAAAAAAAAGCGTGGAATGTCTAGAAGACGATGCAAGAACCCATGACAGGTATATTCATTCGATTGTCAACATCAAACAAAATAAAGAGGATTTTGAGAAACTACAGCTCTTCACTGTACTTATGTATGATATGACAAGCCAAACGGAAACAGTGAATGAGTGCTGACGAATTCTCTATACTCAAAAAAATCGAGCTGTGGAAAGTATACCTCCAACCGAAGAAGCATTGCGCCAACACCTAAACCGAGCAATGCTTCAGTCGCATATTTGGAGACTGTGCTTGCAGCTTCTACCCGACATACCTCATGCAACCAGACCAGCTGGGGATGGAAGTAATCACATTCTGTTGGGGATGAAAACGCAATCGAACCACTTTGGAGGGTTTTGTCACAAGCTTCTGACGAATGCTCCGAATTCATTAGTTGTCGTTGCAAAACGATGTGTGTTAGAAACTGCAAGTGCTAGCGTTTCAATTTGAAGTGCACTGCTTTGTGTACGAGTGATGGACAGTGCTCCTATTAAACTCTTCTTAAGACATGGTTCCTTTTCACCCTTGCGAAGATGAGGCGGGTTTAGGGGATAAAGCTGTATACCCTTTTAACCGACAACTTATCACTAGCTGTTCGAAACAGAAAAATGTTCATCTTGTTACGCTTAACTATTTTGGTGCTTCCACATGTTTTGTATCTGTTACTGTTTCCGAGATATAAGAGTCAATCTGGGTTTCAGCCACCATTTTCCAAAATGGCGGCTCTGTGTTCCACTCTCAAAAAGTTGGTAGAACGTATATAAGTTCATAATAATACATGCCGTAGGTATTGGTTATCAGAAAATTAACACTGTTGCAACATTTTTGGGGAAAACGAAAAACAGTGCCATAATTTACTCCAAGATGGCCGCTTTGGTTTTGATCCTATAAAAAAATGTTTCATACAAAACATGTTCCTTATGTAACTAGTAATACGTTTGTAACTTAAATATTTTTGATATCTTTAACCGTTTCCGAGTTGATAGAGACAAACTGGGATTCGGCAGACATTTTCCAAGATGGCGGCCGAAATAATCCGGATACAGCTTGGGTCCCGACAATTTTTTGAGCCTTATATATTTGTTAACATGTGTACCAAATTTCATGCTGGTAGCCGGAAACGCAATATTCTGGTGCTAACAGAACGCACTATAATATCCTACGAATACTCAGCAATACAACCTGGGGGGGCAGACCGCACCGTCATGCTCCGGTTATAACGTTCCCTTATTAGGTCAAAACTCGATATTTCGCACTCAAATTATGGGAGTGGTAATTAAAATATAACGTACCAGCCTCATCTTCAAGCTGAATTGGTTCCCCTCGGAGGAGCGAATGAAGCCGGAGCTGAGGCCGGCCTGACCTCAAGCTCAGCCGCGGTAGAGCTCAACGTGACAGCGTCAGAGTCAAACTCGCTCTCCACACCTAGAAGTAGGTATGGCATTGCCAAATCTAGGTGTGGATCTTCTGGAAGATCAGACACAGACGGTCCACCACCGGTTGCCACTTGGTGCCATTTGGTGCTGAGTTGATAAGAGGGTTATTTCTGTGGGGCAATCTACCCTACCACAATCACTATTAATTCCTGAACGAGCCGCGACATATATCACCCTCATCCTTGACAACCAACTGAGCATCTAACTTAGGACTGTGTTATGTATAAGGGATAACTGGACCATCCAGGAAAGAAGCGTATGATAGGGGAAACTCCTTCAAAAACATTTTCCTATGAATGTCCCGTTCCCACCATGCTGAACATTTCTTATACTTTCCATTCCCTCCTGTAGGTGACTGTCGATACCCAACCGAAGCCCCTTGCATGTCCGGTCGGGATATTAGTTTCCCGACTCGACGATGCCCAGAAACAACCCCTTCCTCACCCCCTTGCTGGCCATCTTGATCCCTATGTTGTGCCTTAGAGGCTTGAAACTGTACACAGTCTCTAATAATGTGCCCTTGTTTTTCACAAAAGAAACAAACAGGCCTGCCGCCTGTATTCCGTTGATTCGTCCGGTGATATACTACCCCTGAAGGACCGGGTCGACTGTCTTGTGAAACCGATTGGGATTCGAACTGATGCAACCGGGTAGTCAGAGCCGATACTTGCTTCGCTAAGTCTCTAACCACAACAACCATGGACTGCTACCTTATCGCGGTGGGCAGGTTTGCGTGCTTTAATGATTCCTGGAGCTATGCCGGCGGAAGCGTGTGCTTCTGGTAGGGCCACCCTAGCCGGACAGGTCGAGGAGGAGAAGTCAGACGAAGTGCAGTCCACACCCCAAGCCTCTTTCCTCCACCTTCCCCTTTCCACCCCGCCCTCCTATTGGCCCCCTTTTTCATCTTCATATATCACCCACTCATTGTCTCGATTAGCCTCGTTGCAAAAATATGAGACGTTAAGCCCAAATAATCAATCAATCGAAACAGCCGTGTCCGTTGACGACATTATGGGCGCCACCGTTTGAGGAAGAAAACCCTCTACAACCGTACCATTACGAACAGCTTCTACCTGCCCTGGGACTGCTACCTTATCGTGGTGGGCAGGTTTGCGTGCTTTGTTGATCCCGAGAGCTATGCCGGCGGAAGCGTATGCTTCTGGTAGGGCCACCCTAGCCGGACTGGTCGAGGAGGAGAAGTCAGACGAAGTGCAGTCGACACCCCAATCCCCTTTCCTCCCCTTTCCCCTTTCCTCACGCTCCCTCCTACTTGCCCCATTCCTCCAAACAGCTCCATATTTTATCTTCATATATCACCCACTCATTGTCTCGATTAGCCTCGTTGCAGAAATATGAGACGTTAAGCCCAAATATCAATCAATCATCAACGAACAGCTTCCACTTGCTGAAGTGTGTCCAATAACGCATCGACTGTTGGGAAACTCTTCCCTACCACCCCCTCTGCCAAGTCTGGTCGAAGACCACGGATACACCACTGTACCCTATCGGCATTTGACATCTTAATGTAGACTTTGTCACACAAACGAAGACGGTCGAAAATATAGTCTTTGGAAGACTCACCCAGCCGTTGAAGCCTCTGCCCTAAAAGGAGTATCCAGTATTGAATGTTGCCCTTATGTTTTCCAAAAACATGAAGGAATTGAGCTTTCACAGCCGCCCACTGCAGAAGCTCCGGCGCTGTAGCGTCTGCAGGTGCCTCCACAGTGTCATACCAAGTTAACTGAATACCTAACAAATACAAATACAACATGGACAGCTTCTTGTCGTCCACCCATCCATTCGCTTTCGCCGCCCTCTCAAACGCTGCCATCCACCTATCGGCATCATCCGCCCCCGCCTGAAACATCGTAGGCACAACCTGTGGAGGCTGCATGTTGTCTACAGCAGTTTCCGCTACAAGCACACCAACCAATACACCACCGAACTCGTCTACAAAGCTACTAGGAGGAAAATGTGTCAATAAAGTCTTCTCAGCAATCTGGTTCGACTCACCCTGCGTCACTCTAGCATACTCCAGCAAGCGTTCAGCAGTCTGCAGATTACAAGTTCGCCAGTACTCCCACACCACGAAAAACACGCCGCAAAGTACAATCGTCTGGGACCCGAAACATGCGCTAGATATTCCTTAGACCGCAAGCCAAACAACCTCCAAAGCAAAAGAAAGATGAAGACACAGACAAACCAAACTGACGTTCAAACTTATCGCGGTTAAAACCTACCCGGAAAATGACTAAAAATGACTCCTACATATTAACTGTATACACTGTACAGTGCTTGCATGTTCTCTCCTACATAATGACTGTATACACTGTACAGTGCTTGCATGCTCTCTCCTACATAATGACTGTATACACTGTACAGTGCTTGCATGTTCTCTCCTACATAATGACTGTATACACTGTACAGTGCTTGCATGCTCTCTCCTACATAATGACTGTATACACTGTACAGTGCTTGCATGTTCTCTCCTACATTATGACTGTATACACTGTACAGTGCTTGCATGCTCTCTCCTACATAATGACTGTATACACTGTACAGTGCTTGCATGTTCTCTCCTACATAATGACTGTATACACTGTACAGTGCTTGCATGCCCTCTCCTACATAATGACTGTATACACTGTACAGTGCTTGCATGCTCTCTCCTACATAATGACTGTATACACTGTACAGTGCTTGCCTGCTCTCTCTCACATAATGACTGTATACACTGTACAGTGCTTGCATGCTCTCTCCTACATAATGACTGTATACACTGTACAGTGCTTGCATGTTCTCTCCTACATAATGACTGTATACACTGTACAGTGCTTGCATGCTCTCTCCTACATAATGACTGTATACACTGTACAGTGCTTGCATGTTCTCTCCTACATAATGACTGTATACACTGTACAGTGCTTGCATGCTCTCTCCTACATAATGACTGTATACACTGTACAGTGCTTGCATGCTCTCTCCTACATAATGACTGTATACACTGTACAGTGCTTGCATGCTCTCTCCTACATAATGACTGTATACACTGTACAGTGCTTGCATGCTCTCTCCTACATAATGACTATACACTGTACAGTGCTTGCATGCTCTCTCCTACATAATGACTGTATACACTGTACAGTGCTTGCATGCTCTCACCTACATAATGACTATATACACTGTACAGTGCTTGCATGGTCTCTCCTACATAATGACTATATACACTGTACAGTGCTTGCATGCTCTCTCCTACATAATGACTGTATACACTGTACAGTGCTTGCATGCTCTCTCCTACATAATGACTGTATACACTGTACAGTGCTTGCATGCTCTCTCCTACATAATGACTGTATACACTGTACAGTGCTTGCATGCTCTCTCCTACATAATGACTGTATACACTGTACAGTGCTTGCATGCTCTCTCCTACATAATGACTGTATACACTGTACAGTGCTTGCATGCTCTCACCTACATAATGACTATATACACTGTACAGTGCTTGCATGGTCTCTCCTACATAATGACTATATACACTGTACAGTGCTTGCATGCTCTCTCCTACATAATGACTGTATACACTGTACAGTGCTTGCATGCTCTCTCCTACATAATGACTGTATACACTGTACAGTGCTTGCATGCTCTCTCGTACATAATGACTGTATACACTGTACAGTGCTTGCATGCTCTCTCCTACATAATGACTGTATACACTGTACCGTGCTTGCATGCTCTCTCCTACATAATGACTGTATACACTGTACAGTGCTTGCATGCTCTCTCGTACATAATGACTGTATACACTGTACAGTGCTTGGATGCTCTCTCCTACATAATGACTGTATACACTGTACCGTGCTTGCATGCTCTCTCCTACATAATGACTGTATACACTGTACAGTGCTTGCCTGCTCTCTCCTACATAATGACTGTATACACTGTACAGTGCTTGCATGCTCTCTCCCACATAATGACTGTATACACTGTACAGTGCTTGCATGCTCTCTCCTACATAATGACTGTATACACTGTACAGTGCTTGCATGCTCTCTCCTACATAATGACTGTATACACTGTACAGTGCTTGCCTGCTCTCTACTACATAATGACTGTATACACTGTACAGTGCTTGCATGCTCTCTCCTACATAATGACTGTATACACTGTACAGTGCTTGCATGCTCTCTCCTACATATTGACTGTATACACTGTACCGTGCTTGCATGCTCTCTCCTACATAATGACTGTATACACTGTACAGTGCTTGCATGTTCTCTCCTACATAATGACTGTATACACTGTACAGTGCTTGCATGTTCTCTCCTACATAATGACTGTATACACTGTACAGTGCTTGCATGCTCTCTCCTACATAATGACTGTATACACTGTACAGTGCTTGCATGCTCTCTCGTACATAATGACTGTATACACTGTACAGTGCTTGCATGCTCTCTCCTACATAATGACTGTATACACTGTACAGTGCTTGCATGCTCTCTCCTACATAATGACTGTATACACTGTACAGTGCTTGCATGCTCTCTCCTACATAATGACTGTATACACTGTACAGTGCTTGCATGCTCTCTCCTACATAATGACTGTATACACTGTACAGTGCTTGCATGCTCTCTGCTACATAATGACTGTATACACTGTACAGTGCTTGGATGCTCTCTCCTACATAATGACTGTATACACTGTACAGTGCTTGCATGCTCTCTCCTACATAATGACTGTATACACTGTACAGTGCTTGCATGCTCTCTCCTACATAATGACTCTATACACTGTACAGTGCTTGCATGCTCTCTCCTACATAATGACTGTATACACTGTACAGTGCTTGCATACTCCCTCCTACATAATGACTGTATACACTGTACAGTGCTTGCATGCTCGCTCCTACATAATGACTGTATACACTGTACAGTGCTTGCATGCTCTCTCCTTCATAATGACTGTATACACTGTACAGTGCTTGCATGCTCCCTCCTACATAATGACTGTATACACTGTACAGTGCTTGCATGCTCTCTCCTACATAATGACTGTATACACTGTACAGTGCTTGCATGCTCTCTCCTACATAATGACTGTATACACTGTACAGTGCTTGCATGCTCTCTCCTACATAATGACTGTATACACTGTACAGTGCTTGCATGCTCTCTCCTACATAATGACTGTATACACTGTAAAGTGCTTGCATGCTCTCTCCTACATAATGACTGTATACACTGTACAGCGCTTGCATGCTCTCTCCTACATAATGACTGTATACTCTCTCCTACATAATGACTGTATACACTATACAGTGCTTGCATGCTCTCTCCTACATAATGACTGTATACGTTTAGCAGTGCTTGCATGCTCTCTCCTACATAATGACTGTATACACTGTACAGCGCTTGCATGCTCTCTCCTACATAATGACTGTATACTCTCTCCTACATAATGACTGTATACACTATACAGTGCTTGCATGCTCTCTCCTACATAATGACTGTATACACTGAGCAGTGCTTGCATGCTCTCTCCTACATAATGACTGTATACACTGAGCAGTGCTTGCATGCTCTGCAGATTCTATATTATTATTATAATGTTTATTATTATTACTTTTATTATTATTATTATTATTATTATTTTTCACACATACATATATATATATACATATATATATATACATATATATATATATATATATATATAAATATATATATATATATATATATATATATGTATCCTGACCCCATTCCATGTGAAAGTAAGGCAAACACCACCGCATCAGTGCTTTCCTCGGACCAGATGGCGTATCTTTCAAAATTAACAATAGAACCGCGCCGCCCCGCACCTCCACCTTCTACAGCAGTGGGTATACAGACAACGCGCGCCTCGGCTGACAATAGTCACTAGTCAGTCGACGTTAGGCTGTTGAATGAGAAGGACGTGATAGGGACTCGTAAACATGCCAGATGCAATTCTGGCGGAACGTAGAGCAATGGTTGACAGACTTCGGTCTGCACCAGTATACTCACACAAGCGGCGGAATATCCCGGTAGACAACAAATCCATATAAATATATATATATAAATAAATAAAATTAGTAGACTATCAAAAGAATGACAAAGTGTAATTAAATTATCCATGGCAGCATTTGCAGACTGTTCTATTTAAAAATGTCAGTTTGTTCTAGCTTCATAACGGAACCGCCAAAGCTGGTCATCATCCTCGTCTGTCAGTCATCGCTGTCAGTCTTCGCTTGCATGAAGGTTTATGATTATTGGCCCAACTCCTTGGGTATCCATGCCCATTTCTGTGACCCTTATCAGTTTTTCACAGTGGTCGACTCGTTTTGACCCATTCCGCTGCTGTTATGGCCTCTAGGGCATCCTCGCAAACTTTTTTAGTGTTTTTCACTGTGTGTTCTCCGTTCCACCCAATAATGTCATTGAAGCTTTGTTTGGTAGAAGGCCCTATTTACTAACAAATTGAATAGGTTAGTGCATTTAGACTTATCCCTAAGAAGTAGTTTAATTACGTTACTCTAGCAACCACAGTGGAACAAGAGTTGCAAGCATAAGTTTAAATTAAAATGAGAACGGCCATAGTAACCATAGGATACAGCCCGTCTGGGCCTGGGGAAAAATATACCCATAGTGACTCTGCTAGTCGTAAGAGGCGACAAAAGGAGGCCCGGTTCCTCCCCCCCCCCCCCCCCCCCGTCCCACTGTCCCACTGAATAATTCTCCTCCACTTGGCCCTGCCCTTCCTTGCTGGACTCCCGTATGACGACTCACGCGACGTACAATGGATCTGATTCGGATGTGGCTTTATTCTTCATTATCATCTTTCTCATATTCATTATCACCCGCTCATCGTCTCGATTAGCCATCGTTGCATAAATATGAGTCGTTAAGCCCCATTAATTAATCAATCAATCGATCTATTCCCAGTGTTATTTGTTTTATCTTTGCTATCTCTCCTCACTATATACCCCTATCCATTGTCACAACAGTCAAGATACAATTCAAACTGGTCGGTCCAATACCTCCAAGACCAACCAAATGAAAAAAGAAGAAGAATAAGAAGAAGAACTCGACACACGGAAGCGGCACTCGCCCATGCATAAAGGCCAAACCAGCAATGTCTTCAAATGTGTGTTCTTCATAGGTTATAAGAACTCACTTTTTACACAATAGTAATCAGTATCTTCAAGGTTTTGTAACTGGGCATCATCTTATTTAAATCCACCTTTTTTGTCTGAAACAACCATTTAGTTGCAAGATGGCGGAGGACGAAATCACAAGGATCGTTACAACCAAGCCTGGTGTCCTGGCGTTCGGTGAAGGCCTGCCTGCTGGACCGAGCATTGAGTCGTTCTTCCAAGATGAGACCGTCGTTCAGGTGTCTTGCGGTTCGAACCACTCTGCAGTTGTCTGCGCATCTGGCCGAGTCTACACTTTCGGGAAGAATCAAGACAACGGATGTGTTAAGAACGATGGTGACCAGGTCACTGAGCCGAGGCTTGTTGACACTCTCAGCTCTGTTAGTATAACTCGAGCTGTTTGTGGAATTGGATACACCATGTTCCTCACTGACAGGGTTATATTCATGTGGGATGAATGATCAAGGTCAGCTTGGCCTCGGTCACATAAAAAAAGCCCCCACACCCATCCTGGTTGCCGGTCTGCCGCCCATCAAGAAGGTTGCTGTTTGTCTGCACACGGTGGTTCTTGCCGACGGCGGTGAGGTGTAAGTGTGTGGATACAACAAGTTTGGCCACTTAGGACTTGGTCATACAAAGCAGCAAACCTCATTCACCCGCGTGACCAACCTCCCCGAGGCCATTTTTGACATTTCGTGTGGCGGGTACCATTCAGTTCTTGTCTTGGCCTCTCGGTCACTCTTGATAACTGGGCGGAATAACGAATGCCAGCTTGGTTTTGACGTAGGCGGCTACTCGATACTTCCATTCACCCTAATCTTCTTTGGCATCTGATAATTTTATTCGTGTTAATACGATGTCATCTCGAATGAAGGAAGCTGCGCGTATCCGTTTCCTACCAAGTTCGGACGTGTACAATTGTATTGGGTTGTTCCCGAAAAAGGGAAAATTAAATGGACAGGGTTGTGGCGAGCAGGACAGCGGGTCTCTCCCTGCCAGCGCCTCCCACCACTATCCCCATGGCCCGTCTGAACAGTAGGAAGAATAGGCCCAGAGTGACTCTGCTAGTAGAGGCAACGAAAGGAGACCCTGTCCCTTTCCCCCCCACTGTCCCACTGAATATTTCTCCTCCCACTTGGCCCTGTCCTCCCTTGCTGGACTCCCATATGGCGACCCACGCGACGTACAATGGATTCGGATTCGGCTTTTTTCTTCATCATCATCTTTCTCATCTTCATTATCACCCGCGTGTCGTCTTGATTAACCATTGCTGCAAAAATATGAGACGTTAAGCCTCATCAATCAATCAATCAATCGTTTTATTGCGTATAACTTGTACATACCATTTATGCAAAACACTTGCAGAGACTTATGTTTCGTTTTTTGGCTGGTGTATACAAAAGAGTCCTTCCACTCTCATAAAAGCACCTAAAGCGACTTTCCAGTACATCAAAACAACGTTCAATGCAGCTCCTAGTGGACATATGGCTGTTATTGTAGCGTGTTACGGCGCCAGGATCCGGGTTTCGTACAGGTGTTGGAAGGATGGCCTCCAACGGATATCCTGAGGCTCCTGTCAAATAACAAGCAGCACATGATACCATCAGTTTACAGAGCTAGAAGTATTAGTGAAAGAGCATAGGCCATCTGGTATACGGAAAGAGAAGTATATAACAATACATATTCATATGGGATGTGCCTGATCACAATAGCAGCAGGCCTACACTAGACTTATAGTCTCCAATTATTATCTTCTTGAATTTAGGATCTATTGTCGAAGTTAAGCATTTGTAATAAGAAGGCCTAGCATGTTCTGAGCTTCTTTTAATTAAATAACCAGATGTCCTCCCAGAATCCAGGTGGTCTTTAATATGGCTTTGCCGTCAGACAAAACTATCGTGTGTGCTGCCAAGTCATTGCACACTTACATTGACAATGACAATCCGCAACTGGGCGTCGCAAATGGCCTGAACATTGATTTTAATGTTTTCCATGTCTATTAACATAATTCGGTTCGTCCTCATTTGGGGCTTTCACCGATATATGGGTGCCGTCGACGCAACCAATAACGTTAGGGAACTGGGCCATACCATAGTAATCTGATAATATAATAAAATAGGTAACTTAGTTTATAGTAATAACATCTAACCTAGACCTAAGTTACAAGTTTGAGTACATCGGTAAGCAGAAGCCCTTGATTTAGGCAAGTTTACGCCTTGAACCACCTTGCACTTTTTGACACAGACCTAGCCTAGCCTTGCCTTAGGCTTAGGCCTAGACCTTGGCCCTAAACCTATTTTAGACCTAGAGCCCTAGCCTAGTTTTAGGCTTCGGCCTAGGGCCTATCTAGACCAAGCATGTAGGCCTACATCTAGAACATGTCTTCAGTGTAGACTTGAGATCTATATATAATGTTATTGAGTCTTCTCTTGCACTAACCTGCCTAAATTCTGGCAATTTGGTTAGCACTGGCCAGCGGTTATCAAATACTGCTTGGAGCAATCGCAACCATAGCTTCACAAGATGTTTTGAGGACACGGCTGCAGCTATACTGGCCTATCCCAGCCACGTTCCGCAATACATTTTGAAAGCTAGCTAGTGCCATATATCGTTAAGATATTAGCACCTGTGTGTGGACTGGTAACGTATGTGATCGAGCCGTAGCCCTGCCCAACACTGGCTCGAGCTCGTCACACAGTTCTATGATTACGTGACGAGGAAACCGATAGTTTCTCATCAGATCGTTGTCCGAGAGATTTAAAGGATCGAGCCTGTCCCTAAAAACTCGCCGTGGCCTTTCGACATGGTCATAAACCTCTTAAACACCAAACGCGATTCAAGCACCGAAAGAACATGTCTTGAAGGTTAAGTTGACGTCTGCGGCATGGGCGGTGACCATCTGTTGTTGTCATCGTCTGCTAGGCCTAGGCCAACGCCAACCTAACCTAACCTATAATTTCGCAGGAAATAAAAAGTATTTCAAACAGGAAATGATTGTAATACGTTCTTGCTAAGTATTTATTTTATATATACATTTAGCCTTCAAATTAGAACACAAGTGACCCGTCTCGGCCCGGGGTAGAATAGGCCAAGAGTGACTCTGCTCACGTACGAGGCGACAAAAGGAGACCCTGCCCCTCCCCCCCATCCCACTGTCCCACTGAAGATTTCTCCTCCCACATGGCCCTGCCCCCTGCCCAGGGACTGCTACCTTATCGTGGTGGGCAGGTTTGCGTGCTTTCTTGATCCCGAGAGCTATGCCGGCGGAAGCGTATGCTTCTGGTAGGGCCACCCTAGCCGGACTGGTCGAGGTGGAGAAGTCAAACGAAGTGCAGTTTACACCCCAATCCCCTTTCCTCCCCTTTCCCCTTTCCACACTCTCCCTCCTACTTGCCCCTTTCCTCCAAATAGCCCCATATTTTATCTTCATATATCACCCACTCATTGTCTCGATTAGCCTCGTTGCAGAAATATGAGACGTTAAGCCCAAATATCATCTTTAAACTCCTGCCACAAAGCAGGAGTTAAATTTTCGAGTTAAATAACCCCCAAAACTGGGGTACTTCCTTTTGTGGACTCGGAAACTGGAGTAAAGCGTGGCCTACTTTAAAAAAAAAACTCTTTTATCTTAACGTCGCTTTGTAGATTCGGGCATAGGGGTGATAATTGATGCTTCTCCTCAATGGTTCAACATACCTTGGTGCTAGTTTGGCTGAAAAATTGGCATTGCATCTGAAATTGCATAATTCTTCTTGTAGAATTGGCCGACGTGATAAGTTATAGGTCTTCTCCGCAGGTTATACCTTAGGGCACTGCTTTGATACGCTGCGTCGTTTCTTTTCTTGACCTCTTTGTCCTGCCTAGGGGCTGCTACATTATCGTGGTGGGCAGGTTTGTGCGCTTTGATGATTCCTGGAGCTATGCCGGCGGAAGAGTATGCTTCTTGTAGGTTCTGGACAGTCAGGCGAAATGCAGGCTACAACCCACTCCCTTTTCCTCCCACTTCCCCTATCCTCCCCGCACACCTACTTGCACCTTTGCTCCAGACGCCCCCCTATTTCATCTTCAAATTTCACCCACCCATCGTCTCGATTAACCTCGATGCAAAAATGTGAGACGTTAAGTCCAAATATCCATCCATCCATCAGAATTGTCGGTCGCCAAAACACATTCCAAATCGCCCAAATCGCGACAAATCGCCCAATCTGACAACCCTGATTGTTAGCCGAGGCGCGCGTTCGTGAGAGCGAGTCTGTATCCCCCACTCCTGTAGAAAGTGGAGATGCGGCGCGATCAACAAACGAGATGCACAAAGATTCCCAATAGCATGGAAGCCAATCCTGACCCCATTTCGTGTGAAACCAAGGCAAACACCACCATCATAAAAAAATGAACGCCCGAGAACCAGTGCTTTCTTCATGCAACATGGCCCAGCCCTCAAAATTAACAATAGAACCGCGCCGCCCCGCACCTCCACCTTCTACAGCAGTGGGTATACAGACAACGCGCGCCTCCGCTGACAATAGTCAGTCCAAGCTAGGCTCTTGAATGAGACGGACGTGATAGGGACTCGTGATCATGCCACTGCCAGATGCAATTCTGTCGAAATGATGGAACAATGGTTGACAGACTTCGGCTTGCACCAATTTGTGTCTGTCTATTCCTAGGGTACCATGGCCATTGGCCAATGCTCTAGGCCACAGATACCCAGACCTAGCCTAATGCCTGTCCTAGAACTTAAAGGGGTTCTCACCCGCTAGATTTATTTTTTACCATATGATCTACTGCACCACACCAATCGATAATGAACCATTAAACATCGTGAGTTAAAACCTGTGGATTGTTATTAATTAATTAAATTTCTGGTTAACTGCCGCGGCGACTGTTGGTGTCAGCCGGCTTTTGGTGCGAGTGTACTTATCATCTTCCTCATCTTCATTATCACCCGCTCATCGTCTCGATTAGCCATCGTTGCATAAATATGAGACGTTAAGCCCCATTAATCAATCAATCAAAACCGAAATACGCAGAAAAGAAAGACGCAGCGAAAAGTATTACATCATTTTTTTTCGGAGCAGAATCCTCCAAGGTCCCAAGGCATACAGGTCGTCCCAATGCTATTTCTTATGGGAGATTTTCGCCGATGGGACCTAGCTCAAAAATCACTAGTTTTGATATTTTTTTCCCGGGTTATGGTGAACCCGATTTTTTGTCTTTTAATCGCTAATTTCATAGCTAATTAGCCTTAGTTAAACATATTTTTTTGGTGTAGCGGGTGAGAACCCCTTTAAGGCAGTCCAGGCCTAGCCTAGGGCCAAGGCCAAGGCAGGCCTAGGGCTGGGCCTAGCAAAACCCTTCATTCCCTCCTTTCCTTCCTCTTCCTTCCTCCTGTCCTTTCCTCCTGCAGTTCCATTCTTTAAAGGTTTGGTTAGAATTATTGTCTTTGTTGTTGTTACGCCTACGGATCAACACCACCTAGATCGGTTTTTTCTATCTAATTATTCGTCTAGGAAGCCGTGGCCAGCCATGACAAGTGGGCTTCTTGAAGAGCATGTCCAAAGCTGTAAGTAGGTAGTGGCTAGTAGTTAGTGGCTAGCAGGCGAAAATCACATTGGAACACACCCTAACATTGCAAAGTGTCTCATCTTCGTCCGAAGTCTTTAATTCTATAGTTTTGTGTGTACCACCAACCTTAATAACAAATTGATCCCGAGATTGTACAACCGGCCTTTAGTCGATGAAGTAGGCCAAATATTAGAATTGAGGGCGTATCTCAATTCGAACATTAGCCTGCTTCGCCTACTGGCTAGAGGAGTCGGTTATACCTGTGTAATGTATACATGGCGAAACAGTACCTCTGTGGCGAGCAAGAGCGGCGCGGGAAACCGCCATTATTCGTGGCAGTTGGGCGGCCTTAATGAATCGCCCACGATAGCGCTGCCTCTGGTGCTCCATCTAAGCGGGGTGCACAATCGCCCGGCAACGGTAACGATAAAAGTTAGTGAAACGATAAAAAACGCACAATAGCCTTCCCGTTCCAACCTTCTAGCCCGGTAACGATAACGGCAAAGTTGGATTCGATATTACCGGAACCAAAACCTTCTAGCCCGGTAACGATAACGGAAAAGTTCGACTTGGTCGATGTGTTGGTTAAGATTCTGGCACTTAGCCCCACACTCTTTTTTTATGCTCAGTAGGGGCACTTATGCCGGACATTTTGTTATTACGTTTGGTAGCATATGATTTAATCCACATCTCCCCCCCCCCAAATGTAGGAACCCCGGTCTTACACCCCCTACAATACATGATTTCGTACGCCTTCTCTTGGCAAATTGATCAGATAATTATCTAAAGTGTTTGAGCTGAAATTCACATTTCTATCACAAAACCCGAGTAATTAAGGTAATCTAATCCATAATGTCTAGTTCACAAGTCAAAGGTCGTATAATCAGATAATGTTTACAAGTGAGGTCAAGTATGATTTGTTTTTAGGTGTATGCAAATTTTAAGAAATCACTATGCCAAAATCTGTAGGATTTGTACTTTAGAAAATCATCAAAATGAGCTTGCTCTCTTCTCTTTACAGAGCCTTTCGTTGTGGATTGTTTAAAGTCTTTTTTTATGTGCTTGTCTGACTTTGTGAGCGTTTGCTTGGTCCAGTTCGCTGATTCTCCTGGAGGCAAAGGTGTTGTTGGTGCTTGAGTGTTACTTTCCTCTTTGAGTTTTATGACCTGTTGTTCAGTGAAGCGTAAGCGCGACCTTCAGCCAAGATATCATCCAAGCGTCGCTTCTGTATTGCGTAAAGCGTATCTTCTAAGCCGGCAGAAGCAGTGTGGAGTATGATTTGAGATTTCATTTCCCTCGAGAAATCATGGAATTGGCACGTTTTATCAAGTTTCACGAGTTTGTAATGAAACTGTTCTAGAGATTCTCCGTTAGCGGTGCGGACCTGTCTGAAGTTCATTATCTTCATTCCACATTCACACGAGGCGCGAATTTTATTGAAAGCTTTTTCTTGGTTACTTGGTACTGGTTATGTTCTGGTACCTCTGGTTTAGAGCGAAGCTATTCCTATTAAGGTATTTGGTAGTACTTTTTGTACCTCCTGTAAATTTTAAAAGTAGGGGCGGTACTTATTAGCAGGAGGGGCCCAAATACCGGATCCACTCCTTTCATTTGCGTCAAACAACTTACAAATGCCTCTTACTTGCTAACAAATGCCGGTTTCTTCGGAGGGTGGACTGGCTTCTTACGGGTCTTCTTGGGAATTTTCCTGCACTCTGCCGAGCCTTCAGAATAATCGGAGAGTGAATCAGCGGATTTTCGCCTCTTTCGCTTTGTACTTTGTGACGTGCTGGCACCTTCATTCACCTTATCACAAGTACTTTAAGCCTCTTCACCATACTCTGAAGGAGCTAGCGAGGATTGTGTAGACTCAGGTGGCACACTGTCTACGTCAATCAATTTATCTTCATTCATAAGAAGAAAGAGAAGAGAGCAAGCTCATTTTGATAAATACAAAATTGAATGCAAATAAAAATATTATTACCATTACACGTATTGACTTATCCTCAAAGTGGTGTACGGCCATCTGCACAAAAGATGGGAGACAGTGCAACTGTTTGTCCCTGGCAGAACGTTTGGTAACTTTATCCATGTTATTATGATCCATTCTTTTTAGGTGTTTAGTGAAGTGGCTGTGAAACAACTGTTGGGATTTATTTAATTCTTTGACCGCACGATTAAAGCGTTTCATGGCTTTTTGAAGCTGTATGTTGGTTTCTTATTCGGAAACTCAAATATATTTTCTATAGCAAAAACGTTTAGGTCGTTCTTGGACAATCTGTGGTCATTATTTTTCTCTTTCACAAATACCGTGTATTTACTATCTACCATTGTGTGGAAACCCACTGTGAGCTATGACTATGACTCTGGCATAATATGCTATATTTGATCGCATATTGATTCGTTTATCTACATGGCTGCAGGCCTGATTTTAGTTTCAGTCACGACACTCACACACGCGCACTTACCGCCATTCTACCTTCATTCTAACTAATTACTAATATGTACTTACTAATATGTCTAACTATATACTTACATTACTATGCAGTGATGCACTTATAAATATAGACTGATTGCAATTCTTAATATGTATTTCGAAAGACTGACATACTTCAAGTAAAGTAAACATTAGCTTTGGC
Organism: Isoperla grammatica; assembly: GCA_945910005.1. Classification (NCBI taxonomy): domain Eukaryota; kingdom Metazoa; phylum Arthropoda; class Insecta; order Plecoptera; family Perlodidae; genus Isoperla; species Isoperla grammatica. Next base: position 2,628,610 of record OX246747.1, on the reverse strand, counting down.
TTTGGCAGCAACACTGTGATGGTGACCAAAAATAATAATTAAAATAACATATATTTTGAACTTACCTATTTTAGCCTCTTTATTGTAAAATAGACTCCATAGTTATCCTACACCACAGTTATGTTATCGTGTATCCCACCCACAGCTTCTAAGGGTGCAAACAGAAACCTTCCAAGGACTCACAAACTTACCCGAAGAGTTGCCAGTATTGAAGACGTCTGATCGTACCCGTGAGTGAGATAAACTTATTGCTGCAAGTGCTGTTGCCACAATCTTGCAACTATTTGAGCTTGTATGGCTCTGGAATGACCAATAAAATCACGGTTTATATGAATTTCATTAGGAGCCAAATCCCCAGCCTCTAGTCCTCTCTCATGAACAGCATCTTCTTCTCCAAGAGGTTCTGGGTCAGGAAGACGAGCATGAATCGCAATGTTGTGCAGCCCTGCACATGCATTGACGATCTGGCTCGCCGTATGTGGGCCATAGTGGAGACAACGGTGACTTAAAAGGCACCGCCAACGGGCTTTTAAAGACCCCGAAACACCTTTCGATACAGCATCTGCTACGGCAATGAACAGTGGTGTAATTCTCTTCAGGAGATCCAGGTGCTGCAATCAAGATTGGTATTTCCGGAGTCTCCTAAAAAATGGAACAGAGATGTTGGATCTGTGAAAAATAGTTTACTTAATTTGTAAGTAACAGCTATTAGTACACATGGATAACATTTAAAAAGACGTTTTTCTTTACTATGGTGGTTGTTGTTAGTTCACTATATTACCATTACCAATTAACCATTCTTCCCGTTCACCTGCTGCATATTGTCAAGCGAGCTCACGATTGCATGCCTAGTTTTGCCATACAAATGCATCGCCCGTTGATCCGGGGTACCGGGCATTAATGGTCAGCAGTCGCAAATCTTAATCTGGAAGATGTAGTTGTATTATTTACCGCATGCCGGCCGACGATCTGTGCTGGTAGGCCTAGCGTGTTAGTGCTCGTAGGCCTAGGACCTTGAGCTAGGCCTAGGCCTGGTTTACCCTTGTTTGGTAGGCCTATTTGAATTGGTTGTGGGTCCGGTTTCTGCGCACATGAAGGGCTAGGCCTAGTTTGTTTGGCTAATTCTTGTTCTACTAGCTGGTGTTGAAGGTTATAGACTTGTTGACCCCGCAGGTATACTTTAAGGTGTCGGTTCCCTGCTCTTGTCATTTTCATCGTCTTGTATTAACACCCAGATTAATTGTTTGTTCATTTCACACTCAATTCACTGCATTTTTAATTTTTAGTCGATAGCAAGTGTTTTGGAGAGTACTAACAGGCTTTTATTCACACGCAAGCCCCTAAAACACATGCTATACTAAAATGATTGCGAGTTATAATTAGACTACAATTTCAAAATAAATGAGCTTGTCTTAAAAGAAATATTTGATTTGTTAACCTACCCTTCTTTGTGTGAAAGTTTCCCTTGAACGGTTTAAATATTCGGGTCTTGATGTATGAATCTGGTCTGGTAGTATTCTTTTTCCGAACTTGATTGGCTGTGGACGAGGTTATTCGGACTAGTCGACTGGACTGCCATTCGACTGACTCGGATTGTTGAGTGGTTATTTCTGGGTATTTTTTAAATTTGTGATAAGGTTAGTTGTACAAATGATTCGTAAAATGACTGGCATGTTCGCCAAATTCGCTTTCATGATTCCTGGAGCTATGCCCGCATCCATTGCATTGCAGACGGAGCAAGTAGGCCTACACTAAGGAAGAGGACACAAAAATCTTGACCTACTTATTACAAGCCAGATGGTTCGAAAGAATAGGTGGGAACACCCTGTCCGGGGAGGGGTGGAGGGGTTCTTGCATTTCCCCCGCTCAAGACCTTGGCGCCTCGGCTGACAATATAGCCAGTCGACGTTAGGCTCTTGAATGAGAAGGACGTGATAGGGACCTGCCCTCCCTTGCTGGACTCCCGTATAACGACCCACGTGACGTACAATGGATCTGATTCGGATGTGGCTTTAATCTTCATTATCATCTTTCTCATCTTCATTGTCACCCGCTCATCGTCTCGATTAGCCATCGTTGCATGAATATGAGACGTTAAGCCCCATTAATCAATCAACTTCTCAAATTCATTCAAAGGCATGATGCTTATTTCTGCACCCGTATCAATCTTACAATGTAAGCTGCGAGCCTGCAACCTTCTACATGAATGCATTCAATCCATTCTTTAGGACCTGACTTCACATTTACTGCATTGACTTCTTGTGAGACATCATCTTATTCAAGTACGTTTGGATTTATTACCTTAATGTCTCTATCTAGGCCAACTTAAGTAATAGTAGTTATAAACAGTTCAGAGTTGTTTTCGTCTTCCCTCTCCGAATCTTGTTCACCTACCGCACATTCCGCAACTATAGCTCTACGCTGCTTACACATTTTGGCGAAGTGATTTTCTTCACTGCAGATCTTGCATTTCTTGCGAAAGGCTGGACAGTTTCTTGCCACGTGACGGTAACCACACTTCTTGCAGTCATACTCTTGGGCTTCAGCTTGAGTAGGCTTGGACATCCTTCGATCTTCATTCTTTACGCGATGTCCCTTTCCCTTCCTTACCGTCTCCACGAGGGTCTTGTTCTCTTCCATCGCCATGGCTTGCATTTTACTTGCTTCTGCCGCCCGACAATAGTCTGCTGTCTTCTGTAACGTCAGATCGTTTACTCGTAACAGTCTTTCTTTCATAGCACTGTCGTTTATTCCCATGTTATTTCCGTATATAGTAAAAAAAAAACCTACACGCAATGTTAATAGTTGTTTCTGATGTGACCCAAATTCACACGAGCCTGCTAGTAGTTTTAGGCGAGTGAGAAAATGGTCAAACTTCACACCTTCCATTTGTGTGCGCTCATCGTCTCGATTAGCCATCGTTGCATAAATATGAGACGTTAAGCCCCATTAATCAATCATTCTGGGAGAACAGTAGTCCTCAAACTTCTGAAGTATTGTCTGCAAACTGTTTCTGTCAGTCACAAATATCTCAAACGTGTTCCTGCCCAGGGACTGCCACCTTATCGTGGTGGGCAGGTTTGCGTGCTTTGTTGATCCCGAGAGCTATGCCGGCGGAAGCGTATGCTTCTGGTAGGGCCACCCAAGCCGGACTGGTCGAGGAGGAGAAGTCGGACGAAGTGCAGCCCACACCCCAATCCCCTTTCCCCCCCACTGTCCCATTGAATATTTCTCCTCCCACTTGGCCCTGCCCTCCCTTGCTGGACTCCCGTATGACGACTCACGCGACGTACAATGGATCTGATTCGGATGTGGCTTTATTCTTCATTATCATATTTCTCATCTTCATTATCACCCGCTCATCGTCTCGATTAGCCATCGTTGCATAAATATGAGACGTTAAGCCCCATTAATCAATCAATCAAACGTGTTGAAGATACTTAGGCCTTCGTCACCCACCGCGTTTAGTAGTGTGGCCACCTGGTCTTCCGCTGACTCTTTGTAGCCTTTAGTGACGCGCATTTATATTTCAAACCTTTGCTTCCACAATTTCCACTTTTCACTTACATTACGGGTAAATTCCAGTTCTGGCAATCTCTTAGCACTCGACATAGTAACAGTTCTATTTAAAGATTTACTTCACTATTAAAGATTCAATTCAGTTTAGTTTCAAAAGGCTAGGCATCAGCTGCTACTTGAATATCGTAATACACCCGTTACAGGAATGAATTACTCACCAGCACAGCTGCTCTGTAGTAGACAGTTGAGGGCTAAAATACCAACAGAGGAGTCCTTGTTAGAGCCTGAGATATGTACAGAGGTAGAAGAAAAGTTAAAACTAACTCAGACTAAATAAAAACAATACTTTGACCGGAGCACCAAGGATCTCCCACCACTAGAAAATGATGAGACTATACTTCTGCGACGTAATGGAGTGTGGGAACCAGCTACAGTTGTGGGAAAATATCACACACCAAGGTCCTATTTAGTGCAGAGACAGGATGGAACATTACTTAGAAGGAATCGAAAGGAGCTAAGGAAGTCCTCGAGTCAACATCCCTCACCACTCGTGCCACCCGATTTGGGCATTCCCAACAAGGAAAATGTTGAGAAACCAATCCCAGAAGATGGTGGTATCGCCGACATATCAGGAAGTGGTACGGAACACGACTTAACTAATCCTGAACCTGATGTTCCCAACATCCCAAACAATGTCCGTGATCTTTTGGATCCTACTCCAAACTTTCCAAGACCTAGACCCAAGAGAACCACCAGAGAACCAATGAGGCTCAAAGATTATGTCAAGTATTGATGATGATTTGTGTATCTTTTGGAGATGATAGTTTTTTGTAAGTAGGGATATTTCTTGTATTAATTCAGTAAGTAATCTAGTGTTGTAATATTATTATACACACTTAAATCAGGGGAAAGATATTATGAGTAATAGAGCATTGTCCTGCCCAGGGACTGCTACCTTATCGTGATGGGTAGGTTTGCGTGCTTTGTTGATCCCGAGAGCTATGCCGGCGGAAGCGTATGCTTCTGGTAGTGCCACCCTAGCCGGACTAGTCGAGGAGGAGAAGTCAGACGAAGTGCAGTCCACACCCCAATCCCCTTTTACCCCCTTCCCCTTTCCACCCCGCCCTCCTATTTGCACCTTTCCTCCAAACAGCCCCCTATATCATCTTCATATATCACCCACTCATCGTCTCGATTAGCCTCGTTGAAAAAATATGAGCCCAAATATCAATCAAAGCTGAAATTATATTTTTATATTGGTAATTAGGCCTAATCGACGCCTCTATTTCAAGCTGGTAATGTGCCACTTGGTAGATTAGCCATTCTAGTGTGATGTTATCTTGCTTTCAAACTTCTTTGTCATGTCGTCATAGCTACGCGACAAATTTAAGCGCGTGCTGCTATCTGTTGTGAATGAGTAGAACTTTAAGGAACTGAAATCGGCGCTACGGTGGTTCAGTTAGTAATTCTAATATCAATGCTGTTTTAGTGTAGCCAATGAGCCACTGGGGGTCTGAGGAGGTTCAAGTATGTATTGTGTTTTTAACTTTTTTGTTATTGACTTATAAAACGACTATACCACGTTTGCTGGCAATTGGATAATGAAATTTGAATCAATAGTGAAATTAGTCACGGATTATTGACTTAAACCATTTTGCAACAAAAAAGTGCAGCTCCACAATCTACAATAATCATCCTACATTACGCATACAGCAAAACGTGTGGTTTGCATGCAAAAAAAAGAGTATTGGGAGTACTATTATTACCATGTAGTAGGTTGACAAGGTACGTGGGTATTGGCCAATAATCAAAACAAGTATGAGATACGTACAATTAAAAAAATAACGGAACTCCCCGAGTTGTTTTATCACTACGTAAGATCTTCACCTTCATGTCAGACACAGGTCCAACATCTTCATTGCGGTTTGTATGTAGATCTGTGAAGTACCGGTGGTTGCTGCATCGCGGTATAAATGGTAAAAAGTCCATCGTGTCCGCTTTCTTCGCACAAGGAACACAATGGTTTTTGGGGTGCAAAGCTGGTTGGCTACCAAATGCATTTCAATTAATCGGCAGGCACAGCTTAGCCGGCAATTGAAAATGCTTTTCTTATCCGAGATACCTTTCTGGTGGAATGGCCTTAACAAGGCATGACCTTATTTTGTTACACACCATTTTTAATTGTGTCGTGCAATGCAAACACATCCCACAATACCTGCCCAGGGACTGCCACCTTATCGTGGTGGGCAGGTTTGCGTGCTTTGTTGATCCCGAGAGCTATGCCGGCGGAAGCTTATGCTTCTGGTAGGGTCACCCAAGCCGGACTGGTCGAGGAGGAGAAGTCAGACGAAGTGCAGTCCACACCCCAATCCCCTTTCCCCCCCCACTGTCCCATTGAATATTTCTCCTCCCACTTGGCCCTGCCCTCCCTTGCTGGACTCCCGTATGACGACTCACGCGACGTACAATGGATCTGATTCGGATGTGGCTTTATTCTTCATTATCATCTTTCTCATCTTCATTATCCCCCGCTCATCGTCTCGATTAGCCATCGTTGCATAAATATGAGACGTTAAGCCCCAATAATCAATCAACATCCCACAATACCTGGGTGTGCGGGTGCTTTTGGAAACTCTGTCCGTGTTATTATGTTCCATTCTTTTGAGGTGTTTAGTGTAGTGCTTGTGAAACATCTGTTGGGATTTATTTAATTCTTCGACCACACGATTGTAGCGCTGGATGCTCAGGGCGTAGAGCTAAGTAATGACCGGGCGCTGGGCGGAGTCCTGCGGTCTACTTCTCTCTGTCTGTTCTCTCTTTAGTTCGGTGCAGCAGACTCGTGACCAAGTGTGTATTGATCTTTCATTGTTGCTAATAGGTTCTTTTGTTTTACATGCATAGTGTAGTGTAACGTGTAAGTGAGGTGAGTGTAGGACAATTGTAGGCTTTTACACTTGATTTTGCTTCGCGTCACCCAGAATAAGAAAACGCTTTTTGTCTACACTTTACACTAAGCTTTACGATGACCTACTTACGTTTTGAGGTTATGGTGTGCATGCTCACATTATTTCCGTATATAGTCCAAAAAAAACTAATTTACATCTACTAACAATTTTAAAGGCACTAATGTATAATGAAAGTGCTGCGGTTTTACCATCGGTGGAAATAGAATGCGTTTTTCATGATTAGTGATCTCCTTATTTTGAACTGACACATTTGTTTGTCGCCTTTTAATTACACTACACTTGCTGCATGACCAGAAAAGCAGTTGTAGAAAGTGCTACACAAAGTGTAGCACTGAGGTAAAACAAACACCTTACACTTGAGCCTTTTTGAGAGATTGAGCCTTCACTAGTGTAAAGTGTAGGTAAAACGAACAAACCTAAAAGCATGAAAGCCAATCCTGACCCCATTTCGCGTGAAAGCAAGGCAAACACCACCATAAGAAAAACGAACGCCCGAGAACCAGTTATTTCTTCATGCACCTGCCCAGGGACTGCTTGCTACCTTATCGCGGTGGGCAGGTTTGCGTGCTTTAATGATTCCTAGAGCTATGCCGGCGGAAGCGTGTGCTTCTGGTAGGGCCACCCTAGCCGGACTGGTCGAGGAGGAGAAGTCAGACGAAGTGCAGTCCACAATCCAATCCCCTTTCCTCCCCTTTCCCCTTTCCTCACGCTCCCTCCTACTTGCCTTTTTCCTCAAAACATCCACATATTTCATCTTCATATATCACCCACTCATTGTCTTGATTAGCCTCGTTGCAAAAATATGAGACGTTAAGCCCAAATAATCAATTCTTCATGCAACATGGCCCAGCCCTCCAAATTAACAATAGAACCGCGCCGCCCCGCACCTCCACCTTCTACAGCCATGGGTATACAGACAACGCGCGCCTCGGCTGACAATTGTCAGTCGACGTTAGGCTCTTGAATGAGAAGGACGTGATAGTGACTCGTAAACATGCCAGATGCAATTCTGGCGGAACGTCGAGCAATGGGTGACATCGGTCTGCACCAGTATACTAAACTATCTATTACTTAGTGATTGATTAATGGGGCTTAACGTCTCATATTTATACAACTATGGCTAATCGAGACGATGAGCGGGTGATAATGAAGACGAGAAAGATGATGATGAAGAATAAAGCCACATCCGAATCAGATCCATTGTACGTCGCGTGGGTCGTCATACAGGAGTCCAGCAAGGGAGGGCAGGGCCAAGTGGGAGGAGAAATTTTCAGTACGACAGTGGGGGAGAAAGAAACAGGGTCTCCTTCCGTTGCCTCTTACGACTAGCAGAGTCACTCTGGGCCTTTTCTACCCCGGGCCGAGACGGGTCATCTATTACTTAGCTATGTTGCCTCATTGGCGAGGTCACCTAAGAAGCTTGCCTAGGACATAATACTAAATCCACCGTACTAAGACCGTTACGCCATTAAACTTCAACAACTACGTCGTTGTTGTACTTTACTGCCGATAATCTACATTTCCCGATATTACGAGTTGATTGCAAATTTGATAACAAACGTTTGTCATGCCAGTGATGTAAATTAATAGCTCATTAACATAGTTAAAGTCAAATATTATTTATACACGGGAACTTGATTAATGCTGCCTGGTTGTGTATATGCTATGTGGGCTATACTATGTGTGCTATGCTATGCCAGCGTTTCAATTTGAAGTGCACTGCTTTGTGTACGTGTGATGGACAGTGCTCCCATTAAACTCTTCTTAAGACATTTTCCTTTTCTCCCTTGCGAAAATGAGGCAAGTTTAGTGGATTGTCCCAGCCTAAAGTAGGTGCCCCGGGCCCTGAACGGTTCAGCCCTAGGTTGGGCACGCCAAGCTCGCCTTTTCTCTCTCAGAAGTCTCTAGACGCTTCATTCATTGCTCTCTACAGAAAGGTCTTGCTTATTCTGTTTCTGAAGCTTGTAATGCTGTAAACTCTTTTTACCGACATCTTATCACTAGCTGTTTGAAACAAAAATGTTCGTATTGTTACGCTTAACACTTTTGTTACTTCCACATGTTTTATATATTTTACTGTTTCCGAGTTATAAGAGTCAATCTGGGTTTTAGCCACCATTTTCCAAAATGGCGGCTCTGTGTTCCACTCTCCAAAAGTTGGTAGAACGTATATATGTTCATAATAAAACTTGCCGTAGGTATTGGTGATAATACGAGATCAAGTTGCGAATCCATGATCAGGTGTTGTTGTAAGCTGATGGTGAATGACCTTGGTTAGAGGTTGGAATGTCTTTGGCACTGTTTATATAAATTACTTTGAAAGTTTCATCCTTACGAAGTTTGACACGCCCGTTTTTACCCTGGCATATTTGTAGCCGTGGTTCCGCATGCTTCGAGCCATCCAGAATAGTGACTTGTTGGCTGCAGTAATATGTTCATTGATATAAATAGGGTTGTTACCATTGTAGCCGATGTTCGAGGTCAGAAGTCTGTTTTCTGTTTTTTTCTCGAATGATACAGTTTTTTGATTGACGGGTGAAAAACTTAACGATGCTGGTGGGCGATTTTGGTGCCCTGAAAGGTCGTTTTGGGTCATCGGCGTTCTGCGGGGCTGAAGGCGCAACTCGATGACAGTCCTCGATGTTTGACGTCGTTACATTCGTACCCAGGTGTGCACAAATGTTTTCCACAATACGGTACGGGTTTTCACTCTTCATTACAGGTACTCCTTGGACCTCTAAGTTAAAGTTTCTCGAGTTTTCTCATTCATACGGGTTTCCAGGCTGTTTATTTTGGTAACATGTTTTATATTGTCGTATTGCTTTTTTTTAAGTTTAGGACACTAAAAAAAAATTAAAATAATGTGTTTTTATTGCTTGTACCACAGATAATTAATGAGTGCTTGTATTGTCTTAACCTGAGTGGCGGCAATATGGTGAGGAAGTCACGTAGCAGAGGTAAGGGAGCGAAGCATAAATTGTTACACACGCAAGGATATCCTCATCAACGTCGTCATCATCAACGAAGAACTCGGCCTGCAGTCAGGAATTTTGGATTTCTGAAACATAAACGTATCTTAAAATACCGGTATGCATACTGCATTGTCATGGTACAAAATGAGAATCATCTAGGAAACACATTCTCTGATTTTCGCCTTGAGCCTGCCAAGGGACTGCTACCTTATCGTGGTGGGCAGGTTTGCGTGCTTTGTTGATCCCGAGAGCTATGCCGGCGGAAGCGTATGCTTCTGGTAGGGCCACCCTAGCCGGACTGGTCGAGGAGGAGAAGTCAGACGAAGTGCAGTCCACACCCCAATCCCCTTTCCCCCCCACTGTCCTATTGAATATTTCTCCTCCCACTTGGCCCTGCCCTCCCTTGCTGGACTCCCGTATGACGACTCACTCGACGTACAATGGATCTGATTCGGATGTGGCTTTATTCTTCATTATCATCTTTCTCATCTTCATTATCACCCGCTCATCGTCTCGATTAGCCATCGTTGCATAAATATGATACGTTAAGCCCCATTAATCAATCAATCATTCGCCTTGAGGGTTTCTAGGGGTGGTGGGGGGTTCTGCACACATACAGTCTCACACTCACACTCGCACTCGCACTCTCACACACACTCACAATCACACTCACACACATACACTCTCACTCGCACTCGCACTCGCACTCGCACTCTCACACACACTCACAATCACACTCACACACATACACTCTCACATTCGCACTCGCACTCTTACACACTCACACACCCACACCCTCACACACAAATCTTTTTTTTCTCTTTGTTACACTATGTACAAGCTTCATATACATTGTCTATTATGTGGGTCTATTATGTATTATGTCTATAATGTCTATTATATTGCTCTTGTGGGGCTTACCCCATTGTCAATAAAGGCCAAATAAAATGCTATTCCCTCAGCCGACAGTAGTATCAGTGACCGAATCTTGTCTATAAGGTCCATTGAGATGGGCGAGGATGTAGTCAGAAAGGGACCACCGCCAGTTTGCAAACGACATTGGCGTTTTTTGGCCAATGTTTGGCGAGTGGTCCCTTTCAATTTTTCGTATTTCATTCTTAGTTGTTCTGGTGTCCTGGTTTGAAGTGTGGAGGCATTGTACTCCGTGCATACGGATTTCCATGCTGTTTCCTGAAAACATGCATTTTCAATTGTTACTAAAATAAATATTGAGTTCTACGCCAAGCCTAAGCCTAGGTCTACCAAAAGGTGTCTGACAGATATTGCCTAGCCTATAATATGCCTGGGCCTAGGCTACCTTGACCCTAGCCAACCTCAATAATAAATGTAGGCCAAGGCCCTAGGTCTAGGGCCCAGCTGTAAAAGAAAAGACAAAGCCAGGGCTACTGAACCTTAAAGAATATTTCCAAACATACATAAATGAATCCTTGTTTAGAAATTATATTATTAGAGATATTATTTAATATTTACCTCTAGGTCTATATGCCTACAAAAACATTCCTTGCGTTTACTGCAGCTTGTTCAATTCTTGTTGTTGAAAATGTAATTGACGTTTGTAACAACAAATTACAGATGTCTGTTGTGACCTGCTGAGTTGCCCTGCTCACCAACTTCTGTGACATTGCAATTGTATGGGCTTGAGCAATTGCCTTCTGGTAACTGCCCGTTGCAAAAAATGACAAAGTCGCGAAAACCTATAATGAGAGACACATTAGTGTCATGGTCTGTGGCCCCACTGGTAGGCGTACTACCTAAAAGCAGTTATTGATTTTACTTTTAATATCTAATAAGACATACCCTACACAAATTGGGTAGGCCTAGGTAGGCCTACCTCGGTGGTTTACATGTAAAGGTAGTAGGGCCTATAAATTGTAACCTAAGATCTTACCTCCATGGGTGACCCCAGGCAACTATAGGTTGGGTAAACCACTAGTATGGTTGAGTAAAGGGTAAACTACTGGTAGGCTAGGCCTATCTTGTTTTCATCCACTTTACATGGGCTAGGCTTAGGTGCTCGGACAGATAATCATATCATTTTTTTGTACATGACTGATCTAAGTTGAGAAACTTATTTCTAAATAGTATTGCAAGATAGGGTTGGTTGGCCAACTATTGTGCTTCGAAACTCCTTCTAAAACACACCAACTTTGTGAACTTGATTTGTTTTATTTTTAATTTATTTATTAACGTATGTAAATGCAACGTATGTAATGGCAAAACAAAATTTTTGGTGCTATAATAGAGCCCAGAAACTGAATTTAAGAGATTTAATATTCATTTTAAAGGTATACATTTTCTCATGGAATAAATGTTTAGGCCTAATGTGGAAACGGGAATGGCTGAGTGGGTAAACCGAATTAACTGTTTTGGTTGTTACTTTTTATATTGATCAAGCGATTTTGCATCACGCAGCATTTTTCTATCCTTTTTTTCAAAATTATAAAATTCTCGACAAGAAAGAGAATAATTGACAACAACTTTCAACTCAGCTTCAATTAAATTGGTTAAACATCGATTTCTGTTGTCTGACCATTTATTGACCATTCATGAAAAAACTCTTTCAACATGAGAGTTTGTGTCTGGAATACTAAAACAAAAGTAATCAACTTAACAAAATTAGGCATATTTTGTGTACCACATTCTTTTAAAGATATTAACCCATGTTTCATTAACATTGACCACCTCTCCCTTTTCCACTGAAGACAGGAGGCCCTATAGTGTCTTTGCTTAAACAGAACTCTTCATACATCTCATCTAAATTAATGTGCCCTTCTAGCTTTAGAATACGGACAGCTGATTAAAGATCACAGTACCTAAGTTCTTTTTTAAGAGACAGTGGTGCAAGTTTATTGAAAATGTCTGGTTCACGCGACAGCGGCGGTAGTTAACGAAATTTTGTATTTTATATAACAAATATCTCAAACGTGTTCCTGCCCAGGGACTGCCACCTTATCGTGGTGGGCAGGTTTGCGTGCTTTGTTGATCCCGAGAGCTATGCCGGCGGAAGCGTATGCTTCTGGTAGGGCCACCCAAGCCGGACTGGTCAAGGAGGAGAAGTCAGACGAAGTGCAGTCCACACGCCAATCCCCTTTCCCCCCCAATGTCCCATTGAATATTTCTCCTCCCACTTGGCCCTGCCTTCCCTTGCTGGACTCCCGTATGACGACTCACGCGACGTACAATGGATCTGATTCGGATGTGGCTTTATTCTTCATTATCATCTTTCTCATCTTCATTATCACCCGCTCATCGTCTCGATTAGCCATAGTTGCACAAATATGAGACGTTAAGCCCCATTAATCAATCAGCCACGTGAAGGCACCCGATTCCCATGACTCTAGACCCGGTATTACAAATAGCCAAATAGCCCCGGGTCCCCCTGATTCAAAAGGCTTTTGCCCACCCAGTTAGGTTATGAACACAGACAAAACCTGTAGGATGTAGAACCTTAAGAGAGTCATAGTTACTCCCGCCGTTTATGTATATTGTATACCAATAAATGAAGCTTCAACTTCAAGAACAAACGAAACCTGTGTACGCATACGAAGTATCACTGTAAGTCCTGAAAATGGAAACCTCCTATCAACTGTAATATATGTTGTGTATGTATTGCAGGTGCAATGAAGTGTGGCGTCCTGTTCCTGATAGCGGCGTGCAGAGTGGCAAGAGGTTTCATTGCGCTAGCTGTCCCTCGAGCTACGAGAGCAAAGCATGACTGTGGTCGCAAAGATCGTCACAATTGTCCAGCTTGTAAAAAAACATTACCAATGGGGTGTTACTTATTAGGACACATGATAATTAAAAAAAAAACACTTATTCAGAAGAACTTTATACAACTTTATGGCGGAAGGTGACATGTAGGACACGATTGATGATTGATATTTGGGCTTAACGTCATATTTTTGCAACTTGGCTAATCAAGACGATGAGTGGGTTATAATGAAGATGAAATTGGGAGCTCTTTGGAGGAAAGGGGCAAGTAGGAGGGTGCGTGAGGAAAGGAGAAAGGGGAGGAAAGGGGATTGGGGTGTGGACTGCACTTCGTCTGACTTCTCCTCCTCGACCAGTCCGGCTAGGGTGGCCCTACCAGAAGCATACGCTTCCACCGGCATAGCTCTCGGGATCAACAAAGCACGCAAACCTGTCCACCACGATAAGGTAGCAGTCCCTGGGCAGGATGTAGGACACAGATTTAAAAGGGGGTATTGGGAGAAGTGGTGGGTCTCATTTAGTCTACTCTTATGACAGGCAGTGTCATCCTAGGCCTCATAGTACTGTTAAAAACACTCGTTGCCAACTGGTGGAAACTTGGGATTGTTGTAAAAATCATCATAACAAAAGCAATCGGGGAACGATGATGTTAAAGCTAGTTTCCTCTTAGTACATGCACGATGAGGGCAACAAAGACATGAGATGATGAGGCAGAACCAGAAGACATATTATGGGCAATAAAACAATATGGCTGCAGCAAGTGATTACAAAAACGAATAAGTATTATTATTTCTATTCGTGTATTAATTTATCTGGAAATGATACCGCTCGGTTACGCATTGCATTACAAGAACTAGGTACTATAGTAGTAACACGTAGATCTTCTCCTAATAATCAAGACTGAAGTAATTAGAAACATCACTAATTCAAAAAGAAAACCTTCTCACATTTTTAGGGAGGAAAGTGACATGTTGGAAGACACAGATTTGATAGGGGTAGTGGGAGAATTAGTTTAGTCCCTTCGTATGACAGGCAGAGTCATGCTAGGCGAACTTCGAATTGGTTTTAAAACAACACAGCAAACCCCGCCTTAGTACATGCATGATTAGGGCAACATACAAAGAAATCCAGGGGATGAAACAGACCCAGATGACATATGGGCAAAAGAACAATATGGCTGTAGCAAGAGATTACAAAAACGAATCGGTATTATGATTACTATTCGTGTATTGAATTATCTGGAAATGATAGCGCTCTGTTACGCATTGCATTACAAGAACTAGGTACCGGAACTGTAGCAGTACCAGGTAGATCTACTCCAAATGATCAAGACCAAAGTAGTAAGAACTATAAACAGAACTATAAGCAGCCGACCCGGGCGACATGGCTATCTCGAGGGGGGCGGCAGCAGCCTGGTCCTCGTCTGTGTTGGCCGCCCCCGCAGCAGCCGACCCGGGCGACATGGCTATCTGGAGGGGGGCGGCAGCAGCCTGGTCCTCGTCTGTGTTGGCCGCCCCCGCAGCAGCCGACCCGGGCGACATGGCTATCTAGAGGGGGGCGGCAGCAGCCTGGTCCTCGTCTGTGTTGGCCGCCCCCGCAGCAGCCGACCCGGGTGACATGGCTATCTAGAGGGGGGCGGCAGCAGCCTGGTCCTCGTCTGTTTTGGCCGCCCCCGCAGCAGCCGACCCGGGTGACATGGCTATCTCGAGGGGGGCGGCAGCAGCCTGGTCCTCGTCTGTGTTGGCCGCCCCCGCAGCAGCCGACCCGGGCGACATGGCTATCTAGAGGGGGGCGGCAGCAGCCTGGTCCTCGTCTGTGTTGGCCGCCCCCGCAGCAGCCGACCCGGGCGACATGGCTATCTGGAGGGGGGCGGCAGCAGCCTGGTCCTCGTCTGTTTTGGCCGCCCCCGCAGCAGCCGACCCGGGCGACATGGCTATCTCGAGGGGGGCGGCAGCAGCCTGGTCCTCGTCTGTGTTGGCCGCAGCAGCCGACCCGGGCGACATGGCTATCTGGAGGGGGGCGGCAGCAGCCTGGTCCTCGTCTGTGTTGGCCGCAGCAGCCGACCCGGGCGACATGGCTATCTCGAGGGGGGCGGCAGCAGCCTGGTCCTCGTCTGTGTTGGCCGCAGCAGCCGACCCAGGCGACATGGCTATCTCGAGGGGGGCGGCAGCAGCCTGGTCCTCGTCTGTGTTGGCCGCCCCCGCAGCAGCCGACCCGGGCGACATGGCTATCTCGAGGGGGGCGGCAGCAGCCTGGTCCTCGTCTGTGTTGGCCGCAGCAGCCGACCCGGGCGACATGGCTATCTCGAGGGGGGCGGCAGCAGCCTGGTCCTCGTCTGTGTTGGCCGCAGCAGCCGACCCGGGCGACATGGCTATCTCGAGGGGGGCCGCAGCAGCCTGGTCCTCGTCTGTGTTGGCCGCAGCAGCCGACCCGGGCGACATGGCTATCTCGAGGGGGGCCGCAGCAGCCTGGTCCTCGTCTGTGTTGGCCGCAGCAGCCGACCCAGGCGACATGGCTATCTGGAGGGGGGCGGCAGCAGCCTGGTCCTCGTCTGTGTTGGCCGCCCCCGCAGCAGCCGACCCAGGCGACATGGCTATCTCGAGGGGGGCGGCAGCAGCCTGGTCCTCGTTTGTGTTGGCCGCAGCAGCCGACCCGGGCGACATGGCTATCTGGAGGGGGGCGGCAGCAGCATGGTCCTCGTCTGTGTTGGCCGCAGCAGCCGACCCGGGCGACATGGCTATCTGGAGGGGGGCGGCAGCAGCATGGTCCTCGTCTGTGTTGGCCGCCCCCGCAGCAGCCGACCCGGGCGACATGGCTATCTCGAGGGGGGCGGCAGCAGCCTGGTCCTCGTCTGTGTTGGCCGCAGCAGCCGACCCGGGCGACATGGCTATCTCGAGGGGGGCGGCAGCAGCCTGGTCCTCGTCTGTGTTGGCCGCAGCAGCCGACCCGGGCGACATGGCTATCTCGAGGGGGGCGGCAGCAGCGGGTCCTCGTCTGTGTTGGCCGCCCCCGCAGCAGCCGACCCGGGCGACATGGCTATCTGGAGGGGGGCGGCAGCAGCCTGGTCCTCGTCTGTGTTGGCCGCCCCCGCAGCAGCCGACCCGGGCGACATGGCTATCTGGAGGGGGGCGGCAGCAGCCTGGTCCTCGTCTGTGTTGGCCGCCCCCGCAGCAGCCGACCCGGGCGACATGGCTATCTAGAGGGGGGCGGCAGCAGCCTGGTCCTCGTCTGTGTTGGCCGCCCCCGCAGCAGCCGACCCGGGCGACATGGCTATCTCGAGGGGGGCGGCAGCAGCCTGGTCCTCGTCTGTGTTGGCCGCCCCCGCAGCAGCCGACCCGGGCGACATGGCTGCTACCTTATCGTGGTGGGCAGGTTTGCGTGCTTTGTTGATTCCGAGAGCTATGCCGGCGGGGGCGTAGCCGCCCTAGCCGGACTGGTCGAGGAGGAGAAGTCAGACGAAGTGCAGTCCACACCCCAATCCCCTTTCCTGTCGCGCCCTCCTACTTGCCCCGTTCCTCCAAAGAGCCCCCAATTTCATCTTCATTATCACCCACTCATCATCTTGATTATCCAAGTTGCAAAAATAGAGCACGTTAAAAAAAGCCCAAATATCTATCTAAATATCTATATTTAAAAAAATGTTAAAACTAAATTTGTAACAATATTATTTATAATTGATTTTGAGGTGTCTCATTTTTACCCAAATATTGTGAGTGTCTCATATTTACCACACTTGACCCTATACAAAATACAAAACAAATAATTAAGAATTGGTATTTTGGGCTGTTATGTCTAACAAGATATTGATAAGACATGCTAGTGAGGCACTTATATTGAAAAAAAAAACATTACATGCATGGTAAATTTATTATGGCTAATTAAAGATGTACACCCTATACACAAAATCCAAAACTGGGCCCCAGGTCCCAGTTTTCTACACGTTTCCCTAGGTCAAAATGATTTTTTTTTAGTGATTGTCATCACAATGGTGGGAAGGAATGTGAAGGAGTCATAAAGATATTTAAATATTTATGACCTCTGTGATTTTATTATTAAAAAACAAAAATGCCCATTAATGAACAGTTTTGTTACTAACTGCGTTACATGTGGACACAAATGGAATAGCATTGACAGAGTAGGCATGATAAAACACACAGGCACAAACCTTGTCTTAAGAAAATATTTTTTACTTTGATAAACATAATTTAATAGCCCAATAGTACAATATAGCTTATACATGATATATTTTTGGCCCGACTGTCCAAAGATGAACAGTGAAACATTTTACTTGTCACACACATTACACTTAATCATTTTTTTCATGCAGTTATTTGGCATTCCCTGACAGGTAAGGTGGTACCACACCTTGCACTTGCAGCAACCAACCACGGAAATCACTTGAAAATAGTGTTTTTACAAGTACCGCATGATGCATAATCATCTTCATTACCGTTGATACATTCGTTCAGACACGGGCCGAGACAGGCCGGACCTCTTTACGTTTCTTTGATCTCTTAGTTGTCTTATTTTGCATTTTAGACTCTTTCTCAATCAATTCAGTAAATAACTCATCAGATTGTTGTCTTTGGTTCCCAGATGCACTCATTATCACAGAATTGTTTGTAGGTTTACTTTTTTCATCTTTTTCACTTGTCATGTCTATTTGCTTTTCCGATGCACTCGTTATCACAATTGTTTCAAGGGTTGATTTTCATTGGTCTATGCTCAGGACTTTGTATAAATTTCATTGTCCCGTTTCCCTGCCGCATAGCGGGTGTGCATATTGATATCATGTTAAGAACTAAGTCACCCAGTTTGTGGGTTTCTCGTCTGCTCAGATGTCATCTGTCTTTCCCGAGGTCAGACTCCCATACAAAGTTATTAGTGTTAGTAAAGATAGCTCCCAGTTTATCACACACCCACTCAATGTTGGCGTTGATAGTGTTTATTTGCGATGTGGGTGTGTCACCTCTATATAGTATGCTTGACACGATTATTCGGTCTGCTCGAAACCTCTTCTTTGCACTTCTCACAAGATCGTACATATCTCCCGTGATGTCGTCTGGAGATTTGCATGACTTGATTAGGTTTGTACCCACATGCAGAAACACTGTCAATTCACTTCTATATCTCTAGCTGTCTTTGACTGTTGTAGCTTGTTTTGGAGTTGGCTCGGCCGAATTCCAGGGTAGGCCGATACTGTTGTTCTATGATCGTCTTATAGCCCATTATAACTTTCTGCAATGTTTTTAATTATTGAGTCTCTTACGCCTATGAACATGAGTCTTCTCAATATTCTGGACGTGTGCGACACACTTGGGCCAATGTCGTTCACAGCTAGTTTCAGATTGTCTAATGTGTTGAATCACACTCACCGAGTCAGTTGGAGTCACGTTACATTTCCCAACATATATATTCATGGGGGATGAATGATCAAGGTCAGCTTGGCCTCGGTCACGTCAAAAACGCCCCCACACCCGTCCTGGTTGCCGGTCTGCCGCCCATCAAGTAAGTTGCTGCTTGTCTGCACACGGTGGATACAATTAGTTGGGCCAATTAGGTCTTGGTCATACAAACGAGCAAACCTCATTCACTTGCGTGACCAACCTCCCCGAGGCCATCATTGACATTTCGTGAGGCGGGTACCATACAGTTCTTGTCTCGGCCTCTCTTGATAACTGGGCGGAATAACGAAGGCCAGATTAATCTTGACGTTGCCGAAACCTTGTCCAGCTTCACGCGAGTATCGACGCCGTCATCAGCCGTGCCTGCCGTGTCCTGTGGTTATTACCACACTGTGGTCCCCCCTATTTCATCTTCATATATCACCCACTCATTGTCTCGATTAGCCTCGTTGCAAAAATATGAGATGTTAAGCCCAAATATCAATCTCAGAGTCGATGGGACGACCTGGGCTTGGGGTAATAATGGAAATGGTCAGTTGGGTACCGGTGACAGGGTTAAGAGATCCGCCCGCTCTAGAATGATTGGCCTCGAGGACCAGATTGTCTCCCAGGTCATCGCTGTTCGCGCAACACTGCGATGTTGACACAGGAAGGTGATGTGTTTGTGTGCGGTAGTGGACTTAGCGGTCAGTTGGGTCCGCGGAAGGAAACCTTTTCATTGGCGACTCGGATGCCGAAGTCACCAGGGGTGATTGTTCAACAGGTGGCCTTTGCTGAGACGTATTCTTTACTCTTGATAGTTGAGAAGGCAAACATCACACCGGCACCTCAACTAGGGGTCCTTGTTGCAGAGAGGGGCGACCGGGTGAAAAATGGTACAACCGCATTAGACCGGAACATCATGACCACTTTCGAGTATCCTGTTCGCTTCAAGGTAATGTGCGCACCAATACACCAGTGCACCGCGGGACACAGCTTATGCAACGCTTGCCGGTCTGACGACAGGACCACAGTTTGCCCGCTGTGTCGCGGACAGTTCCTTACTGTGAGGAATCTCGCGCTGCAGGGCCTGAGTGTCAACATCGAACAACCGTGCACGGCATGAATGCTGCGCGTGCAAGCTAGAGGGACACGGCGCGGTCTGTCCCCGCCGCGACTACGACTGTCCCCTGGCGTGCGGCGGTTGGAGGGGCCTGCCCGAAGCGATGCTGGCCCACGCCCTCTCGGCCCACGCGGACCGGACGTGGCCCGACCTGCCACGCACGTCTGTGCAGCGGCGCACGGCAGAGTGTTCACGCTACATCGCGGGTGCGACGGGGATGGGACTACGTTCCGGGCGGCCGTCAGGTACATAGGCACCCCCGAGGACAGGCACGCGTTCAGGCTTAAACTCACGCTTCTCAGCGAAGATGTGAGCACTACTTTCCGCAGGAATATTTGTTCTGATATCGAGAATGTTGAAGACATGTTTCATTCATCCAACTGTGTAAGTGTCAATGTGAAATTGCTTGACATATTTCTCCAAAATGACGATCGTTACAGTTGCCATCGGGAAAGTTTGAACTAGAGGTTTCGACAACCGTAGAGAAACTGTTGTTTGTTTAGTTATAGCTTATGGGCTTCTAGAGCTTAATTGACTGTGCTTTCATGCCTCAAGTGTCGAAACGCTATGCGCTAATAATATCAGGTGTTGTAGAATGTAGACAGCTTACCTCTGTGAGAGATGACCACTTTGAGAGCTGAAAGTAAACATTGAAGACACAACACCTTAATGGCAAGACGGTTCGACATGTGAGGTTTGGAACACTCACGAGGAAGATGGCTTCTGCCAAAGACTGCAGTTTCCTGCTTTCATTTTCAAATACATGCCTTTCTCCAGTAGTGGTGCTTCCAAAAACACCTTGAGTTTGCCTGCCCAGGGACTGCCACCTTATCGTGGTGGGCAGGTTTGCGTGCTTTGTTGATCCCGAGAGCTATGCCGGCGGAAGCGTATGCTTCTGGTAGGGCCTCTCTAGCCGGACTGGTCGAGGAGGAGAAGTCAGACGAAGTGCAGTCCACAATCCAATCCCCTTTCCCCCCCACTGTCCCATTGAATATTTCTCCTCCCACTTGGCCCTGCCCTCCCTTGCTGGACTCCCGTATGACGACTCACGCGACGAACAATGGATCTGATTCGGACGTGGCTTTATTCTTCATTATCATCTTTCTCATCTTCATTATCACCCGCTCATCGCTTCGATTAGCCATCGTTGCATAAATATGAGACGTTAAGCCCCATTATTAATCGTTGCAAAGATATGAGACGTTAAGCCCAAATATCAATCAATCTTGTCTCGGCCTCTTGGGCACTCTTGATAACTGGGCGGAATAACGAAGGCCAGATTGGTCTTGACGTAGCCGAAACCTTGTCCAGCTTAACGCGAGTATCGACGCCGTCATCAGCCGTCGCCCGTCTGGTCCCGGGGAAGAATAGGCCCAGAGTGACTCTGCTAGTCGTAAGAGACGACAAAAGGAGACCCTGCCCCTCCCCCCCCCTCCACTGCCCCACTGAATATTTCTCCTCCCACTTGGCCCTGCCCTCCCTTGCTGGACTCCCGTATAACGACTCACGCGGCGTACAATGGATCTGATTTGGATTTGGCTTTATTCTTCATCATCATCTTTCTCATCCTCATTATCACCCGCTCATCGTCTCGATTAGCCATAGTTGCATAAATATGAGACGTTAAGCCCCACTAATTAATCAAATCAATCTTGACACAGGAAGGGGATGTATTTGTGTGTGTTAGTGGACTAAGTGGGCAGTTGGGTCCGCGGAAGTAAACCTTTGCGGTGGCGACTCGGTTGCTAAGGTCACCAGGGGTGATGGTTCAACAGGTGGCCTTTGCTGAGACGTATTCTTTAATCTTGATAGTTGAGAAGGCAAACATTACACCGGCACCTCAACTAGGGATCCGTGTTGCAGAGAAGGGCGACCGGGTGAGGAATGGTACAACAGAATTAGAACGGAAAGTACGCGGCTGATTTATATTTTCGATTTCTTGTTGCAATCTTGAGATATAATTTAATAGTGAACTTTTTCTGCGGTTTTTGACGTAGAGACTACCCTTCGCTCTTAACCGCAGAGGAAGCAGCGGCCATGGGAGATTGAATTGACTACAAAATTGAAACTAAAGAATTCATACAATATGTTTCTAAATAAACTGGCAAGTTCCTCCTTTCGAAACAACAATATACAAGAACACAAGTAATTGACAAGAATTCCAAATTACACCAATTTCTTATGGAGAAATGATGTTGTCCAATACAAACACAATTTCATTAAGTAATTGCTTACATACCTTCCAACTCATCAGGGGTGACCACCTTTGGAGGCTGCGGCCTCCCCGATGCTTCTGGAACCACCTCAACTACAAACAATGAGACAAGCGTTAGTCTGAGGTCATATTGTATGTTCGAACTTAATATTATTATCATGTTTATTATTGTCAATACAGGGGGAAAGTCCCAAACGTTTCACATTTGTCTTCATTAATGCATAGACTGTGACTTTATTTATTATGAACTTGACACATCTTACCAACACCTCGTCTGTTATACAACCTTGAACTAGATACATTTTTCAGGTAGACACAACATACAACAACACAAGTAATTGACAAGAATTCCAAATTACACCAATTTCTTATGCAGAAATGAAGTTGCCCAATACAAACACAATTTCATTAAGTAATTGTTTACATACCTTCCAACTCCTCAGCGGTGACATCCTTCGGACGCGGCAGCAGCGGCACGGTGTCCACACTTCGCCCCGCTACCTCGACTACAAACAACGAGACAAGCGTTAGTGTACAAGTGCAATTGAATATTCATTCCGAATATTAGTATTATTATTATTATTATTATTGTTAGTACAATGGTGTACAACTTTTCAACAAATTTCTACACATTCAAGTAGCTGCCACTCTAAATGTTGCACAATCCTCTACCACAGGTCTGCTATTCAATAACAAAAACACTGACTTATATGAAATATTCACAAAAATGATGCATATATTCTTACCACAAGTAGGCCTAGCGGTCGCCTCATTTGTCCCAACTTGCGGCCCCTCACCAACATTACTTATTTCTTCTGCAAACAACAAGAGAACAAAGCAATCTTTAACATATGATGACTATAAGAGTACAACTGTGTCCTACAACAATCACTACCTACGACATCACATCTAGGCTAAAAACCCCACAACAATGTTAAAGTCTAGCATAGGCCTACTCCATCTAGGCTATTCAGAAATTCATGTTTCAGGCCATGGCCTATTGTGTACATTATACACAGCAATTAGGATATGACTGAGAGTACAACTGTCTCCTACAACAATCACTACCTACGACACAACATCTAAGCTAAAAGCTCCACAACAATGACCAAGTGTAGCGTAGGCCTAGGCCTACTCCATCTAGGCTCGTCTTCAGGCCAAGTCTAGACCTACAGCCTACATGGCTAGTATTATTCTTACTACTATTATTATCACTAGGTAGGCCTACAAACTGAAATCAAGTTACAATTTCCTTTCCAGTACCATTCTTTGAAAGAAATACTTAGCTTTAGAGACGTCTCTGTCAACGAACGAGACAAATCATTTACGGTGTTGATTTCCAACTAACAGCTGATTGCAATGACATTCGCGCATGCCATCACCAACTATTGAAAGAGAAAACACCTTGCTCGGCTATCGTTTGAAACTGAGCGGGAAATCTTGGCTCGAGACAATTACACAAATTGCCTTCTTCAAACGTACATACGTGACGACGGGTGCAACATTTACAATTATCTAACTAATCAACACGGCGAATATATAGGGCCTAGGCCTAGTAGTAATTTCATACTAGGCCTACTGCATTCATTACAGTTAAACTAGATTCATTTCAACTATGACGACTGGCAGCGTTATCATTCACGATATATTATAGGGGCCTACACCTATGTAGGCCTAGGCCTACTACTAGGTGCTTCATGTTTACACTAATCACATTATTTTAGCCTCTACAGTAAACTGTTTGTTTGATTTAAGGTGCAGATATGAGAAGACTGCACAAGACAGTGATATGTCCGTACCAGTGAAAGAAGAATTGCTCTACCGAATTGCCTAGCGTGTAAGTTCAACGCGAATCAGGCGCTGTTGCAACCTGCGTGCATTTGCCAGGATTGGGTTTACATTTCTGATGACTTCAGCTTCAGCTTGCTCTCCACCAATTCCCATTCCGAAGTCTAGTTCCCCTTCAGCGTCATGGTCTTGCGCAGCTGGAGGAGGAACGCCGTACTCCACACACATATTGTGGAGTACCGTGGCAGCCATCATTATTTGAGATGCCTTCTCAGGACGGTAATGCAATACCACATGCCTGAGAAGGCATCTCCAGCGACTCTTTAATAATCCATTACAACGCTCCACGATACTCCGTGCCCGCATTTGGTGGCGGTTGTATTCCTCTTGGGCATCAGTGATTGCAACTGCCAGTGGAGTCAAGAGCCACAGCTCTAAAGGATAACCACTATCACCTGTAATTCAACTTGTATTAGTCTCTGTTATTTTTTTAGATAAGATGAGATTAAACACTAAGGCTGCAAATGGGCCATAACTGCCTGGTGACTACTAATGTAGGCCTATGTTATGATTTGAATACCGTAAACATTTAGGGGCGATCACTAAGTAAGGTAGAAGGGCCCAATTTTGATAAGGTGTTAGATACATTATTGCAATAAATAATATTTACCAAGCACCCATGAACTAATATTATCCCTGTGGGCATTTTGGAGAGCAGCTTTCAGATTTAAAGAGCGCCAAATAAAGGCGTCATTTGTGCTCCCAGGGTAGTTTGCGTTAACATTCAAAATCTTCATATCTGCATCACAAACCTTAAACCAATTACAAGTAGTTAACACGTATTGAGCGTGATATTTAATAGTAATGTTATTAGAATTACATCACTAAATTAGCACTAAGTTTTTACCAGTTGAACATTAATTGAGTGGTAATGTTTCCTGTTTACATATATATGTTCCGGGTACTGATCGTCATTGGCTGTGGGTGCAACGATTGCTACATGCGTGCAATCAATTGCCCCAATTACTCCGGGAAAATGGTAGTCATGTTGAAAGCTGCAAAATGTTTAAGTAATTGTAAATGGATTCCTTAAGGAATTGTTTTTAAGTTGAAAAAAGGGAATTGTATTATTTATTGCAAGTTTATTTCCTTAAATAGCCCTAATTAACATAAGCACATTAAGAGTTACTTTCGTGTTTGAACGTATTATTGAAACCCACATTTCATTAGGCTACACAAGTATTTAGGAAATGTATCATACAAATAAATAATTGGTGTACCGAATAACATTGTGTTTAAATAAATAATAAAATATTTCCCCTTGTGGAATGATTGGTGAATCTGTCGAGGATATGAACCCAGTTAAAAACATTGTTTGGTGTAATAACATAACTACATACATTCACATAAACACTTTAAATAGCCCATTTCATTGGTCGGCTCAATTTCGGTCAGTTTGGCTTGTTGAGCCCACCTTTCAACAATGCCACAGCTAGTATTGTAATTAATATAAATTACATAGGCCCATCTTGTCTTTTGATTATTGATCTACGACATTTAAGTGAGTATAGTCCTACCTTGCTTTAATGGGTGCCAAATTATTTATTGGGAATAGCACCTATTGTTCGTATAAGTGCTCATTAATAGCACTTGTTATTGCAGATACTGCGCGGCTAACAGTTGGTTGGGCAACCGCCAGATTGACATCTTGGCCAGTGCCAGTTTGGTAGTCTCCGCTTGCTAAAACCTAAATAGATGCATGTTTAGTTAATTAAAACATAATATAACCCGCATGATTATAGTCAATTACGACTAATTACTCTTACATTGACACATCCCACGATTCCTAAACACCCATACAAATGTCTGCACGGAGTTAATACAGGGGTTGAAAGTACGATCACCCGGGTCTAGTGGGAAAAAAGTTTATTTTGACCCATGATTATGCATGTATTATTTATTTGGGTATTTATATATTATTTGAAAAAGCTAACTGTGCATTACATCTACTTTTGTCTAGTGGTTTCTTTAACGTATGCTACTTAAAATGTTTTAATTAATTGACATACCCTACCAAAGTCCTAACATCTACGTCGTTGTCGGGGCATAACACTTTGAAGAGTTTCAATAAGATTGCCAGCCAATTGCTTAGGAATTCTGAAAAGTTTCTTGAATTTTGCAACAACCAGGCGTTGTTGGCGTCCCGTACAACTATTGTGTGTGTGCGTTTTGCTTATGTCGCTGTGTGCGCAGCGCCGCGAGTTTACCCGGTACCTTGTGGTACCGGATGTGGTGCTGCGTGAGGGAGGCGGTGCAGCTGCCGCAGTAGGGGCACTTATGCCGGACTGCCCGGCCGAGGACACCCGCCGTGACGAGGCCCACCACCTCGCACTCGTCGGACTGTAATTAAGACGAAGGCAATTATTTAGAAGAGCGAGCGTAGCGAAGTGAATCTTTCAATACAACACGATCGGCACTACAAGGTCGTCACCGGATACAAGTTTTGGAATTTTAACTTTAACCGCAATTTGGTAAAAAAATATTCAGTTTCTATTTACAATAAAAAAAATATTATATCATCAGGATGCAATGCCCGTCTCGGCCCGGGTTAGAATAGGCCCAAAGTGACTCTGCTAGTCGTAAGAGGCGACGAAAGTATACCCCCCCTCCACCCCCTTATTGTCTTACCGCAGATTTCTCTTCCCACTTGGCCCTGCCCTCCCTTGCTGGACTCCCGTATGACGACGCGCGCAACGTACAATGGATCTGATTCGGATGTGGCTTTATTCTTCATCATCATCTTCTCATCTTCATTACCACCCGCTCATCGTCTCGATTAGCCATTGTTGCACAAATAGGAGACGTTTAGCCCCATTAATCAATCATGAATCAATCAACTAACCAAGTACAGGTCGCATTCCTGACTCTAGAACAACACACATGTATTTCATATAATATGTTCCTCTGAATGTTATGTTGTTACCAACAGTTAAATGACTTGCAGTCAATTCAGCACAGTGTATTACATCATTGATTCTAGCTTCAAATAATTCGTTCTCATATCCGACACCCCCATGAGTTACTTAGCTATCAAGAAAGAGTCCGTGCTCACGATAACATGCTTGCAAATATTGGTGTCTGTGGGCCCGTCTTGCCGTCCGCCGCTTTCAGGCATTGTGGATAACGAGGTGGCCGACAAGTGCGCCAAAGCTGCCTGCACCAAGCGACCTATAGACTGTAAATTAGTCCTCACATCTGACCTAAAAGTTTTCCTACGGCACCGTTTAAAGAAAGAATTGAACGATAGTTCTAAAAAATGTATCTTGTAATAAACTAAGGGCGATTCAAGACACCATATCGCCTTGGTTTTCTTCTAGACGATCTTGCCGTCGCGAAGAAGTAGTCTTGACCCGTCTCCGTATCGGCCATACATACCTTACCCAAGGCTACTTACTAAGAAACGAACCTGCCCCAGTATGTGATGAATGTAATGTTGTTCTGACTGTGAAACAAATTCTAATTGAATGTAACAAATATGATAATGAAAGAAGAAAGTTTAAATTGAAACCCTCACTTAAAGACAACTTATCAGACGAATCTAAATTAATCGATAACATATTTCGTTTTTTGCAAGATAATCGTTTACTATCACTTATGTAATCGAACATAATGATCAATATTAAAATAACATAGGCACTGATAACCTTGCTGTTTTGTGCCTTAAAACTCTAATAATAATAATAATAATAATAATAATAATAATCCAGTGTTGTTGCAGCTGACAGGTATTCTCCTGGAAGTCTGAGAGTAGTTCCATAAACCAATTTAACCGGTCGACACATGTGAGTAGGTAACGGAATCCCGCTGACTCGGGGAGAGGACCAACAAGATCAATGTGGACATGGTCAAACCGAGCGTCGGGGACGTCAAAATGCTCAACGGGCGCAGAGACGTGGCGAGTGACCTTCGATCGCTGACAAGTTATGCATGCCCGGGCCCACGCTCTGCAGTCTTTTTTCATTGACGGCCAGACGTAGCTCCTGGAGACAAGGCGAACGGAGGCCGCAACACCTGGATGGGACAGGCTGTGAAGGCTGTCAAACACCCGACGTCGAAGGTTCGCTGGCACGAAGGGCCGTTCTACCGGCGTGGCCGTGTCACAATGGATCGTGAGGTTTGTCCTAGCGAGGCTCCTACATTTCAGTTGAAGTGCAGTGTCTGAGAGAAGAAGTGCCCGAAGGTCAGAATCGGTCTTCTGTTCTCGAGCAATTGCCACGTAATCCACTGGAGCCGAGATCGCCTCCACTCTGGACAGAGCGTTTGCGACGACATTCTCCTTGCCAGGAACATGGCGAATACGTTTCAGGGAATGCTTCATTAAATTTAACTGGTGAATGTTGCTAGCATCGTTTTTTTGAATATGCACCGACTCCCTGAGCTCTCTTCAGGCACTTTCAGAAGTATATGCTAGGCACCCATTGATTGTTAAAATTCAAACAATTTTATCAAAACTTTTAACCAAACGTAAGACCATAGTTTTTTGTTGGGTTCCTGGTCAAGCAGGCATTCTTGGTAACGAGGTGGCAGATGGATGTGCTAAAGAAGCCTGTCCCACTGACAGCCACGACATTTAATGAGTTATATCTGCGGACCTGAAAGCGTCTTTTTAACTAAATTTTGAGAAGCTATAGCATGACGAGGGGCAGAACATACGAAACAACAAACTTGACGCAAGTTATAATTCCGTGCTTGACGACGTTGGGCCTCTGCAACGTTACACTGTACTCTTTCACGAATATTTTCGAGACCAGCCCATCTCTCTTCTATACCCATTGCAATCTTCTCTCCAGACGTGTCGAATGTGGAACGGTCACGTTTCCCGCAAAGACTCAATTCTCGTCCATATTGTAAATAAGCAGGAGTGTACTTGGTCGTCTCATGTTTACTCGTTCGGAGCACATATTGAACTTGAGGTAGTAATATGTCCCATTTTCGCTGGTTCTCTCCAACAAAAATTGCAATAATGTTGCCAACTTCCTTATTCATTCGTTCCACTGGATTAGCTTGTAGGTGGTAAAGAGGGGTGAATTGCACCTCCACGCCATAGGCATCCATGGTCTGTTTGAAATCGTTAGACGCTAGTTGGGGTCCATTGTCAACAATGATACGACGAGGAGCTCCATTCTCGAGAAACACGGAGTTAATTAACTGAAAAAGTTCCTCTTGACTAGTTGAGTTTCGTAATGGAAATAGATAAGTCCACTTTGTGTGTGTATCTTGTACAACGAGGATAAATTTATTTATTTTCAAAGAAGGGGGTAATGGACCGATTAAATCCAAAGTAAGAACTTCCCATGGACAAGACGGAAACACTCGAGGATTTAGTAATCCAGCAGGACGCCTCTGTAAAACTTTGTGCTGAGCACACACGTGACAAGACGACACGTAGCGACATACATCAAATTTCATCTTCAGCCAATAATATTCTTGAGCGAGTCGAGCTAAAGTCTTATACATTCCTCGGTGACCAGCATTGGGTTCGTCGTGGCATTCCATAATAGCCTCTCGACGCAACTCTTCAGGTAACACGCGTTTCCACACGCTTTCCTCCACAGGTAACTTACTATAATCGTAACACAATTTGAAAAGTTTCACGCCTTCTAGACGCCAAACAGAAAAATCTTGGGGTTTTTCTCGTACCTGATCACACATTTTTAAATACCATTTGTCTAGAATGGGAGCTACAACTTCCAACACTGCCACTGGTTCTTTCGCTCTTGACAAAGCGTCGGGAACAACATGTGCAGACCCTTTCCTATGTATAATTGTAAAATTGTATTGTTGAAGTCGGACCGCCCACCTAGCTAGTCGACCAACAAGATCTCTCAAATTATTCAACCACAGAAGACTATGGTGATCTGTTATGACCGTGAATTGCGAGCCCTCTAAATAAGCACGGTGCTTCTCTACCGCCCAAATGACAGCAAGACATTCTTTTTCGGTAACGGAAAATCTCCTTTCTGCATTAGTAAGGCTACGGCTACCATAGGCGATTACTTGTTCCCCTTCGTCGGATTCCTGAGATAGAACACAACCAATTCCAAACTCTGAAGCATCGGTCTGTAAAACAAATGGTTTGGAGAAATCGGGACAAGTAAGAACTGGAGCACTAGCCAGACAAGTTTTAACTTTACAAAAAGCTTCCTCGGCAACGCTTTCCCACTTCCAACCTGTGCTTTTCTTAAGTAACGCCGTAAGTGGAGCAACCGTAGTTGACAAATCCGGTATACACCGTCGATACCACGAAGCCATCCCTACAAAACGACGTACTTCTTTGACTTTCGTCGGGCGAGGATAGTTAACGATTGCCTCTACTTTGGCCGGATCAACATGAAGACCCCAACGATCTATAACGTAACCAAGATATTTAAGTTCAGGACGCACGAAATGACATTTTTCCATATTAAGTGTCAATGATGCTTTACGTAAACGACGGAAAATTTCTTCCAATAGTTCCAAATGTTGCTGAAAGCTGGATGTAGCCAAGATTATGTCATCCAGATATACGAAGACATAGGGTTCGAGATCGGGACCCAAAACTTTATCGATCAAACGCTGCCAAGTCGCGGGACTGTTATGTAACCCGAACGGCATCCTCCGAAATTGAAACAACCCTCTACCTGGTACTGTGAACGCTGTCTTATCTCTACTAGCTTCTTCCACTCCGATCTGCCAAAAAGCATTTTTTATATCGAGTGAAGATAAATATCTACTATCTCTAAGACGATCCAATATCGCTGACACATAAGGTATGGGATACGCATCCTTTTTTGTACACGCATTAACCTTACGGTAGTCTACCACGAAACGATACGCGCCAGAAGGTTTCTTCACCAAAATAATGGGTGAGCTCCAAGGACTCATAGAAGGTTCCACAATACCATCCTTCAACATCTGATCCAATTCTCGATTAATTTCTGCTTGAACTACAGGTGACACAGGGTAATACCGCTGTTTAATTGGTAACGCATCACCCGAATCGATACGGTGCTGTATTAACGGCGTAGGTTCACTAGGAATATTTACGTTTTCAGCAATGTTTCTATCTAACAACTCTTTTAGACGTCTCTCTTGCTCAAGGGTTAAGTTTTCACGTGGTTGTAGAACACGTAGAGACTCACAGGTTATATCAGGGGTGTCGGAAAATGACCAAGTCCCCTCACTAACGTCGGGTACCAATTTCAAAGCGTTCCAAAAATCAATGCCTAGAATAAGGGTAGATTTTACTTCGGGAACAATCATGACCGGAAGAACAACAGAACGATTGTCTAAGGTGAGTGGTAAATCGACAATACCTTCTACCTCACATTCAGCCCCATTCGCCACTAACACACTAACATTTGTTGGTTGAACCTTTAAACCCAAGTTGTTGTACAATTTTCCAACCTTTGCCTCCTAAGAACGTGCGTGAAGCGCCAGAGTCCAATAAGCCTCTAACCTTCCGACCGAAAATATCTATATCCAAATAATAACGACAATCCTCTTTATGTTTGTTCATAACGCCTTCTACTACACATGGTGAAACATTGGTAATTCCAATGTTATTCATACATTTATTCGTAGGCCTATCCGGGATAATCAACGCTCGCCTACGGGATTGCGTTGCCCTACGACGTTTTTTGAACAATCCGAACAAGTTAAAACTGTCGCATCAACCTTCCCACAAGTCAAGCAATATTTCCGATTACCTCTCTTCTGACAATCCCTAATCGAATGACCGGCCCAACCACAACATGCACATTTCACTTGTTTAGCCGCGGTAACCGCAAGTTGTACTGGTGGTACAGTCGTAGTCGCTTCCAATTTAATACGCGATTTACTCACCCCCTGGTAAGCTAAATCAGGCTCCAGTGATACTTTGGAAGATGGGGGAGGGCAGAATTTCTGAGATAACAGAAAACTGTCCTCAACCCTACGACCCAACTCTCGTAATCTGTCAATTGATCCTACATCTTGAAGACAAAGTTTTTCCATTATCGAAGGCAGAACGTTCTTCTTTATTACTCGTAACCTATCCTCTTCAGACACAACATACGATAACCGATTGAATAAATTGTCCATAACAGCTAGGTAAATGCCTATTCGCTCTGAGTCACCTTGGGTCCTAGCCCTAATCTCTTCCATCAAATTGTCATCATAATCGCTGGGTGAAAACTCAGCCCTCATTTCCGTTACCAGTTCCGCCCAAGAATGAGCATTTCGTTTGATAGACCGAAACCAAATCAACGCAGATCCACTGAACATATCGACTGCTTCGGTCCATAGCTGCTCCTTAGTGACGTTACGTGCTGAGCACAATTCATCTTCGCGTTCTAAGAACGCACCCAAACTCATATCAGAACTCTCACCAGTAAATTTTAAATTCCATTTAGCCACCGGAATCATATTCCTCTCCGAGCGTTGAGCCTCTCTACGAATTTCTGGCACCGCTACCGCTGGAATTGTACCTACTGCTTCAACCATGTTAAGAAATCTACGATTAAGTAAAGCAACATCCTCATTTAGTGGACGAATACGCTCCTGCACCGCATCACTGTCACCTATCAAGTGAAGTCGACGTTCAGCTAATACAAGTCTAAGTGAAATGGTTCGTGATTGTTCTGCATCTCCTTCATAATCAGAAATTAGCATAGACAATTCGGTCAACTTAGTACCAATCGCAGTCAGTTCCCGTTCCAAGTCAGCCATCTTAAAAACCCTCGAATCTACAAGACACGACCTGCCCAGGGACTGCTACCTTATCGTGGTGGGCAGGTTTGTGTACTTTGATGATCCCGAGAGCTATGCCGGCGGAAGCGTATGCTTCTGGCAGGGCCACCCTAGCCGGACTGGTCGAGGAGGAGGAGTCAGACGAAGAGCAGTCCACGCCCCAATCCCCTTTCCTCCCCCTTCCCCTTTCCACCCCGCCCTCCTATTCGCCCCTTTCCTCCAAACCGCCCCCTATTTCATCTTCATATATCACCCACTCATTGTCTCGATTAGCCTCGTTGCAAAAATATGAGACGTTAAGCCCAAATAATCAAAAAATACAAGACACGATTCAAAACAACAACTACTATAAACAACAATACCCCGTAACCTAGCATTGACCAATCACAACAGAGATAAAACGATTTAACTTGAAATACTACCAAACACGTAGTCGAATAACCAGACTCACTACAAAAATAAATTAAACAACGAGGAAACTCCAACGAAGAACCAATTGTCAACAAACCGTCAAGCACAGCGACCAATACAATCCACCACGTACGGAGACAGCCTGTACTGTGCTAACAATAACAACCACATGGGCATAATAACAACGACGTCGAGACAATAACAACCACGTATGCACCTCAATCGTAAAGGGCAACAACACACATGTATGCACCTTAATCGTATCGAGCCAATAACACCCACCTCAATCGTATCGAGCCAATAACGCACACGTATGCCAAATAACAACCACAGGGGAACAATAACAACCACGTACGCACCTCGATCGTCTAGGGCCCCACGTTCGAGCGCCAATTATGTAACGCCACCGTTTACCACTTCTTACCACGGGTCCGGCTAGGGGTTCAATTGTGGAGAACGGTCGTGGATCTCCTTCATTCTCGTAACCTTCTCAACCTTCACAAAACTTCTTTGGGCGCCACTTTGTTCATTTTAAAGAAAAAAAACACCAGACAGGAGGAACAAAGAATACCTGTCTGGGTAATAGGTATGGACTAACAATTGAATCAGTTTTATAATTTATTACAGCATGAATTTGAGGATGCGGAATCGTCCGTGGAACTTGTATCCAAATTTGTAAGAGTATTAATCAAAGAAAAAAAAGAAAGTTGGCCACCGTACATATGGTATTACGGTTTAACTAAAATAACTTATTAACACATGTAGTTGAATCTGGTATTGACCAAAACAGTTCGTATCTCTTATCTTGCGGCTTGTACAATACCCGTTGACCACTGTAAAGACTGTACGCTCCTCGATCCGCGTACTTCTTCCACTCGTACTAGGCCTAGATTCAGCTCACGCCGGTGTCATGGCCCCTCCACAACCGCCTAAATTCGAAATACACAATACCAAACATTAAAATTCAACCAGCAACTATTACTTCTAAATAAAAACTTGGCGAACTGAAACTTACCACAAACGTGGAAATGAATAACCCGAACAAACTGCAGAAATCAAACCAATCACTCTACCAAAAACCTCGTCCTCGTCCAAACACGACTCTTCAATGCAACTCTTTCACCGTCGCTAGGCAACACAAATCAACAAATTCAAACAGTCACCGCCTTCTCAATAACTATCGTGGTAACAAAACACACGAATACCAACTCACTTAATAAATAAGACCGGAAAAGACGGCACAACAGAAAACTGTAATACAACTGTTACCGATAATAAGTTCCACAATGACGGGACGTCACACACTTATAGGCGATTAATCAGATTAGCTTGTTCCAAAAAGTTAAGAAGTTTTCTGCAGTTGTCAAAGGACAGTAGCTCCTCATATGATTGGCTTCGACCCAATTGGAGTCTTAAGCCATCATATAAAGAGCATTCGGTCAATAGATGTTGTACAGTTAGCATGGCATCACATGTGGCACACTTTGGGGCAATCTTGTCTCGGTCCAAAAGGTAGGCATGCGTCAAGTGCGTATGCCCTATCCGAACCGGATCATCACAACCTCCTCTCGACGAGAAAGCTGGGTCGATGGGGGTCGCACCTTGACTGAGAGTGAGGGCATCACTCGACGTAGTTTGTTGTTCTGTAATGCGTCCCAACAAACCTGACTAATTCTAACCATGTGGTTTTAATATCCACTGTTGACATCGGGAACAGGGACGAGGTCAAAGTCGATGTTCGCCAGTTCTGCCGCCGTCTTTGCTGCCAAGTCTGCCTGTTCGTTGCCTTTAATGCCTACATGGCCTGGGACCCAGCAGAATTTGATTTTAAAGCCTCGCGAGTGTAATTTCTCCAGATAGTACTGAATGTCAACAACAAGGTGGTCAGGTAAGAACATGACGTGGAGTCCCTGGAGTGCGCTTTTACTATCGGAGCATACCATATAGCTGCTGCACCTGCATCGCAGGATATATCTGAGAGCTTCTCGAATGGCATATAGTTCGGCAGTAAACACGGAGCACATGTCGTGGAGGCGGAACCCTGCATGGCTATCGCCACAGTAATATGCACACCCGACGTTTGTGCCGGTTTTAGAGCCGTCAGTGTATATGAAGCGAAATGTTTGGTGGTCATGACAAAGAGCTCTGAATCTTGTTTGGAAAACTATTCTTCTTGATTAGCCTAGGTGCAAAAATATAAGACGTTAAGCCCAAATATCTATCTATCTATATCTGATGTGGTGTTTTTATTAAAGTTGGAAAGGTCAAACAGAATATCTGGTTCCGGAGTGAGCCACGGAGGGTTGTGGCTTAAAACGAGGCTCAACATTTTAGGTACCTTAAAATCTAAAATGCGGAAGAGATGTCGACAACGTACTCCAGTAGGTAGAGTTGCCGATGGTTTATTGTCAAATAGTCTGACAAATCTCCGGTCGACAAAGCTGGGTGGGATGGGTGTGGGCGCATGGCTTGGATCTTCAGGACATACCTGCCCAACAAGTAGCTCCGCCTTTCTGCCAGGGATGTCATTCCGGCCTCGGCATATAGGCTGAGGACGGGGCTCGTGCGGAATGCACCGAGGGCCAGACGGAGGCCACTGTGAAGGACAGTGTCGAGGAGTTTCAAGATCGAATCGCGGGCTGATGAATACACAAAACATCCATAGTCCATCTTGGATCTAACCAGTGATCCGTATATCCGCAGCAAAACATGTCCTGTCTGCACCCCAAGATGTGTTACTAAGAACTTTCAAGATGTTCAGTTTTAACATACAGCTTTTTCGTAATTCTCGAACATGGTGACTCCAATTAAGCTTCGAATCCAAAACCAAGCCGAGGACACGAATGTGTGGTTTAAATTCTAGTTCAACATCGTCAAGGGTAAGACGGGGATCTGCGTGGACCTTCCTCAGCCGGCAGAAGTGGATGCACTGAGTTTTCTCGGCTGAGAAGCGAGTGCCCCGCGCTTTAGCCCACTCGCCGATGCGGTTCAGTGCCATCTGTAGGTGTCGTTGGGCAATAGAAACGTTGACTGACCGGAAGAAAATTCCAACGTCATCAACGAATAGAGAAGCTATGATGGATTTAGGAATGCACGACACGATACTGTTGAGGGCGACCGCAAACAGAGGAACCGACAAAACGGAGCCTTGAGGGACTTCCGTTTCTAATTCATGCGGAGCTGACAGCACGTTATTGACGCAGACTTTGAATTGCCTGTCTTAAAGAAAGTTCTGTATAAATTTTGGTAAATGGCCTCTAAAATCCCACTCGTGAAGCTGCTTTAGAATAGCGTGGCGCCAGGTGGTATCGTACGCTTTCTCGATGTCGAAGAGAGCTCCTATCACATGATGTTTGGCGACAAATCCTTCTTGTATAAATGTTTCCAAACGAACCAGGTGGTCGACCGCACTACGGCGCTGGCGGAAACCACATTGAACATTAGCTAGCAGACCACGGGATTCCAATAACCACATGAGACGCTTATTGACCATCCGCTCGAACACTTTGCAAAAACAACTTGTGAGAGAGATAGGGCGATAAGAGCCCGACAGTGTTTTGTCTTTACCTGGTTTCAGGAGCGGTATCAAGACGGCTTTGCGCCATTCATCGGGAAATGCGTCAGATAACCACAACATGTTGAAGAATAAAAGAATGACTCCAAGAGATTCGTCAGACAGGTGGATGAACATATCATTGTGGAGCTTGTCTTCTCCGGTGGCCGTATTTTGCAAGGAGTTGATTGCCGTTTGCAGTTCCCATGTCGTGAAAGGCCTGTTGTAGGATTCAGTATTGGCCGAAACGAAGGATAGATGTTGTTGTTGTTGTTCACAGCGTCTTTTGCGGTCCAGAAATACTGGATCGTATCGAGCATTGCTGCTCACCGAGGCAAAATGTCGGGCAATCACTGATGCCACATCAGTCGGAGAAGTGACGAGCATTCCGTTGTCCTGGATCGAAGGTAAGGTTGATATCGGACGACCACATATGGATTTTATCTTTTTCCACACTGTTGTGCATGGTGTGCGGTTGTTAATGGTAGACACATATTCTCGCCATGAGTGCTTCTTCCGTTGTTTAATTGTATATCGGGCCTTCGCCTGTAGGCGTTTGAATGCCATCAAATTCTCGGACGTAGGGTAAGTATTGAACTTCCTATAGGCCCGTTACCGGGCTTTGAACGCAGCTGCACATTCTTCGTTCCACCACGGGACAGGCCGGCGACGCTGTTTACCAGAGGTCGTAGGTATTGCAGCAGAGGCGGCCTTCAGTAAACACGCACAGACGTTGCTTAAAAGCAGGTTTGGGTCATGACAACTAGTAAGATCTAATTTGAGTAAGCTGGACTCACTCAGTGCCTGATATAATCCCCAATCTGTTTGATGGAATTTCCATTTCTGTCCGGGGTGGAGTGCAGGTCGGTAATTATGGAAGCTCAGCTGAAGTGGGAAGTGATCGCTTCCGCGAAGATCGTCCAATACACCTAACTCCAAGTCAAGTGTCAGGATGGGTGTACACATCACTAGGTCAATGGCTGATAGTGTTCGTGTGTGTGCTGTGAAATGTGTCATGTGATCGGTATTCAGGAGTGACATGTCTGCGTCTTGCAGAAAGTCGGCAACAATATAACCCCTACGGTCTGATAATGATGAGCCCCAGTCCAGATAGTCGTGGGGTTGAAGTGTGGAATAGGTTGGTGAGACGAGTTGTACGAGAAGGTATTCGGAGCGGAAACAGGGAAACAAGAATGTCTGACCTGACATGCCCGTTAACAATACGATGCAGGAAAGCCATCAGATCGTACTCTGCGAGAAGTTGGGCTGTCAATACTTAATAATTGCATAATTTCCTGTTTGGTGCAATGTTTAAAAGCTGGTACTCGATACTTCACTATTGCAAGAAAAATGAAACGACTCGATCAAGGGTTTTTAGAATTGTGTCGGCAGCCATTGCCCATACTGGGGAGCAATATTCGATGATTGGTAAAATACATCCCGTGTAATACGCTCTTAATGCTGCTGGGTCATTTATATCAGTGAATCTATAAATGATTCCCAACATGGACATGGCTTGAGATGTGGTTTTGTCCACATGTTTTTTAAACAAAAGTTTGCCCGTCTGGGCCCGGGAAAGAATAGGCCCAGAGTGACTCTGCTAGTCGTAAGAGGCGACGGAAGGAGACCCTGTCCCTGTTCCTCCCACTGTCTCACTGAATATTTGTCCTTCCACATGGCCCGACCCCGCCCTTGCTGGACTCCCGTACGACGACCCACGCGATGTACAATGGATCTGATTTGGAAGTAGCTTTATTCTTCATCATTATCTTCCTCATCATCATTATCAACCGCTCATCGTCTCGATTAGCCGTAGTTGCATAAACATGAGACGTTAAGCCCCATTAATCAATCACTTAAACAAAAGTTTTGAGTCTGTAGTGACGCCCAGGTCCCTCTGGGAGTCTTCTCTTCTTATTGGATGATTCATTAAGTAATAATCATACTCAATATGTTGTTTCCTGTGTGTTATTGTAAGAACTGTGCACTTAGAAGGGTTTGGTTTCAGACACCAATCTACACAATACATAGAAAAACTAATGAGAAAATGTTTGCATATGAATTGCGTCCGAAAGTTTGTTTATAACTGTCATGTGTGCTACGTTTGTGCAGCGGCGCGGACTCTTGCTCACGGACCGGTCGAGGTGGGTCCCTCCTCGTGGTGACCGGTGCCCGCAAAGAGGGCTCTCGTGCACATCGTTAATCATCACTTTCTTCATTTTGTCTTCATCATCCTTTCTCTTCTTACTTTCATTACCTTCTTCCTCATCCGTGCCGGCCCTCTTTGCGATCCAAACGCCCACCAGTCCCCCCCCCCCGAAATGGTTGTTTACGGCTGGTTCCCCTGATGACGACCCTAGCAATGATTAGGTTATGATTCGACTCTCTGATTGATTTGACAGCACTTGGGCTTGGGCACAGATTGCGTCGGTTGTATGCCCAGTGCAGGAGGTCCCTCTAGGCACCGTCCCAGGGCCGGGGGGCAACTGCACTGTTAGAAGGCTGATTGCGTCTGTGTCCCATCCGGACGTGAAATTAGCACTTTCCTACATACCTCCTGATGCACGCAGAAATCGTTAACTGGCTCTACTTCATGAATGGTGTATGTTGTCATGTCTAGCTGCCCCATGAAATAGACCCTGTTCCGTTTACAAGGCCCTATGTGGTAGAACCAACACGGGTTAGTTGAGTCTGTCATTCCGGGAAACTTTTGTAGGTTGTCCCCAATTAACCATGGCTTCCAGCACAAACCACGCCCCTGGGAACCCCCATCCCCCTTCAATCTAATACACCAACGCTATAAAAAGCAACAAACGTCCCCGATCTTTGTTCGACACCCCGATCACGCTAGATACTGTACTTAAGTCATTTACTACTACTGAAACTCAGCCACGATTTTTTGTTATTCAACGAGAGGACGAAAAATCGTTTCTTACAGAGTCGCCCTTTGTTATTGTCAAAGCTCTTCAATGCATTGCAGGCACCGGGAAAAATGCCAGAAAGCTACGTAATGGCACTATTCTAGTGGAAACGACTTCGGATAAACAATCCGAATTATTATCCAAGGCAACGTCATTTGGCAACCGCTTTAACATCTCGGTTAAGCCTAACACCAGCTTAAACACATCCAAGGGAGTCATAAGATGTCCCGATTTATTGTACGCAAGCGACGAAGAGATAAAAGAAGAACTTGCCCCCCAAGGTGTTATTGATTTGTACCGTATTAAATCACGCATTGATGGTCAACTTAAGCCAACCGCAACAATTATTCTCACCTTCAGAACCCCCAAACTCCCGAACAAGATAGTTGCTGGTTTCCGCATCCTGGACGTTAAAACGTACGTACCTAATCCCATGAGATGTTTCACCTGCCAAAGATTTGGTCATACAAAAAAACCATTGTAAGAACGCGCCTACTTGCCGGGTTTGTGGTCTTGATTACCATGAAGACACTGCCTGCACATCCCCAACAAAATGCGTTAGTTGCCAAGGTCCCCACATTGCCTCCTCCCGAGATTGCCCGAGGTGGATCGAGGAGAGGAAAATCCAAGAAATTATGACCCTGGAACGGGTCCCAATCAATGAGGCAAAACGTAGGTACAACGTCATGAAGCCACCCACAAACCTACCTTTTTCATTTTCACATGTTGTCGCCATCCAACATGCATCATCAGCAGCTCGCAATGAAATTAAAGATCAAGAGAATGCTCAACTTAAGGAGACCATCAAAACGTTGCTTGAGGTCCAAAAACAACTGCAACAACAACTTGCTGAACAAGCTGAGCAAATGAAGGAACAGCGTGACCAAATCCAGGAACTGATATCGATCATTAAACAAAAAGAAACGCCTGATTTGACGACAGAGACTGTTAAAGGAAACCACGAACAAAGTAAACCTGCACCAAAGTGTATTAAACCAAACCCCGAACAGAATACCAAGGGCAATTCGACATCTAGACGCCTGAAAAGGACCCCACAAGCTCCCATTCACGGATCCTTTTAGCAGAAGGTAGGCAGTAGTCCATACGCTTCATCACAGGAAGATGACTTGATCAGTGATGAGATGATGGACCAAGACCCCGCGTCACTAGCTTCATCTCAGTTTTTTAAGAAAGGTACAAACAAAAAGAAATCTTTAAAAACTTGACGAAAGATCGAAGTTTTATTAAAGCTTTTACATGAATGTTTTACTGCAGTGGAACGTAAGAGGTTATTTTACGCGGTCCAAAGAGATCAAGCTTTTAACCTCCAAGGAAAACCCCACTATTTTATGTCTGCAGGAAACCCATTTTAAAACTACCGACAACCCA
Organism: Isoperla grammatica; assembly: GCA_945910005.1. NCBI lineage: Eukaryota > Metazoa > Arthropoda > Insecta > Plecoptera > Perlodidae > Isoperla > Isoperla grammatica. The sequence goes on along the minus strand of OX246747.1, from coordinate 2,587,868 downwards.
AGCCTACGTGGCTATACATTTTACAGATTTGATGACGACTCGGGAGAACGGGCTCAGGGAGGAGTTGCTACTATCATCCACGACAGCATCTATGCAGAACACTTGCCTCTTACAACACCTTTGTAGGCGGTAGCTGTCAGAGTAGCTTTTCCCAGCCCAGTTACTCTATGCAACGTTTATCTCCCACCCCAGACTGTGATATCTTAAACTCTAGTCACAAACCTTTTAAATCAACTACCACGTCTTTTTATTATTCTTGGAGATTTTAATGCACACAGTGATTTATGGGGGAGCAGAACATGCAATCTAAGGGGTGTTTTAATAGAAGAGGTTTTAATATCTCACAATTGATTCTCCTTAATAATGTAAAACCAACTCATTTTAGCACTGCGAATGGGTCTTCCTCTGGACGTCGAATGAGACGTCTTGCCGGATATCTGTGGAAGCGACCATTTCCCAACTATGACCAATTTATTACACCAAAGGCACTGATAACCCAGATGTTTTTTGCCTTTAAGGTGAAGGACTACTAGCTAATATTAAAACCCGCGAAATTAACGTATTTTCGTTGTATCTCAATAACGCCACACAATGACAACTGCGCTTATTTTGGATTCGTGAGAGCTCAATACCGTATGAAAAAGATTTCGTAGATTGTAGAAATTATAGTTGTTATTTCTAATTAACTTGTGAATTAATTAAATAAGAAACAATAATTACAATTACTGCAAACTAATAAATCTTTTTGCTACGGTATTGAGATCTCACGAATTCAAAATAAGCGTAATTGTCACTTTTTCGATATTGTGTGGCGTTATTGAGATATGACGAAAATTCGTTAATTTCGCGGGTTTAAATATTGGCTAGTAGTCCTTAAACCACAATAATAATAATAATAATAAAAATAATAATAATAATAATAATAATAATAATAATAATAATAATAATAATAATAATAATAAATACAAACACTAGATAATGTAGTAGTAACAGGTAGATCTACTCCTAATAATCAAGACTGAAGTAATTAGAAACATCACTGATTCAAAAAGAAAACGTCTCACATTTTTAGGGAGGGAAGTGACATGTAGGAGATCAGATTTGATAGCGGTAGTGGGATAATTGGTTTAGTCCCCTTGTATGACAGGCAGAGTCATCCTAGGCGACTTATCACTGATAACAACAATCGTTAGCAACTGATAGAGACTTCGAGTTGATTTTAAAACATCACAGCAAACCCTTCCTCAGCACATGCATGATTAGGGCAACATACCAAGAGATTCGGGTAATGAAACTGATCCAGAAGACATATGGGCAATAGAACAATAAGGCTGTAACAAGTGATTACAAAGACTAATAGGTATTTTTTTAACTATTCGTGTATTAAGTTGTCTGGAAATGATAACGCTCTGTTACGCATTGCATTACAAACACTAGATACCGGAACTGTAGTAGCAGTAGGTAGAACTAGTTAGAACTAAAATGTAATTCCCCTCGTGCCGAACGAACCTGACCTATTTATCAACGAAGACTAAGGGGTGGGACAAATAATGACAGCAACGTATCCTAGATGTGTGTCTAAGCTGTGTCTTCAGGTGGCTCTCGCCCAAGGCAATTGCAGGTAATATGTAATTCCCCTCTCTCGCAAGGGGTGAGGAAATAATAATAGTGTTCGGCCGTTCTGAGTTCTCTCTCCACATGTGTGCGTACTCAGGCAATAATATTTACTGTTGGCCGAACATAGGCTACGCCTAGTGAGGCGAGGTTAGTAAGCAAGATCCTAGGCTACATGAATCTGGTAGTACAGATGCATACCTCATCACAGTTAGAAACACTCATATCTACGGTTAGGATACGGCCAGGTTGAAGCATGTCGATTTCGTGCATCAACCCTTCATGCATCGATGTCTGTAGACCTACTTTTTCTTTAAATTGTCTCAACTTTTCTTTAAAAATAGACCTAGGGCTTATACGAGGGAATAGCTCTTGTATGTCCTCGGGTGTGAGGCAAAAAAAACGCCTTTTCGTCTAAAGCTTCCTCTGCAAGAAGTAGTTTTGGGGTTTTACTAATTATCATTTGGCTATAATATGCAGCCATATCACATTTTAAACTAGTATTTAGTACTTACCAGTTAATTTCTGTATAATATCTTGGCAGCCCCAATCTTCCAGCATCTATCTATCCATCGTGGAGGCCCTTGGGCGCTTGGGCCTAGTTCTACTTACTGACCAAGCCTAGGCCTACCTTGTTTGAGGGTTACGATGAAGTTTGCATCCTCCAAAGAGAAGCGAATGTAGTTTAAAGCAAGCTCCGTAAGTCTTTCGCTTACTTGCGTCAGGACCCTACTACATCTAGGTTGGCTTATGCCACAAGTGTCCCCCAAAACGTGTTGGAAGGACCCTGAAACATAAAACCTGAGGGTTGTCAGTGTTTGTGTGGGCACTGGCAATGAATCTATGCGTGCTGACGGCCTGACAAGGTGATCGTTCAGCAGCTCGCACAGTTCCAAGATGACATGTCTTGGAAACCTGTAATATATTAGCAGATGCGAGTCTGCTACATTAAGAGTATCAAGACGATCTCTCAAAACTCGCCTTGGACTCGGCACTGCTTCGTCCTCACTTTCTTCCTCGTCAATTATAAAAGCCGCGTTAAACATTGTGTGTCCTAGTCCTAGTCCTAGTCCTTAACCTACCCGTGCGATGAGGAAAGGCTACTTTGAGGTTATAATGTTAGGCAGAGGTGTTCTTCTCTTTGGCATTCATACTGAAAGAGAAAGCCGATATGGCCAGATATTTTTGTCCCTTTTTACTGGAATGCACTTTATGCTCCACGAACTAATACACACTGGAAATTCGGCTGTTTTTTTTAAGTCTGCGTTTTATTACTCCGAAAACATGGTTTGATAAAAATATTGCATTTTAGCAGTCTTAATATCGCTGTTGACTTTGTTCCTAACTGATACAAAATCTTCCCAATCTTTAACATCATTAAATTGTTTGAATCTCCTTTTTGCCTTATCACGTTTTCTCATGTGCTCCCTTAATGTGACATCAATCCACTGTGCTGGAAGTTTAGTAACCTTGATACTACGTTCTGGGGCATGCGCATTCACCAGAGTATTAATAATTGAGTTTACATGTTTAAGTTTTGTATTTATGTCGATCATTTCCCTTACACTACCCCAGGACGCAGCGTTCGCGTCCCCACTAAATGCTGTCATGTCTATATTATGTAACTTCTTTACTTGTTTATCCATGGAGGTCTTTTTACTAATTGCAATGTTATATTTGATGCATGTTAGGTTATGGTTGGAAGTGCTGATGGGAGGGAGCTGAATATTTTGAATTATTATTGAGGAATCTCATACATTAATGACGTCAATAAGTGTACGCGATGTTTTAGTAATACGCGTTGGCTCACGGACAACCTGAGTAAAATTATATGTATTAAGCAGACTAAGCAGTGAACTATTTTCAGCACATACAGGCTTTGCAACATCCATATTAATATTTAAATCTCCCAACCATATGACGTGATTTTCAGCCAAGCAGAACTTGTGAATGTTATCTTCTATACTATCTAGATTCGAATTTAGAGATGGTGGTCTATAGACTTCTCCCACAACTAAGTTCATTGACTTAAATTTAATCCTAACTCGCAATTGTTCAATTTCAGTATAGGCGTCAGTTAGCACCGATACTATTAGGTCATCTCTTACGTCTTACTCTGGAGCTAAATGTGCGAAAAGAAATGACTGGAAAGTTCACGCAGATTTTGAAAGATGTCAAAACCAAGCACAGACAATCATTAGAGAAGTTAAAACTTTGAAAAGAACAATTTAACAACAACAAAACACTTGAACGAGAAATTTTCTAAGCGGAAACGACATAACGAACATGAAGATGATGATTTCACTGATGCTACAATCGCAAGAGATTTGCAAAATTAGGATAATGTGGACAATCTCCAAAAGGAAGGTCGAGGAGGAGTAGTCAGACGAAGTGCAGTCCACATCCCAATCCCCTTTCCTCCCCTTTCCCCTTTCCTCACGCTCCATCCTACTTGCCCCTTTCCTCCAAACAGCCCCATATTTCATCTTCATATATCACCCACTCATTGTCTTGATTAGCCTCGTTGCAGAAATTGAGACGTTAAGCCCAAATATCAATCAATCCAAAAGGAAAACGAGGTTCTCAGGGAGAGGCCCCGGTGCGTTCCTTTTCATCTCCACACTTTTGCCCGTCTGGGCCCGGGAAAGAATAGGCCCAGAGTGACTGCTAGTCGTAAGAGGCCACGAAAGGAGGCCCTGTCCCTCCCCCCCCCCCCCACCTTCCGTGTCAAACTGAATATTTCTCCTCCCACATGGCCCTGCCCTACCTTGATAGACTCCCCTTATGACGACTCCCGTGATATAGATGGACCAGATTCGGAAGACGTCATATGACCTTGGCGGTCGAGTACGTCGTTAAACACCAGCAATAATAATAATTGAGAACGACGTACCGCTCATGTCAATGCCTCGTTGGTAAACAATTTATTAAGGTCCCCAATACGATTTCTGCCATAAGTAGTAAGTTGTTTGGTTATTAATGGGCTTTCAGAAAACTGTTTTAATAATGGTATCAAGTTCTTTATAGCAAACAAATTGTTCTCTTTAGAAGACACGGCTCGTCTCTGCTGACAATACTGACATAACACTGTTTCTAATGACACTGTTTCTGAATGACAACCCTGGAAAACTCCTTAACCTTAAAGTGGACTCTTTAATAAACCCTTAAGTCAAATTACCAGCTCTGTAAGGTTTCTCTACTAACCCAAAGTGCTGAACTATTTTCGAGGATGTTTTATACTTATGTTATGTACTCACATATGTATGGTCGCCTACATACAAAGGGTAATCTTCAACATTTAATTTGTAAGTTCCTTCAACAAACAAAACATCCGAGTATTTAGTTGCTTAAGTTCTCATATAATTGGTTTGAATAAGAGATACTGGACTGTGTTATTTGCATCCACTTCAATACAATACGCTTTCAGACCTTGATGCTGCATGTTGGCTATGAACGAGTTGAGCATGAACGTCTTGCCCGTTCCGCCGGGTCCGTCGACGTACACAATCTTGGGCGTGTGGTGCTCGCCGGCGGCGCAACGCTCCACGTTCTCCGCGACGGCGTCGTACACCGCCCGCTGTTGGACGTTGAGTCGTGCCAGCGCCTCGTCGCGAGGCAGGTGGAACCCCCCTGTCGCCCCCCCGCCCTGCTCCTCGGGGTCGCCGAAGGTGGCGGGGGTCCCGGCTCGGGTAGTCCGTGCACCAGGTTGCTCGAGTTGTTGCGCTCCAAGATGCTGGATATGTGTCTCGGACACCTCCTGACGGCCTCGTCGTGGCTCATTCCCACGTGTAGAACGTTCTCATCATCTTGGCCATGTGTCGGTCCAGCATGCTTGCTGGGTCTGTCAGCTGGCAGTTCAACACCATGTATGCGAATACCTGGCGTACCTTACGCGATCCTTTTATGAGGGTTGCTCGTTCCATCGTCTTCTCGTACTCGTCGTAGTCGTCTTCGAGCAGGTGACGGCGCACGCAGGCCTCCTTATACGTGACGCACACGTCTTCGTCGATCTGATTGGATCTGATTCGGATGTGACTTTATACATCATCATTCTTCTCATCTTCATTATCACCCGCTCATCGTCAGTTCATAAAAATAAATTATGAAAATATCAAAGGAAATAAACAAATATGTTATTCATTTTTGGTACTTTTTTTTAAAATACAGACAATAGTCCTAGGTCTACCTCATACAAATAATAGAGTTATAATTCAAAAAGTGTCAGCTCTATTCTAAGCAATTATTAGATGCTTAGTTCAT